>SNVD02007481.1:0-28839 GCA_013180625.2 Boswellia sacra
TAAATAGACACTTATCAAATTCCCCCACACTGAGACTTTGCTAGTCCTCGAGCAACTACGACAATATGAAATAAAACTAAACCGAAACAGAATCAACAAAAATTAAAACACACAAATGCTTCATCTCGCAAATAGGCCTCAAAGATTATACTTAATTATAACCCAAGGAAAACTTCAAAATAATGCACTTGATCAAGAATTTCATCTCAAAGATTAGTTTTGCTTCACTTCAATTCCTCAAGTGTGTGTCTGTAGAGCCATTCTCACCTAATCACTTGTAACCCAGATGAGTTTATGCATAAAAATGAATCATATTTAATATTGAAGATGTGTGTATAAATGAACTCCATATGACACAGGAGTGTTGCAATCTATGAGATTCATGATAGATCATCAAGGGGTGCAAATTGTTACAATGGTCAGGATTGCACATGAACCAGAATGAGGGATAATTTCGTAAAAGAACTGGTATTGCTGTGCAGAGAATTAAATGTCAAGATTTGTGGCTATAAGCGATCTTGAAGTCAGCTTTCTAACACATTTGTCAATGTGTCATTTGGAGTTGTCTGCAGGAATCTATGACTATCTCTTTACAGTTGGTTCATAGTTAATGGTGCATTAAAGTCTACTCTAGAATTTGAATTTGATTGCTTAGTTGGTTGGAATTTGAATTTCTAGCTTAGTTAGTTGTGCCTTTATTACCTTATGAGTTTACTTCTGAGTCTTAGTTAATAAATGAGTTGTCAATGTAGTAGTTGAGCTGTAATTGTTGAAATCATTTAATTAGTGTCTTTTACCTATGCTTGGAGGGTTGTTCCAAGTTATTTAAGTTCTAAAGTTGTGTATTCAAGGAAGTGAAGTTTGGAATTCGAATTTGAGTGAAATTTCAGTGTTTATACTGATTTCTCCTTAACTCTGTATCTCTTGGTGGATTCCATAGAGTGGTGAGTTAGTTTAAGCCCTGTATCCTTGGTTTACATCCTTGGGTGGTGAATTATCTGTATCACATTGGTGTTTACTTTGGTGGTGAGCTTGTTATCCCTTTAAGCCCTGTATCCTTGGTTTACATCCTTGGGTGGTGAATTATCTGTATCCCTTTGTTTTGTACCCTGGTGGTGAGCTTTGTTACCTTTCAACGAGTGTTTTGTTAGGTTCCATTATTTGTTCGCAGCCATTGTTGAGTGATAATCACTTTGAAGATTTCTATCCTGATCTATTACATCAGCACCCGTATCATTTGGCATCAAGCCAATCTCGAAGATCATATCAGATTTGGTATCAGAGCCATATCTCGAAGATCCGGTATCAGTTTGGTATCAGAGCCATATCTCGAAGATCCGGTATCACCATAGGCCTGCTTTTCAAGTCACTCTCCACTAATGTAGACATGCACAACACTAAGGATCAAGTAGGACTTTATTAAGCTTGTAACGTTTGGCTTGGGTGAAGGTATGATCAAGGATAATAATTTGGCTCAAATCACACACAAACACATAAATCATTCAAGATTATGTAGAGCTCACCCCTATAACACAACTTTATTTTAATTCACCAGGTTACTCCCCCAAACTTATTTAGAACACTCAATCTTCTTTTTTTTTTCTCTTCTCTTCCTCTTCTTTTTTTTTGTATAAAACAAAAGAAACTACACCCCCACACTTTGTTGTTTCATTCTTTTTAAGAACACCCAAGGGTATAGAACTCTTTTTCTTTTCTTTTTCTTTTTTTTAACTGCAATTGCACTCCCCCACACTTAAACAATACATTGTCCTCAATGTTTAAGTACGTGGAAGATAAGTACAGATTTTTTTTCTCTTTTTTTTTTTATTACAAACATAATAAACTCACTTGCATTGCTCATGGCACAATCCAACCTCCTCTAACTTCCCAAAACCAGAACATAGCTCAAATGTAATTGCGAATGATTTACATGCTCATAGGTAAGGGATAAACTGTTTGGAACAAATTCAATTGAGATTAGGAAATCTTTTAGTGAGTTAACAAAGAAAAAGGTTTGTAGAGGCTCAAAGGGGTAACTAGGGATCAATTTTAGTCAAGGTTGGCTCTTAAGGCTCAAACGATCCAAAGATGGCCTAAATCATTTCTCTAATGTTGTACAGTCTAGGATTTCGCCTCGAGTGACCATCAAACAAGTTCTAGAATTCATTAAAACTGAAGAAACACTTAAATTACATAAACTTTCTCTAAGTGAACTGATGCGTTCGAAACTAGCAAGTATACTAGTCGCACAAGTAATAAAGTGATGAGTGAGATATCGTTCCCACGAGGATTGATTCTAATTAAATTTGTTATTTTTCAGCAACAATAAACTAAATATGGGGGGTTTTGTTGAATGATTAATTAAACTGAATACGAAGGTAAATAAAGAATAACACAACACAATATCAAATGAATTAAAAATTCAATGAGAGACACTTGGTTAAGGGTTCTTTCTCTGCCACAAGATATGAATTTGTGAATTAACATAGAATTGGATAATCCGAAAAAAAAAAAAAAAAAAAAGAAAAAAGAAAACAAAAAAACCAATTACAGCATTGAAGTTACCAACCGTAGATAACAACAAGCTCTGTTACCCCAATCTTTCCTTACTTTGTTGTTAATAAACAAGCTCTTTATTTAATCTCTATCCATTAAACAACCTAGAACAAGCTCTCTAAGTTTAATTCAATAGAAGCATTACGATGAGAAAAATAGGTTGATCTAAGCAATAATCACACAAGTTCGGATTATTTAACCTAGGTTGTATTTTCCAATTGCAATCTCCGATCACAATTTTGCTACTAATGATTGGAAATTCATGACAATTACGGATCAAGAATTCTAATCTATCAATAGACAACAACAGATTATATTCAGTTGGCCATTCCAAATACAATCAGTAAGCAATCATAAGCATTAGATATGGGAAAATACAAGCACCTTCAATTAGAGAATTGGATAACAATTTCTTACACAATCAACTCACAAAATCCATATCAAGGGCTTTGAAATCACCCTCAACCAATTCAGATTTAGTTACACATATTCAATCAGAATAACAAATACAATACAGAGAAATTCCAAAATTGAAAAGGAAAGAAGAACTTAGCAAATTCTTTGAAAATCTTCTTTGTAGATGAATCTTCTTGGAATTGTAGTTCCTCCGCTTTCAAAATCTTCTTTCTCCTTCAAGAACTCCAAGGGATGAGAGAAATCCAAAAATGCAGCCTCCTCCCACGTTTTCCCCTCTTCAAGTTATGAGAATAAAACCCTAAAATGTGTTTAAATACTCTGCTACAGTAACTTGCTACAGTACCCCGTATTTAATAACATGCTACAGTGATATATGGAATTACAAATATACACTTCTCATACAATTTTTATCACAACTTTCGGTACACTACATAAATTCGTGAACCTTAAATTTCTCCAAAAAATAGACTTCGAGAGCTTTTCAATGGTATATAGCATGTTATCCGGTTAATTGTATATCTATACAATCAACTCCAAGAAATTGGTTGACTAGCAGAGGTGAAAATGAAGGGTTTTACTCCAATTTTGTGTAAGTTCCTCCAAAACTCCTACAAACATCAAAAACCACACAAAAACATAAAAATACCAAGGAATATAGCAAAGAACATGGACGAATTGATATGAAAATGATATATAAATAGACACTTATCAAATTCCCCCACACTTAGACTTTGCTAGTCCTCGAGCAACTACGACAATATGAAATAAAACTAAACCGAAACAAAATCAACAAAAAAATTAAAA
This sequence comes from Boswellia sacra, assembly GCA_013180625.2. NCBI lineage: Eukaryota > Viridiplantae > Streptophyta > Magnoliopsida > Sapindales > Burseraceae > Boswellia > Boswellia sacra. The sequence goes on from SNVD02007481.1 coordinate 3,778, forward strand.
CAAACAAATGCTTTATCTTGCAAATAGGCCTCAAAGATTGTACTTAATTATAACCCAAGGAAAACTTCAAAATAATGCACTTGATCAACAATTTTATCCGAAAGAGTAGTTTCGCTTCACTTCAATTCCTCAAGTGTGTGTGTGTAGAGCCATTCTCACCTAATCACTTGTAACCCGGATGAGTTTATGCATAAAAATGAATCATATTTAATATTGAAGATGTGTGTATAATGAACTCCATAGGCCTGCTTTTCAAGTCACTCTCCACTAATGTAGACATGCACAACACCAAGGATCAAGTAGGACTTTATTAGGCTTGTAACGTTTGGCTTGGGTGAAGGTATGATCAAGGATAATAATTTGGCTCAAATCACCCACAAACACATAAATCATTCAAGATTATGTAGAGCTCACCCCTATAACACAACTTTATTTTAATTCACCAGGTTACTCCCCCAAACTTATTTAGAACACTCAATCTTCTTTTTTTTTTTCTCTTCTCTTCTTCTTCTTTTTTTTTTGTGGAAAATAAAAGAAACTACACCCCCACACTTTGTTGTTTCATTATTTTTAAGAACACCCAAGGGTATAGATATCTTTTTCTTCTTCTTTTGTTCTCTTTTTTTTTCTTTTTTTTTTTATTACACTTCCCCTCCCCCACACTTAAACAACACATTGTCCTCAATGTGTAAGTACGTGGAAGATAGGTATAGATTGGCTTTTTTTTTTTGTTTTTCTTTTTTTAACAAACATATAAAACTCACTGCATTGCTTCATGGCTTAATCCAACCGCCCTCTAACTTCCCAAACCGAACATAGCTCAAATGTAAATTGCGAATGTTTTACATGCTCAAGGTAAGGGTGATGCGTTCGAAACTAGCAAGTATACTAGTCTCACAAGTAATAAAGTGATGAGTAAGATATCGTTCCCACGAGGATTGATTCTAATTGAATTTGTTATTTCCAGCAACAATAAACTAAACGGGGGGATTTTTGTTGAATGATTTACTAAATGAAATAAGAATGCAAGTAAAGAATAACAAAACAGAAAGTAAATCTGAATGAAAAATCAATGGGAGAAAGCTAGTTAAGGGATCCTTCTCTACCACAAGATATGGATTTGCGAATTAATTGTAGAATTGTCATCTAATTACAGCATTGAAGTTATCAACCGTAGATAATAACAAGCTCTATTACCCCAATCTTTCTTTACTTTGTTGTTAAATAAAACAAGCTCTTTATTTAATCTCTATCCATTAAACAACCTAGAACAAGCTCTCTAAGTTTAATTCAATAGAAGCATTACGATGAGAAAGATAGGTTGATCTAAGCAATAATCACACAAGTTCGGATTATTTAACCTAGGTTGTATTTTCCAATTGCAATCTCTGAGCACAATTTTGCTACTAATGATTGGAAATTCATGACAATTACGGATCAAGATTTCTAATCTAGCAATAGACAACAACAGATTATATTCAGTTGGCCATTCCAAATACAATCAGTCAGCAATCATAAGCATTAGATATGGGAAAATACAAGCAACTTCAATTAGAGAATTGGATAACAATTTCTTACACAATCAACTCACAAAAATCATATCAAGGGCTTTGAAATCACCCTCAACCAATTCAGATTCAGTTACACATGTTTAAGAACGTGGTAAATACAATACAACATGGAGACATTCCAGAAAATGAAAGGGAAGGGAAAAACTTAGCAATTTGATGTAATTCTCTTTGGATTGTAGTTCTTCCTCTTTCCAAGCTTCCTTTCTCCTTCAAGAACTCCAGGAGATGAAAGAATTCCAGAGCTGCAGCCTCCACCACGTTCTCTCCTCTTCAAGTTATGAAAATAAAACCCTAAAATGTGTTTAAATACTCTGCTACAGTAACCTGCTACAGTGTCCCGTATTATACATGCTACAGTGATTTGTGGAATTACATTTTTATACTTCTCACACTGTTTTGATTACAATTTTGGTACACTGAATGGATTTATAAACCGTAAATTTCTCCAGAAAATAGACTTCGAGAGCTTTCCACCGGTATATGATATGTCATCGGGTTCATTGTATATCAATACAATTAAATCCGAGAAGATCACTGACTCGCAGAGGTGAAACTGAAGGGTTTTACTCCATTTTTGTGCAAGTTGCTCCAAAACTCCTACAAATATCAAAACCACACAAAAACATAAATATACCAAGGAATATAGCAAAGAAACATGGACGAATTGATATGAAAATGATATATAAATAGACACTTATCAAATTCCCCCACACTTAAACTTTGCTAGTCCTCGAGCAAATATAACGATATGAACAAAACTAAACCGAAACAGAATCAAAGAAAAATTAAAACACACAAATGCTTCAACTTGCAAATAGGCCTCAAAGAGTGTACTTAATTATAACCCAAGGAAAACTTCAAAATAATGCACTTGATCAACAATTTTATCTCAAATATTAGTTTCGCTTCACTTCAATTCCTCAAGTTTGTGTGTGTAGAGCCATTCTCACCTAATCACTTGTAACCCGGATGAGTTTATGCTTAAAAATGAATCATATTAAATAGTGAAGATGTGTGTATAAATGAACTCCATAGGCCTGCTTTTCAAGTCACTCTCCACTAATGTAGACATGCACAACACAAAGGATCAAGTAGGACTTTATTAAGCTTGTAACGTTTGGCTTGGGTGAAGGTATGATAAAGGATAATAATTTAGCTCAAATCACCCACAAAAACATAAATCATTCAAGACTATGTAGAGCTCAACCCTATAACACAACATTTCAATTCACCAGGTTACTCCCCCATACTTATTTAGAACACTCAATCTTTTTTTTTTATTGTAGAAAACAAAAGAAAACTACACCCCCACACTTTGTTGTTTCATTCTTTTCAAGAACACTTAAGGGTATAGATCTCTTATTCTTCTTCTTTTGTTCTTTTTTTTTTCTTTTTTTTCTTTTTTTTATTACACTTCCCCTCCCCCACACTTAAACAACACATTGTCCTCAATGTGTAAGTACGTGGACGATAAGTACAGATTGGCTTTTTTTTTCTTTTTTTTTTCTTTTTTTTTTACAAACATAATAGAACTTACTTGCATTGCTCATAACACATCCCAACCTCCTCTAACTTCCCAAAACCAGAACATAGCTCAGAATTTAATTGTGAATGATCGACATGCTCATAGGTAAGGGATAAACTGTTTGGAACAAATTCATTTTTGGTTAGGAAATCTTTTAGTGAGTTAACAAAGAAAAAGGCTTATAGAGGCTCAAAGGGGTAACTAGGGATCAATTTCTGTCAAGGTTGGCTATTAAGGCTCAAACGGTCCAAAGATAGCCTAAATCATTTCCCCAATGTTGCAGCAGCCTAGGATTTCGCCTTGAGTGACCATCAAACAAGTTCTAGAATTCATTGAAATCTGAAGAAACATTTAAATTACATAAACTTTCTCTAAGTGAACAAATAACTCAGCGATAATAGCTCAGTGCTCAATGTTGCGCAAGGAATCAAAAGAAAAGCGAAAACCAATAAACATTTCAAGCACACAGATCCATGCATCATTTATCATTTTTCCAAGAGTTATTCTTAATTCAATCATTATCTTATCATCGACCCACAAAATGCAAGAAAAGAGGTACGTGGCGTTGTTACACCTGAGTCAAGATTGTATATTTCAACAATCCTTAGGACCAGTAGCCCGCAGACTTTAAGGTTTCCAGCCTATATACCTTTATTATGAAGAACAAAACAAGAAACAAGACACTTCAAACAACATAAAATAAACAAACTACAGATTTATTTAGAGAAAATGCGTTTCAAGAGTTAAGGAAACCCCATATTCTGCCATTCTCAGGTTTTTCCACAATGTTTTTTTTTTTCGAATCGAAACTGATAAAGACAAAAACACACAACAACTCGAAATTACATAAAACTAAACTTACTCAAAAATAATAAAGTCCAACAAATCAGCAAACACAAACAAGTCAGTTAAAATGGGTCTAAAAAGTTTAGAAGTTAGCCTCCTTATTCAGCCATTATGGATTAAAGAAATCCAGAATGCGTTTCAAGAGAACTTGAACTTTTTAAGCCACCACTCTAAAAGCCAAGATTAGAAAATATTACCTGGGACAAAAGAAACAACCTGAAAAAAAACTCAAATAAACACAATAAAAACAAATCAAATGAAAACAAAGCAAACCAGCAAATAGAGATTACAGATGGAGTGTTAAATCCAGTTTACGCCTCTTATTGCCTTCTCCAAACCAATCAATCCGAGCTGTTGTTGGATCAGGCGAATAGACGTTCTTTAGTTTGTCATTAACTCCCTAGCCGTTGAGCTGACAAGGTTTGCCTCGGCGGATGGTTGAGATAAAAATTTTTTTCTACAGCTTGATCAAGAAAAGAACAACAAACCATCAAAAAGTTTATCAGACATTTAACAAACCAATGGGTTTCCGATGGATGTTTTAGCTGTGCCCAAGAGGTGATTTGAAATATCTCCTCTAATGTACCATAACCACCCGGCAAAGCTATAAATGCATCGGACTTAACAACCATATTTGCAATACGCTCATGCATACTAGAGACCTGTAACTCTTTCCCGATTGTGTTGCCTACGATATCTCGTACAGCTAATGGTTTAGGGATAATGCCGAGAACTTTGCTCCCTCCTAGGTATGCAGCTGTTGACACACACCCCATTAACCCAAGACTACCCCCTCCATAAATCAAATTAATACCCCTCGCAGCTAATGTCCTACCAAGATCAAGAGCTGCTGTGGTAAACTCTCCATCTTACCAAATGCGATCCAAAAATACGCATATATTTTGGATCGCCGAATTGTGTTTTCTCTACTCCATTTCTAAAAGTGCTCTAAACTTGTGACAAGATATTAGTGGCGTTAGTATTATTTGCTTCAAGTGCAAGACAGGTATAAATACATTTCAAAATATGCAGAATGTATATATACACCCATAAAACTCTCAAATTTTGACACATGGGGACATACTTTCGGTGGGGGTTGCTCGATGCAGATTTACCGCCCCAAGATTTGAAAAAAAGAGATATGCTTTCGGCGAGGGTTTGACAAAACCTACACACTTGTCTCCCACGTGAAGCATGGAAAATGGAGATACACTTTCGGCGGGGGTTGACAAAACCTCCACACTTGTCTCTCACATGTGCATGAAAAATGGAGATATACTTTCGGCGGAGGTTGACGAAACCTCCGCACTTGTCTCCACGTGTGCTTATGACATGGGGTAGTCATATGGTTTGTCAAAAAGAAAACTTAAAATTTGAACCAAACAAAATCAACAAACAACAAAAACACAAAGACAACATTGATAATCAGATCAAACGAAACAAGAAGAAAATAAAATTCGATAACAAAAACACACATTCAAATATACAAGTAGTTGTGATTGTGGCTCACATCTTCCTCTGGTTTTACGTCCAGTAACGGCTGAAACGCCTTCTAAGAGTCGGGGATTTGCTTCCCATCCAGTTTTCTTATAAACTGGCAAACAGGGTCGTTTTTAGTCAGATTCCCTAGACTATAACACTGCAATTCATCACTAAATTGTGTCCATAGATTAAGCAATTCACGCTGAACAAGTCCACAAGAATGTGACTCGAGAGTTAACAAAACATTATCCCGCGACTCATTACTCAAACCATTCTTAATAAATGAAAGTTTATCTTCTCTATTCCTGGACGCAAAACCTAATGAACGACAAGTCTGGTTACAATTCCCTCTAGCACATTTATAACATACTTGTAACCTTTTCGCTCTTCGCCTCTTGGCGTAGTAGCTTTTCCTAGACCAGGCATGTATTTTGCGAGATTAATGTCCGGCTCACCGGACAATCTCACCTTGGCTTCGATAAGCCATCGGATATCAGCAGGCACATTTAGGAGCATCAATGCCCAAAGTCTAGTCATCCGTACTTATAAATTTTAAACACAGCATTTTGAGGAAGTGAAGGGAAATATTTACGAAGGTTCGATAGAAAGATATCGGCATCCATTGTAGAGGAGAAAAGAAGAGATATTACCGATAATGCGATCGAGTTTCTTCTTCTCCCAGATATGCACGTTTCAAACCTTCGAACAATGGCTTCAACTCCCGTTTGAATGTTTCCTCAAGCTGTTGCACAACTGAACTCGAAGCACGGAATAATCAAATTAAACACAAGAAAAGAAAAGAAAAGAAAAGAAAATAGAGACACATAAAAGAAATAAAACACAAGAGCAAATGAAAGTCAAAAATAAACAACAAAGCAAATGAGACAAATGGCAAAGAGAGATAAAACCTGATCAATTATAATAGCCCATGAGAGGAATCTCCTCGAAACACAAAAATTGATTGTTACTACCTTCTTTTCTTTGTCTCTTTTTATTTATGTTTCAAAAACATTGGGTTGCCTCCCAATAAGCGCTTGGTTTAACGTCCTCAGCCTAACGTTACTTGCCATCACCCATCAAGATAAGCTGGCTCGTAGAGAGGTACCTCCTCGATGTCCTGCATCACTGAATTCTCATAGTAAGGCCTTCAACCTGTGCCATCACCTTGAACACTTTTGTCCCGTTTTTAAAAGCTCTTGATTTCCACTGCACCATGAGGAAAAACATTAGTAATAACAAAAGGTCCAATCCATCGAGATCGTAATTTACCTGGAAATAACTTGAGGCGAGAATGAAATAAAAGAACTTTCTGTCCCACTTCAAAATTCTTCCTGGAGAGCATTTTATCATGAAATGCCTTAGTTCTCTCCTTGTAAATTCTGGAATTCTCATAGGCAGCATTTCTAAGTTCTTCCAATTCTTGCAGTTGAAGCTTCCTTTGTTCTCCAGCAGCATCCTCTCCATGTTACAAAGCTTTACTGCCCACCATGCTTTGTGTTCGAGCTCTACCGGAAGGTGACATGGCTTACCATAGACTAACCTGTACGGAGACATACCAATAGGTGTCTTGTAAGCAGTTCGGTATGCCCAAAGTGCATCATTCAATCGTAGGCTCCAATCTTTTCGGTTCGGATTCACTGTCTTCTCGAGAATGGATTTGACTTCTCGATTTGAAACTTCAACTTGACCACTAGTTTGTGGATGATATGCAGTAGACACCTTGTGAGTGATGTTGTATTTCTTGAGCAAGGCTTCAAATGATCGGTTGCAGAAGTATGTCCCTCTATCGCTTATCATGGCTCTTGGTGTTCCAACTCTCGCAAAAATGTTAGATTTCACAAAATCTACAACAACTTTAGAATCATTAGTTCTCGTAGCTTTTGCTTCTACCCATTTAGAAACATAATCCACAGCAGTATAATGTAAACATTACCAAATGATGAAGGAAAAGGACCCATGAAATCAATACCCCACACATCAAAAATCTCGACAATAAGTATAGGGTTTTGTGGCATTTGATTTTTGGCACTTAAATTACCTGTCCTTTGACAACGGTCACAAGCTTTGCAGAACAGATATTCATCTTTGAACAATGATGGCCAGTAGAATCCACAATCAAGAACTTTGAGGGCTGTTCTTTTTGGTCCGAAGTGACCTCCACATGCATAAGAATGACAGAAGGTTAAAATTGAATTAAATTCAGATTCAGAAACGCACCTTCTTATCACTTGGTTAGAACAATGCTTCCATAAGTACGGATCATCCCATATGTAATACTTGGCATTGTTCTTGATCGTGTCTCTTTGAGCTCGAGTCAAGTCATGTGGTAGCTTCTTCGTAACTAAGTAATTGACAATATCTGCATACAAGGGGCTGCTACATGTAGAGACAGCAATTGTTCATACCGGAAACTTTCTGTAGATTGCAGTACATCCTCGTCATGGACAATGCGACTGAGATTGTCTGCAACTAAGTTTTCACTTCCCTTCTTATCTTTGATCTCCAAGTCAAATTCCTGTAAAAGGAGTAGCCACCTGATAAGCCTTGGTTTTGCATCTTTCTTTGTGAGCAAGTACCTCAAAGCTGCATGATCAGAATAAACGGTTACTTTAGTACCAATCACATAAGATCGAAACTTTTCTAAAGCAAAAATAACCGCTAGCAGCTCTTTCTCAGTGGTAGAATAATTAACTTGAGCATCATTTAAAGTCCGAGATGCGTAGTAAATGGCATGTGGAATTTTGCCAATTCGTTGACCCAAACGGCACCCACAGCGTAGTCACTTGCATCGCACATGATCTCGAATGGATGATCCCAATTCGGAGATTGGATTACTGGAGCCGAAGTCAAGAGTTCCTTTAGTTTCTCCAATGCCTCTTTGCATTTCTCATCAAATTCAAAGGCAACATCATTCGTAATAATCTGCAGAGAGGGCAGATGCTATCTTCGAGAAATCTTTGATGAATCTAGCGATAAAAACCTGCATGAACCAAGAAACGAACGAATATCCCGCACACTTGTGGGAGGTGGTATGGAACATATAAGATCTATCTTGGATTTATCAACCTCTATACCCTTAGCAGAAATAACATGTCCCAAAACTATACCCTGATCTACAATAAAATGACATTTCTCCCAATTCAGAACAAGGTTAGTTTCTATACATCTTTGAAGTATAAGGGTAAGGTTATCAAGGCATTTATCAAAAGAATCACCAAAAACACTAAAGTCATCCATAAATACCTCAATAATGTTCTTAACATAATCAGAGAAAATACTTACCATACACCTTTGGAAAGTGGCAGGGGCATTACAAAGACCGAATGGCATGCGTCGATAGGCAAATGTACCGAATGGGCATGTGAATGTAGTTTTCTCTTGATCCTCAGGGGCAATGACCATCTGATTATATCCTGAATAGCCATCAAGAAAACAATAATGAGAATGACCTACTAATCTCTCCAGCATTTGATCAATGAATGGCAAAGGAAAGTGATCCTTGCGAGTTGCAGAATTGAGCTTTCGATAATCAATACAAACTCGCCACCCGGTTTGGATACGAGTGGGAACTAGCTCATTATTGTCATTCTTAACCACCGTAACACCAGATTTCTTCGAAACAACTTGGACTGGACTCACCCACTTGCTGTCCGAAATTGGATAAATCACACCCACATCTAACAATTTCAGGATTTCTTTCTTGACACTTTCCATCATGGAGGATTCAACCTCCGCTGTGCTTCTCTAGTGGGCTTGGATCCCTCTTCTAACAAGATGCGGTGCATGCATACGGCTGGACTAATACCTTTGATGTCAGCGACTGTCCACCCAATGGCCGTTTTGTGATCTCGTAGCACTCGGATGAGTTTCTCTTCTTGTAATGGTGCAAGACCCTTTGCTATTATGACTGGCAAAGTATCTTTCTCTCCTAGGAAAACATGCTTCAAATGATCTGGAAGAGGCTTAAGCTCCAAGGCAGGTGGCTTTCATCACGGAAGGTTAAGAATTTCTCATTAGATAAATGGCAATTCATTACGAAACACATACCTGTTTTGTGGTGATAGCTATATCTCATCCAGCTTTCCACAGCTTCTTCCACTTCTTTAGACACTTGTATCAACTTCCTCGATTCTCTGGAATTTTCTGCCCCAATGTGCTCACTAATGGCTACTTCCAATGCATCCTTGCGAGTTAACTCAAAAAGTTGTTATGCCAAAGAATCAATACATCAACTGCAAAAACAGAATGCAAGTCACTAGGGTACCTCATTGCCTCAAAAATATTGAAACGAATCACCTCGCCATCAAACTCCATGGTGAGAGTGCCATCATGAACATCAATCTTCGTTCGGGCAGTTTTCAAGAATTGCCTCCCCAAAAGAATCGGTGTTGGATTGGGAGATGTCTCATCCTCCATTTCCAGAACATAGAAGTCTGCTGGAAAAACCAATTGATTCACCTGCACAAGCACATCTTCCACAACTCCCTGGGGATATGCATTAGAACGATCAGCAAGTTGAATTACAATACCAGTTTTCGCAAGGGGTCCAAGGTTCAAGGAAGCATAAATAGAATAGGGCATGACATTAATTGATGCTCCTAAATCTAACATAGCTCTTTCAAAATTGGTATTGCCAATGGTGCATGGAATGGTGAACGTACCTAGATCTTTGCAATTCGGAGGAATTTTTCTTTGCAATACAGCTGAAACATTTTCCCCCACACTTACCTTCTCATTTCCTTTCAACTTCCTCTTGTTGGTGCATAACTCTTTGAGAAATTTTTCATAACGAGGCACTTGCTTGATAGCATCCAGAAGTGGTATGTTTACCTCGATCTTGCGAAAAGTTTCCAGGATTTCTTGTTCTTGTTTCTCCTTCCTTGATTTTGCAAATCTGCTAGAACAGGTGGAGGATAACGATATGGGAATATGGGTTTTTAGGATTTTACCTTAGAAGATGGATGTTTTGTTCATGGTGGAAGTGATGTCATCCCCTTCATCAGTTTGTGATTTCTTTGGCAGGACATCTAATTGCTCTTCATTTTGCAAAGTTATCACACAAGAATTCTCTCTTGGATTGATCACCGTTTGACAAGATAATTCTTCTGAGCCTTGGCCCTCGAATTTGCTCTTGCTAGTAGCCAATTGTTCCATTTGATTTACCAGGTTTTGGATACTTGCCCCAGTTTCCTGCTGGAATTGCATTGTGTTAGTGGCAAGTTCATTAACAATATCCTGGAGTGAAATACCTGAGTTTTCTGGAGCTGGTTGTGGGGCTGGTTGTGGCATTGGTGGTGGTTGCATTTGAAATGGTTGCTGCACTCTAGGTATATTAAAACCTTGTGGCCGATTTGGTATGGCATTTGGGATGATTGGTTGATGATTCCAGTAATTAAAATTAGGGTGATCTCCCCATCCGATATTGTAAGTGTTAGAGAAGGGATCATAACATTGCCTTGTTTGTCCTGGAAATCCACCCATGGCATTGGCTTGTTCCACATCTTCTTCTCGTAAAGTTGGATACATGTCCATTAGATGCTCCATGGTAGAATATACTCCACATTCATAAGGCTTCTGCATATGTCCTACAGCCATGTTTTCCACAAGAGAAGTTAGCTCAGAAAGTTGTTGTTCAATGTTCGGAGTGCTTACCTCATTCACTCCCCAATATAGTTGTAGCTCAAATCGGCTACTGAATTGTTGGAAGTTTACTGCCATGTCGTCAAAACACAAACAATCAGAAAAGAAAAACAAAAAAAAAATTACGAATCAACAAACGAAAACAAAATAACAAATCGATTAGAAAATCAATCCCCGGCAACGGCGCCAAAAACTTGATGCGTTCGAAACTAGCAAGTCTACTAGTCGCACAAGTAATAAAGTGATAAGTAAGATATCGTTCCCACGAGGATTGATTCTAATTGAATTTGTTATTTCCAGCAACAATAAACTAAACAGGGGGGGATTTTTGTTGAATGTTTTACTAAATGAAATAAGAATGAAAGTAAAGAATAACAAAACAGAAAGTAAATTTGAATGAAAAATCAATGGGAGACACTTGGTTAAGAGTTCATTCTCTGCCACAAGATATGAATTTGTGAATTAACATAGAATTGTAATCCAATTACAGCATTGAAGTTATCAACCGTAGATAACAACAAGCTCTGTTATCCCAATCTTTCCTTACTTTGTTGTTAAATAAAACAGGCTCTTTATTCAATCTCTATCCATTAAACAACCTAGAACAAGCTCTCTGAGTTTAATTCAATGGATGCATTATGTTAAGAAAGATAGGTTGAACTAAGCAATAAACACACAAGCTCGGATTATTTAACTTAGGTTATATTCTCCAATTGAAATCTCTGATCACAAATTTGCTACTAATGATTAGAAATTCAAGACAATTACGGATCAAGATTTCTAGTCTAGCAATAAATCACAACCAGATTATATTCAGTTGGCCACTCAAATACAATCAGCAAGCAATCATAAGCATTAAATATGGGAGAATACAAGCAACTTCAATTAGAGCATTGGATAACAATTCCTTACACAATCAACTTACAAAAACCATATCAGGGGCTTTGAAATCACCCTCAACCAATTCAGATTCAGTTACACATGTTTAAGAACGTGGTAAATACAATACAACATGGAGACATTCCAGAAAATGAAAGGGACGGGAAAAACTTAGCAAATTTGATGTAATTCTCTTTGGATTGTAGTTCTCCCTCTTTCCAAGCTTCCTTTCTCCTTCAAGAACTCCAGGAGATGAAAGAATTCCAGAGCTGCAGCCTCCACCACGTTCTCCCCTCTTCAAGTTATGAAAATAAAACCCTAAAATGTGTTTAAATACTCTGCTACAGTGAATTGCTACAGTGCACCGTATTATACATGCTACAGTGACTTGTAGAATTATATTTCTATACATCTCACACTGTTTTGATTACAACTTTTGGTACACTGAATGGATTTATAAACCGTAAATTCTCCAGAAAATAGACTTCGAGAGTCTTTCCAACGGTATATAACATGTCATCGGGTTCATTGTATATCAATACAATTAAATCCGAGAAGATGGTTGACTAGCAGAGGTGAAAATGAAGGGTTTTACTCCATTTTGTGCAAGTTGCTCCAAAACTCCTACAAACATCAAAACCACACAAAAACATAAAAATACCAAGGAATATAGCAAAGAAACATGGACGAATTGATATAAAAGTAATACATAAATAGACACCTATCAGTGTTGTTAGGAAAGGATTAAATTTCGGTTTAAGAAGATTGTTAATTGGTAGACAGTCCATTTAAGTTCCCTCCTAAGATAAATTTCTCAGTCCGCCAAACCCCTATATCTTTTCTCCTGTTGCACAATAACGAGTAGAGATTCATAATTGTCAAGGATCAAGATCATTTTTCTACATTTTTTTCCAATATTCCAATTAATAAATGTCCAAGAATAGCATCAAAGAACAGTTTCAATTGAGCAGCAAATGCAAACAATTTAAAAATAATAATTAATGCCAACAGACAAGAATAGTAAATGAGACTTACAATGCCCTTGTAGAAAGCAATCTGTGGAACAGAATATTTTGTTCCCAGCTTGGATTGTTCATCAGCAACATTATTAACCACACCATAACAAACATGGCAATTATATTGGTCTACACAACCTCGCAATTCAAACTGACATGATGAGAGTTCCTTGTTTATCTTTAGAAGATACTCATTAAATAGCTCTTGATTAGCATCTGCATCAAATTAGGGCAAAATATGGTAATTGACTCAAATAATAAGCTTTTATACTAGCCTGAGTCATATACAAACGAAAGGAAATGAAATTTAACCTAGTAAATTAAAAATAAAAAATCTATTAATTAAATTTACCCTAACAAATAAAAATTTAAAAAATAAAAAATAAAAACCAGAACACTCAGTTTAACCAAGCCAAGAATTGTCATTAGGCTTAAGATGAAATAAGAAAAACAGAAACTTGGATTTCTTCCTGTGACGCCGGCGAAGACGGCGTTGAAGTCCTTCTCTTGCAGAGGGCCACGCGTGATCAACGCTTGAATGAGTGCATGGTGCCTCCAGTTCAACGACGGCATTTTTCAATCTGCCTCTTTAGAAACCTAGATTTTCATACTGCCACCGCCTCCGTTACTGCTTTCGCATGACTGAGCCTCGTTGACTGTGATGTTACGTCCGTCAAGATTCTGGCCATTCATCCCCTCGATCGCGTCTCTCATCGACTTCTCGTCACGGAACATAGCGAATCCGAATCCTCTAGATCTGCCAGTCTCGCGATCATTGATTATCTTTGATTCAATAATAATGCCATAGGCGCTGAAGGCCTCCTGCAAGGCATGGTCAGTGGTGGCCCAAGCAAGGCCTCCAACGAAGCACTAGAACTCAACGTTGGCGGAAGCCATTTAAGAACTAAAACCCTAGACTGGAGGACAAAAAGAGGGCCAGAAAAGAAAATTGAAAGCGAATTTGAACATAGGTAAACGATGAGTGGGTGAATGGGTGAGACAATGAATGAGGTTAGTTGATGAGTGCGTGGGTTAAGGAGTCAGTGAGGTGATGATGCGTGGGCGAGTAAGGGAGTGAGGCGGCTAGGGCAAAACTGAGAGGGAAAATTAAAAGCGAAGAGGGAAATGAAGGAAAACTTGGGAAAGAGATAAAAATTAATGGATTCTTTATTTGTATATACTTGTCAAAAATTTAATAATATGATAAATATGTATTTGAAGTCAGGCCCAAGAGTGACAAATATGGGCTATGGGCTGGTTGACTTTTAATATAGTATTATAGATGACATTTAAAAAAAAAAGTGTCAAATAAAAAAAATGGATAGTGTCAAATATCTGAAAAATTCTTGTAGTGTATACACAAAATGGAACAAAGGGAACCCCAAGCGCCTAAGTCAAATCCCTCTATACGAAAAACTATCCATCACCTGAGGACCACAATAGGCTATAGTGGGTATTAATTTAGTAAGTAAGCTAGTTTTTACGTGTACAAAATGTACATCACAAATTTATTTCGTATACAAACATAAACAAAACGTTTTTCAACAGTGCATTGCACATTCAAAACAAAAGTTGAAGCTTCCATAAACAACTTTCAGACTTATCCTTAGGATTACCTTTACTCTCATGAGAAATAGGACTTTTAATAACACTTATCACTTGTCATAGTTGAGCGCATGAGATCACCCATCGGTGATATCCATAGATAAGGTAATGTACAAGTAAGACTTTAAAAAAAACATAATACTCATAAATGAAGGTAAGAGCCATTCCCCCATTGTAGCCATAATGGTTCCTCCCACATGTACAAATATGTCATCACATGAATGTGACAACCACATTAGTCCTAAGGACCCTCTCCTGGCATACGGAATACTTAACAAAACATATACGATTCCAAAAGAAGGCTTTAAATAGCTCAACATGCCATGGCCACATAACAAAAATGCCTACTAAGCAAAAGAGAGTATCGGTACCCTAAGCTTTTAGGCATGAATCTCACTTTCAAAACATATAAATGTACATTAAACATATCATATTCATGCCAAAACATAACAAAATCCATACAAAAAAGATTGGAATCAAAATCTTACTTTTTATAGCATAAACATATAACATTTTGTTCAAAAACAAAACTTTTCACATAGTCATAAGCTTATGGCACAAAACACTTTTCATAAAACAATAATATATCTATTGTGACCTCATTAAAAGTCCAACTTACTTACTAGAACATGCTTCATTGAAAAGCTCTTTATCTCACTTCTAAAATCACCAAAAAGTGTCCTTAAGAATCATCATACATATTGGCAAGGCCAACAAAATTACTAAATTAACATTGCACAAGCTTTGTTAGTTGATTTTTCCAAGGAACTGATGCTCATCCCAAACCTAACAAAACCAAAGAGTGAAATATTTAGGCAAATAGAGCCCTTAATTGACAATTCTTACATATGTTCTTTTAACTCTTAAGTTTAGGTGGTGTTATACAATAAGTATTGGACAAAGCACTAGTTCCATGCAATATATCTATAGTGGAATCAATCTCATTATCAGTAGGAATCCCAAGTAGATATTCAAGATAAACATCCACATATTCATTAACTACCAAGACATCTCAAATATTTGGTTCTTCCTTCTTTGTATAACCACACATGCTAAAAAGCACTTATACCCTTTTCTAAGAAGTCTTTGATCTTCTAAGACTAAAACAACTCTAGGTAAGGAATATAATTCAGCTTTTAAAAAGCTAAATTCAAACTTATTAAGAGGTTGTAATTTAATAATTTAACTTCTTTCTCAAACATTTCATAGTGGTATAATGTGTGGATAACAAATCCGCACCTAAATAATATCTACATAATTCATATCTAAAATCACCAAGATTGCTTCCAACTCTTTATCAACTATATATATTGACCTTACATGTTTTCAACTCTTCCTTAGCATTTAATAGTACCCCAAAAGGGATAGAGAAACATAATTATAGATATAAAATTGAAGGTACCACACCCAATTAATTAGCAAATGCATCAAACACAAGAGAATGAGTAGATCCATAATAAAAGAGGTGCAAAAACATTAACCAAATATGGTGCAAATCATGATAAGGCTTCCAATTTTCTCTCATAATCAATCAAAGACATATAAATTTGAATTACGCTTCCTTTTTCATCTTTCAGAAATTGAGAAAAATATTCTAATTGAATAGCTCTTTAAATCTAGCCTATGAAAACCCATTTTCCTCAACATTATATGTGGGAACCTGAACATGAGTTTTAGTGGATCAATGTAGTGGAATTATCTCTGGAATTAAGACCTTGCGATCACAGGCTTTAAAATTTTGTTGCTTTCTTTCCACTTCAGTTTTGGGATATGTCTGAGAACTACCTGAACAAAGAGGGGTAGGTGTCTCAAAACCTTCACTGGACAATCAAACAAGTAAGTACTTGTGAGAAATTGTAAAACAAAACCAAAGGACAAGAGGGAAGATGAAATGTCAAAGCCCTGAGCTTGAGGGTTTGTTTGCATTTTTTGGCCTGTGAGTGCTTGAGGGTGGTGCAAATCCCTAGGTGATTGTCTAGGGTTTATACAAATGCCCTTAGCCTCCCTTAAATATGTCTTGCTTAGGGTTTTATGATGTCTAGGCCTTATACAACATTAATAGGGTTTTAAATATGTCTAAAAACCCTTTCGGCCTTTAGGGTTTTACATAACTTGGGTCCAACCCATGTGTAAGCCCTAACCAATTAATTAACCTTTAATTAACGTGTTTTAATTAATCTCTATCAACAAAGCACAAGGCCCAAGTATAACCAGCGTAATATAATTTAACACTTGGGTTTTATTCACTAATAGACCTAATTAAATTAAATACTTATTTTCTCATGTCTGCTCCAAGTCCAGTTAATTATTTCAACTACCTAGGGGACCTATAATGAACATATTAATTACAAGCTCCAATAGGCTTAACCTAGTACCCTATTATCTCATAATTTTAGTAGGCTTGATCCAGTAACTCTGGCACATTCCACTATAGGTCCAGAGTTGCACTTTTGAATTAAATACTATTTTTTATCAGAAAGCTTAATAATTTATCTAATTAAATTATCTTTTTAAACCCATCCATTGAGGAAGAGGTCCATATAAATACCCTTCGTGGAATAATAATAATTGGAGCTAGGTATAATTTATTGTTTCAATCCTCCAATTACATCTTGAATCCTTGATACCCATTTTACACCATTTAAATGATTTAAGACTTATTAATATAAATCTTAGTTTAATGAACATCCTTCATTAAACACTTGGACAAGATTCATCATTTAAAACCTTGTAAAACCATGAAAGTGGTATTCTACAATCCTTTCGGAGTTATGAGTTCCATATCTATGGTATAGTGTCTACTAGGATACAAATCTTGTAATCCCAACTACTCAAGATATTGATCTTTCATTTTAATTCTCACTTTTTATTCTAGTTAAAAACCATAGCGTGTATAATAGGGACATGTTTAAGAGAAGGAAAAAATCAAGGATTTGACTACTTTTTTAAATTCTGTCCTAGGCCCTTGTTTGGTTATTTTGAAGGGAATCGGCCAGGACAAAACTTAGTCTCCATCTCTCCTATAGTCCCCTTTTTTTGGGACTCTAAAGACCCAGCTCCCACATGGGCCTTAGCAGGATTGGGACAATCGCTTCACCTTTTTTTTCTCTTTCTTTTTAAATTAATTATATTAATAATAACATAACAATTAAAAACTAAAATACTACTAAATAAATATTAAAATATAATAAATAATTCTATTATTATATTAATAATTTTATTACATGATTTACATTTAAAAATAAATAATCTTTATAACTAAAATTAACATAAATAATAATAAAATAATTAATAAGTAAAATATAATTAAATAAATATCAAAACATAGTAAATAATTGTATTATCATATTATTAGTAATGTTAACTTATTGTATTTAAAAATGAGTGATTTTTAAATTGAAAATAATATATATGATACTATAATAAATAAATAAATGTTATTAAAATACAATAAAATAAATATATTGTCATATTGTCAATAATTTTTATTATAATTTGGATATAAAAATAACATTATTTTCATATATAAAAATAAATGATAAAAAATTAATAATTTAATGAAATTAAGACTTCATAGTTTTATTAAAATAACAATATAAGGAATAATTAAATTAATTTATATTTAAAATAATATTATTTTTAAAACTAAAATTATAATAAATAATAATAAAATAATACAAAATAATTAAAATATTACAAAATAAATTTGTTATATAATAAATAACTTATTATTATAATAAAACAATTATTATTATACAATTAATAATTTAATGGCATTAAACTATTATAAATTTAATATGATAAAATTAATATAATATTGTAAAATATTTTATAAATAATTAAATAAATTTTATTCAAGTTAAATTTGTATAGATTTTAAAAAATTTATGTTTGAAAATTAATTTCTTAAAAATTATAATATAATAATATAGTCTAATCTCATATTGCTTCAAATATAAAAATACTATATGTAGTCCAATATGAAATTCTCAATCCCAGTCTACTCCAGTCCTAGTCTTAGTCCTAATCCTAGTCTAGTCTAGTCCAGTCCTAGCTTCCAAAAGTAGCCTAGAGGTACACTATCCACTCAGGATTAAGGTAGATATGTGCTCGGGTGTGACAATTTACATTTGGTCATGTTATTTCATCACATGATTAACTTTAGGTGGTCTAGTTCAATGCATTCATAATGTACAAGTGTCTTTATTCTGAAGTCTCCACTTAAAATAGTTAGAGACTTACCATTCCCCATTAAAACAAACAACACAATAATCTTGTCCAAACAAAACGCCTAGCTTTTGTTTATAGGTCATGAACAATATTTGAGCTACGATGAAGTTCTATATCTTATTTATATCTCATATAAATAGATACTTTATCATTGTATAAGTTTTGGAACCTTTAGTTATTAATACAATCACATTGGGCAAACATAAATAACAACTCTTTATTTATTTGTAAAAATGTTATTAAATTATAGAAGGGTTTAGCTACAATACATCCAATGTATCAATACATTCCTTCTTTTTAAAAAAATAAAATATATATCATATTGAAGGACCATGTGGCAAATGAATAAATAAAATATTAACCTGTGATAGCAGGTTTAATAGGTTACACAATTACCTGATATTTTTTAATAAAATTATTTTAATTATTTTTTTAATTTGTAATTACTTTAAAAGTTGATTATATTAATATATATAAAACATATAAATGTGCATAGCATGTAAATTAAATTATTAAAAAGAGAAGACAACTTCTTCAAAAGAAATTTATATATGTTATTCTCATCCACGAAATTTTTTCTATTATGATCCTGTACAACTTTTTCAACACACAAGAGGTTTTCTTTTGTGTGGGTATTTTGCTAGATGTTGACATTATGTTTACCAATTATTTTAGTTCAGCATTTTATCAAACAATTACTGTTCATAAAAATAACAAAGTATACATCATTCAAATGACTCAACCAAGGTTAAAGTTTTATGGCACAATGCAAAGATAAGTTAAGCATA
The DNA here is from genome assembly GCA_013180625.2 of Boswellia sacra. Classification (NCBI taxonomy): domain Eukaryota; kingdom Viridiplantae; phylum Streptophyta; class Magnoliopsida; order Sapindales; family Burseraceae; genus Boswellia; species Boswellia sacra. Next base: position 23,360 of record SNVD02007481.1, read on the forward strand.
TGAAAGATAAGATGACATGACATGAGAAATTACAATAACAACTTCAAAAAAAAATTATTTGTAAAGAAAATTAAAATACATGGGAGCTATTTACGATTCAGTGATCAAGTGTGCTAAATGATTAACAAATTGTGACACTATCAATTATGAGAGTTGCTTTACAGTACTCTTCACTGTGAACAGATCATGTTGAGATTAGTGATTGAATAGACTCAAATGGAGTGGAGATTGAGGAAATTAGAGAATCAACAGACTAAGAAAATCATGAAATTTGCATATTGTAAGTTTAAAAATATGGGCCCTTGGAACAAGTCAACACACAGTTTAACAAAATAAAGGGGGAGTCTTATAATTTAACGTTGCTTAGAATTAAAAAAATGTTGTATCCTATTTTTTTATGAAATCTTTTAACATAAATATGTATAAGTATTCATGGTTATCAAACAAAAAAAAAATTGTTAAACTTCTTTATATTATATTAAGAGGGTAATTTCATGTATGGATTGAAAAAAATTGGTATATTATTTTCTACATCATTTGACATTAAAAGTAATTGGTGGGTTTTATTTAGCACTAAAACATACTCTTGAAGAATAATATAGATTAAACTATTTCTGTCATTAAAATTATTTTTTAATTTTTAAATAGCTTTAATTCTTATAAACCTTATAATGAAAATAATTTTTGATCTCAAAATAAAATTAATATTTTTTATAACAATAATTTAAATACTTTAATTTAAGTATTTTCAATTTTTTTACTTCATATAAAATTAATTATTTTCTTCATAATTATGTTCTAAAGCATTAAAAGTAGATTGACTAATTAACTAAACAAATGTTAACAAATAGCCCACAACTTGAAATTAAATAATCACTACAACTAATAAACTTTTTGTAAATTACATTTAATATTTAACAACTAATATAGTTAACATAAAAATCGTAAATCAATAAGTATGATGATATGTAATTTATTTATTCTTATTAGAATGATGAATTTGAATATGCTGATTACCACTTCAATTGAAGAAATTATATGAATATAATGAAAATCTATAAGCGTTGGAATTTTTGGCCATGATTTGAGGCTTGATGATGAGACTTTTTACCATCATAAACAGTGTTTCTCTCAAACAAAGCTCTTGGACTCCTAGAAAACAACCCAAAAGCCCAAAAAACACAAAAACAACACAAAAAAAAAAAAAAAAACCACAAAAGGGCTAAACAGGTGCAGAATCAGCAGAGTGAGAGCACGCCTACACTATTTGAGGAAGCACATCTGGAAGGTTCTAGAAACCCAAAGAAACCCTAAGAAAAGCCCTGGATAGTCGTGGCACCTACACATGAAAGTGCATGCCTGTGTCATGAGTAGGTGCATGCCTACTCCCACGATCCCATATTGAATAAAAGCAATTCTAGTATTGCTACAGTTCATCCATAAAAACATTTATGATTTATCAAGACATGAAAGACATGTGGAATTGGTAGAGAACACTTAAAATACTCCTAAACACTTTGTATAATTAAAGTTTTCTCTAAAAAACCTTGATAATTAGTTTTCTTGAAGTCCAAGCTTTGGAAGTGAGGCAATCACCCTTGAAAAGGGTAAAGAATTGAAGGCCAAAATCCTTGATTCATTCTTTTAGTCTTTTAAATATTTTTAGAAACACGTTTTAGGACTAATTACAAGCATGCTTAAGAGTAATTCTTTGTTTAGGATTTAATTGCTTATTTGCCATGTTAGTTAGTTGTTTTGTTAGTTAGTTAGTTAGTTAGTTAATTGGTATGATTGGACAAAGGTTGCCATGATTAGTTAAGTAACAAATGCTTAATTAAATGTTGTTATTAGAAATGCCATGTTTAGCGTCGTTTAATTAATATGTTGATGCCATGCTGAATATAGTTTGCTTTCTATTTGATATAGATTAAATATGCTTTGGATGTCATGCTATGGTCTTTATTATCTTATATGCTTGCTTAAACATGATGTGGTGTTCCTTACCTTCTCCCAACTTCTTCTTCTTTGAATGCTATTCTAATTTGTGATATTTTTAAATACCTTTTTTTTTTCAAATGCAAATGAATCTTCCTACCTTCTCCCTTTTTTTGTTTTGCATTGTTTTTGGACATGAATACACATGTGCCTGTTCTTAACCCATGAACAGAGGCGCACGCCTACTCATCTAAATTCAAAGATTCCTTTTCAAACATTTATGCTCCTTTTTTTTGTTTCTAAACACGAATAGGCGTGCGCCAATTCTTCACAGCCTCACACCTGCTCGTCAAAAATCCAAAATTTCCTCTCTATTTCATAATTTTATAGACCTTTTTTTTCTTTCCATCTGATTCATTATTTAAAAATGGTTTCAAATCTGTTTTGTTTCGACAATCCTTTTTTGCATTATTTTTTCTCCATTCAAACTATTTTTTACAAAAATCAAAGGTTTCTATTCATGCCTAGCATGAACAAACATGTGCCTGTTCTTAACAAACGAGCAGCGGCGCATGCTTGTTTGTTCAGACTCTAGAACCTAGTTTTCCCCTTTTGAGTCATATTTGCGTATCAAATTCTAGTTTAAGCATGTTACGTGCATTTCAGTGTGATTTCAAATCTTTTAAACAATGTTCTTGTGTATGAGGAGGCACACGCCTGCTTTTGTTCCCAGGAGCAGGTGCTTATCTACTTTATACCATTTTTAGAATGTGTTTTAATTGATTTTTCCATCCTATCTTACTTGAAATGAATAATATCAAATTTGTTTTGGTCATGTTCTATCATATGAGTTGGAATTATGTTTGTATCAATCCTTTTATAATCCTTTCTACTTTCTATACATTTGACGTGTGTTGGATTAGAATAATGCTTTTGCCATATGCCCTTAGTCAGTTTTTTATGTGCAATTGCTTTATGGTTTTATGTTTATACTTTATTTACGTACTTTTTAAAGTGTTAGCTAGTGTTGCTTTATGATTCTTATTATCCATACTTGTCATTCACTTTATGCCTTTTTTGGGAATAATTGTAATCCCCTCCCCAATTCCCTTATGTTTGATGGCAAATGTAATTCTATTCTCATTCCTCTTTATATGGATGTATATCAACTGCTTCACCCATATGTAATTAAAAGATAAAATCTGGTTGTGTGCAAAATGAATTGAGGATCAAGATAGATAGAATTAATGATTTAGAAATAACCAACCTAGTAGACCTTAGTGGAGGCCAGACATTGTCCGGGCAAACTAAAATGTTCATCCTTAACTTTTCGAACCTAGCTCTAAAAAGGTGATGGGTAGTTAGGTCCAAAAGCAAGGGATCGGCTGCCGTTACTCACGTTTTTCCTGCGGTTAATTACCCGGGGGGCGACTCAATTCAATTCTTTGGATCTTACCTCTGTGGATGGATTCGATGACCCTCTAAGCTTCCTCATGGAACTTAGAAAAGTAGTGCTGAGGTCGTCGCGACTCTAGCGAGATGGAAGCCCCATCCACAAAATCTAAATTAAAAATTTTTATTGGCTCGTAATTTATATTTTTTTAAACTACATTTATTCTTAAATACTTTATAATTAAAATTATTTTTCAACCCAAATAAAATGTAATATTCACTAATTAAAATATTACAATACTTTGAAAAAGATTACTTATCTTCCATTATTGTTAATTATGGCTTACATTAGCTTATGAAGAAAACATATATTCACTAATCAGTTGTACTGGCGCCAACATGCACACAACTTCAAATTAAGTACTCATTAGAGCAAAAGTTTCTTTGAAAAATAGACTTTTAATAATCTAAAATCATAATAGTAATTTATTATCATCAAAGTAGCAGCCGAATACCTTTTAGTGACAACATCAAATTTTTAACCTGCAACCAAACTAGACTTGTAACTAAGAACAATGAACTTGTAAAACATAACGTTACATTGAAAAATGCTACATGAAAGTTATTACAAGGTTAACAAACAGTGAAACAAAAATGTTCAAGTTGTAGCCCAACACCTAAAAGTAGCAAAATCAAGCCTTCATATTGCAACCAAATATGGAATTGAGTAACAAGGAATGATGAACTTGTAAAGCATAACATTAACTTGTAAAATACAATGTGGAAATTACAACAAGGTCAACCAAAGTTGTAATTAGGAACGTTTAGTAGCAACCTGACACCTAAAAGTAGCAAAAACAAACCCTTAACTTGTAATCAAACTGGACTTGTAACAAGGAACAATCAACTTGTAAAACATAACATTAACTCATAAAATAGAACATGAAAATTGCAATAAGGTTAACCAAAGTTGTAATTAGGAACATCTTAATTGTAGCCTGACACCAAAAAGTAGCAAAATCAAACATTTAACTTGCAATCAAAGGTAGACTTGTAACAAGGAACAAGCAACTTATAAAATCTAATGTTAACTTTCTATATAGAACGTGAAAATTGCAATAATGTTTTAATCATAGTTGTGATCAGGAACATCTTAATTGTAGCTTGACACCTAAAAGTAGCAAAATCAAACATTTAACTTGCAATCAAACGTCGACTTGTAATAAGGAATGATGAGCTTGTAAAATATAACGTTAACTTGTAAAATAAAACGTGACAATTACAACAAGGTTAACCAAAGTTGTAATTAGGAACGTCTTAGTTGCAGCCTAACACCTAAAAGTAGCAAAATCAAACATTTAACTTACAATTAAATGTCCATTTGTAATAAGGAATGATAAACTTGTAAAACATAACGTTAACTTATAAAATAGAATGTGAAAATTCCAACAAGGTTAACCAAAGTTGTAATTATGAACGTCTTAGTTGCAGATTGATGCCTAAAAGTAGCAAAATCATACCTTTAACTTGCAATCATACGTGGACTTGTAACAAGGAATGATGAACTCATAAAACATAACATTAACTTGTAAAATAGAATGTGACAATTGCAAAGTTAACCAAAGTTGTAATTAGGAACATCTTAGTTCTAACATATCACCTAAAACTAGAAAAATCAAACCTATAACTTGCAATCATATGTGGACTTGTAACAAGGAACAATGAACTTGTAAAACATAAAGTTAACTTGTAAAATAGAATGTGACAATTACAACAAGGTTAACCAAAATTATAATTAGAAACTTAGTTATAGTTTGACACCTAACAGTAGCAAAATTAAACCTTTAACTTGTAATCATACGTAGACTTGTAACAACGAACAATGAATTTATAGAACATAATGTTAACTTGTAAAATAGAACATGACAATTGCAACAAAGTTAATCAAAGTTGTAATTAGGAATGTCTTAGTCCAACATATTACCTAAAACTAGTAAAATCAAACCTATGACTTACAGTTATACATGGACTTGTAACAAGGAATGCTAAACTTGTAAAACATAACGTTCACTTATAAAACATAATGGAACACTTGCAACGAGGTTAACCAAAATTATAACAAGCAATATCAAACTTACAATATGACACCTAAA
>SNVD02007482.1:0-28934 GCA_013180625.2 Boswellia sacra
TTTCTATGGTGTCAACGTCAGAAAATAGCAAAAATATTTTTGACGTAATTTCCAGTAAAGCCAGCCTTCAGCAACCACTTCAAATATTTGCGTTCTGTATCGTAGAATTCATGTCCACTAGGATAATGTTAGACTTAGATACTTAGTGTATACAATTTTTATGGTTAATTAATGTTTCGATTTTTGTTGTCATAGAATCTTCTCTCTTGCGGTGACATGCCAAATGTTTTTGCACCTCATTTTGCGAATTGGCTAGTCATGAAGCATTTACTTTACATTTTTCTATTACATTTTCTCAAGTAAGCTAATCACCAGAAAGCAACGGGACATAGGGAAAAAGTCCTGTATACTATTTAGTTCTCCGGGTACCTCCACCATTTTGCAAAGCATATCAATTATGTATCGGGAGCGAAAACCGGTGGCTGAGGACACCATATGAGGCCAGATTGTGTGTGAGTTAATTGACAATTATTATTGTTTATATCTTATTTATATAATTTTCTTAATTAATTGTGGGAAATTGTTTTGTTATGTTAATTATTTTACTTAAATTATTTATTAGTTCTATCTTTTTGAGTGTAAAAAACTGATCATGCATACAATTGCAATGTGCTACAAAACATCAATAACACGTTTTGCTGCTAGACCAACAAAGACCTCCCTCTTTCCAATTTGACAGTCATAATAGAGGATAGGGACTCCACACCTTCCCTGAAGGATGAACCCTAAACAGAAACCCAAAATGCTTTGAAGATTGATGCTCCTAATTGAAAAATATTTGAATTTTATATATATCTCAGTAGATCAATAGTGTAACTATAAAGAGTAATAATATGTTTTTCATTTCAAAATGGTTAAGAATAGTTTAGTTTATAACAGCTTTTCATGGGTTTCACAATAAGAATGTAAGTGAATACCTTTTGCATTATAGATGTGGGTTGGGGTTCCAATAATTTAGTCCAATTATAATTGCTTCTTCAGGGCTTTTTCTTTTATTTTTAATTGAAGGAACTGGAACTAGACCTGTGTATTAATTTAGTCTATTATAACTGAAATTATTGGTCACGACACTAATTTAAATAATTGTGCAACTTAAACGATTAATAGTTGCATAATTGATAAAATAGCCGCAAGACTATTATAATGAAAATACACGATTGAGTTGTGTAATAAATATTTGTGCACTAATTTTCAGTCCTCAATCAGTGATCTATTTTATGAAAGGATAGTAGATTTACATGATTAAGGGTAAAGATTTTTTATGTCAGTGGGGATTCTAAGGTAATAACTACAATGGAACAAAATGTAACATGCAAGCCACATCATTCAATCACAGTTCTGATACCGGATCTTCGAGATATGGCTCTGATACCAAATCTGATACCGGGCTGCTGGATTATAATAGATGAGGATAGGATCTTCAAGTTGATAAAGGAACTTAACAAACACTCTTTGAAAGGGATAACAAGCTCACCACCAAGGTAAACACCAATGGGATACAGAAAATTCACCACCCAAGGATGTAAACAAAGGATACAAGGCTCAAAACTAACTCACCACTCTATGGAATCCACCAAGAGATACAGAGTTAAGGAGAAATCATTATAAACACTGAAATTTCACTCAAATTCGAATTCCAAACTTCACTCCTTAAACACACAACTTTGGGACTTTTAATAACTTGGAACAACCCTCCAAGCATAGGTAAAAGACAATAATTAGATGTGTTCAACAATTACAGCTCACTAATTACATTGACACTCAATTATTGACTAAGACTCATAAGTAACACATGTAGTAATTAAAAGCACAACCAACTAAGCTAGAAATTCAAATTCCCACCAACTAAGCAATCAAATTCAAATTCTAGAGTAGACTTTAATGCACCATTAACTATGAACCAGCTGTGAAGAGATAGTCATAGATTCCTGCAGACAACTCCAAATGACACATTTACAAATGTGTTAGAAAGCTGACTTCAAGATCTTTTATAGCCACAAATCTTGACATTTAATTCTCTGGCACAGCATACAGTTCTTTTACGAAATTATTCCCTCATTCGGGTTCATGTGCACTCCTGCCATTGTAACATTTGCACCCCTTGATGATCTATCATGAATCCCATGGATTGCAACACTCCTGTGTCAAGCTCCCCATGTTGAGAAAGACTCGACCTCGAGTCTTGATTGTTGTTTTCACCAAGATAAGGACTAAGGTCAGAGATATTAAATGTGTTGAAAACACCATAATGCTCAGGTAGCTCAATTTTGTAAGCATTCTCTCCAATGCGTTGTAAAACTTTGAATGGTCCATCAGCTCTAGGCTTCAACTTGGCATATTTGCCTGGAGGAAACCTTTCTTTTCTAAGGTTTATCCACACTAGATCTCCTTCTTTGAACTCAGCATACTTCCGATGTTTGTTTGCTGCAGCTTTATACTTATCATTTTGCTTCAAAATCTTCTCTCGAACTTGTTCATGTAGTTTCTTGATGTTCTTAGCTCTCTCCTCTGCAACACTGCTAAATTGAGTTTTGGAAGGAATAGGAGCTAAATCCAAAGGACTTATTGGATTCTTGCCATAAAAAACCTCAAAAGGACTATGACCAGTGGTTTGACTTGATGATTTGTTGTAAGCAAACTCAACTTGGGGTAAAACAAGATCCCATTGCCGTAAATTCTTACCAACATAACTCCTCAGAAGATTTCCTAAGCTTCTGTTGATAACTTCAGTTTGTCCACCTGTTTGAGGATGATGAGATGAACTAAAGTTAAGTGTAGTCCCCAGCTTTTTCCAAAGTGTACGCCAAAAATGAGATAAGAACTTTGGATCACGATATGAGACTATGGTCTTAGGAATGCCACGTAATTTCACAATCTCCTTGAAGTACAAATCGGCCACATGAGTCGCATCATTTGTCTTGTTATAGGGGACAAAATGAGCCATTTTAGAAAACCGGTCAACCACCACCATGATTGAATCTTTGTTTCGCTGTGTTCTAGGCAATCCCACCACAGAATCCAAGCTAACATCTTCCCATGGATCATTAGGAATAGGTAATGGAGTGTACCGAGCAAACCAGGTGTTTGCCCGATGAGACTTTTGCCACATAACAAATTGTACACCTCTTCACGTGCTTCATCACATCCCTTTCCATCTTCGGCCAATAGAAGTTTTCCTTCACAATAGTAATAGTTTTGTCTCTCCCAAAAATGACCGCTAATGCCACTGCCATGTGCTTCATTAATGATTAATTCTCTCAAGGAACATTGAGGAATACACAATTGGTTTGCCTTGAGTAGATAACCATCCTGCAAAAAAAATTGGTTAGATGAAAACTTATTACAGTTACTCCATATTTTGCCGAAATCTGGATCATCCTTGTAAAGCTCTTTTAAAACTTCAAACCCAACAACATTCCACTTGCATAGAAAGGTCAGCAAAGCATGATTCTGCTAAGGCATCAGCCACCACATTTTGAACTCCAGATTTATGCTTGATGGTAAAGTTGAAAGCTTGAAGAAACTCTACCCATCTAGCATGTCGAATATTTAGCTTCTGTTGGCTGTTGATGAACTTCAAAGCTTCATGGTCAGAATATAGAACAAACGGTTTTGGCAAGAGATAATGACTCCAATGCTTCAAAGCTCGACAAATAGCATACAACTCTTTGTCATAAGTTGAGTACTTTTTGCGAGATGCATTCAATTTTTCACTAAAGAAAGCAATTGATCTGCCTTCTTGGCTAATAACAGCATCCATACCAATATTGGAAGCATTACATTCAACTTCAAAAACCTTGTTGAGATTTGGAAGTGATAAGATAGAAGCTTCTACCATCTTCTTTTTACTCACCAAAAGAGTTAGGACAACACAAGGACTCCTGCTCTCCCTCACTAACTCTTTAGTGATAAGCTCATTAACCTGCCGTTGTAATTCTTCATGTTCTGTAGGACTCATTCGATAGGCTGATTTAATTGGCAACACAGCACCTGGAACAAGATCAATAAAATGCTGTATGTCTCTCATTGAAGGAAGACCTGGTGGTATCTCATTTGGTATAACATCATGGTATTCTTCAGGAAGATATTTCATCTCCTGAGGTGGTTCATTACTAACTTCATTTTCTTCTAACAACAAGAACACATAAATTTCACTTCCCTTCTCCAACTCTGTTCTACATGCTGTTTGGGTAAGCAAAGCATTTCCCTCCCCTTTAGTAGGTTTAGGAACACATTCTAACTTTGAAGGACCCAAAATAACTTTGACCCTATCTTTAAAGGATGTATAAGTATTCCCATAGCTATCATGCATTACTCTCCTATCATACTGCCATGGTCTACCAAGAAGTAAATGACAAGCATCCATAGGAACAATATCACACCATATTTCATCTTTATACTTTTTCCCAATAGAAAATGAAAAAAGGCAGCGTTTGTTTACCTTGATTTTGTTATCTTTCCGAAGCCATGAAATCTTGTAAGGTTGAGGATGCTTCTCTGTTTGAAGGCCAAGTTTATCAATCATCTCCGTAGACACCACATTTTCAAAGTTGCCACCATCAATAATAACATTGCACACCTTGCCATAAGAAGAACATCTGCTATGGAAGATATTTCTGTGAAGCCAATCATCTTCTCGTTCTTGGGCAATACTCAAACTCCTTTGAATAATAAAGAGAGAATCACCTCGATATGTATAAGTGATTTCCTCTTCATCAACAAATTCTGGATTATCGAAATTGATCAAGGCATCTGTCTCGATCTCTAAATCACTTTCGTAAAAGTCATCAAATTTTGGTGGTTTTCCATGATCCTCAAAGAAGTCATGGTCTACTTCATCATTCTCCACCGATTCATCTTTATTAGCAGCATCATTATTATCATAATGCCCAAAGGACTTTGACCTTCTACTTCTCCATGCATTCCACCTGCGAATTCTTTATTTTCCAGAATTACTAAATGTTGCTGGAGTTGTTGGAGCTGCCGCATAAGATCTTCAACGATCAAATGTTGTTGGACTTGCTGGAGTTGCCGCCTGAGATCTTCAATGATCAAATCACATTCATCTCTTTGAGAAGGAGGCAATTGGCTAGTAGAAGTAGCCTTGTGAGTACGACCAGCCATTGAACCAAAAGCTCTGATACCAAACTGATACCGGGCTGCTGGATTGTAATAGATCAGGATAGGATCTTCAAGTTGATTATCAACTCAACCAACGGCTGGAACAAATAAAATGGAACCTAACAAATACTCTTTGAAAGGGATAACAAGCTCACCACCAAAGTAAACACAAATATGATACATATAATTCACCACCCAAGGATGTAAACCAAGGATATAGGGCTTAAACTAACTCACCACTCTATGGAATCCACCAAGAGATACAAAGTTAAGGAGAAATCAGTATAAACACTGAAATTTCACTCAAATTCGAATTCAAAACTTCACCACCTTGAATACACAACTTTAGAACTTAAATAACTTGGAACAACCCTTCAAGCATAGGTAAAAGACAATAATCAAATGATTTCAACAATTACAGCTCAACTACTACATTGACAACTCATTTTTAACTAAGACTCATAAGTAAACTCATTAGGTAATAAAGGCACAACCAACTAAGGTAGAAATTCAAATTCCAACCAACTAAGCTAGAAAATTCAAATTCTAATGTGGACTTTAATGCAGCATTCATTATGAACCAGCTGTGAAGAAACAGTCATAAATCCCTGCAGACAACTCCAAAATGACACATTGACAAATGTGTTAGAAAGCTGACTTCAAGATCTTTTACAGCCATAAATCTTGACATTTAATTCTCTGCACAGCAATATCAGTTCTTTTACGAAATTACCCCTCATTCTGGTTCATGTGCACTCTTGACCATTGTAATAATTTGCACCCCTTGATGATCTATCATGAATCCTATGGATTGTAACACTCCTGTGTCAAACAATTCCTTACACAATCAATTCACAAAAACCATATCAGGGGCTTTGAAATCACCCTCAACCAATTCAGATTTAGTTACACATATTCAATCACAATAACAAATACAATACAGAGAAATTCCAGAATTGAAAAGGAAAGAAAGAACTTAGCAAATTCTTTGAAAATCTTCTTTGTAGATGAATCTTCTTGGAATTGTAGTTCCTCCTCTTTCAAAATCTTCTTTCTCCTTCAAGAACTCCAAGGGATGAGAGAAATCCAGAAATGCAGCCTCCTCCCACGTTTTCCCCTCTTCAAGTTATGAAAATAAAACCCTAAAATGTGTTTAAATACTCTGCTACAGTAACGTGCTACAGTGTCCCGTATTATACATGCTACAGTGATGTGTGGAATTACATTTCTACACTTCTCACACTGTTTTGATTACAACTTTCGGTACACTGAATGGATTCATAAACCGTAAATTTCTCCAAAAAGTAGACTTTGAGAGCTTTTCAACGGTATATGATATGTTATCGGGTTCATTGTATATCAATACAATTAAATCCGAGAAGATGGTTGACTAGCAGAGGTGAAAATGAAGGGTTTTACTCAATTTTTGTGCAAGTTGCTCCAAAACTCCTACAAACATCAAAACCACACAAAAACATAAAAATACCAAGGGATATAGCAAAGAAACATGGACGAATTGATATAAAAGTAATACATAAATAGACACCTATCAACTATTTTAGAATATTATCCATTTTTCAGATTCTAAAGGAAAATATAGAACTCCATACATCTACACAGAGTCCTATTTGTGTTGCTGGTTGGGAAAATAAATATAATATAGAACAAAAATGTTCTTACCAGCTGATCTCTTTTGGTTACTTGCAGAATTAGGAGTTGAGAAGCTAGAATGGGAAGACTCTGATCAGATCAACCAAATTTTACAAAAATATTCTGGAGGATTTGATCTAATTCTTGGAGCTGACATTTATATCCTTATTCTAGATTATTACTAGTTATCTATGTTTTCTCAGGCAATATCCACTAATAGAAGAAAATTAAAACCAGTCATAAAAACATAAAAGGGTTCTGGGAGGCTAAGATTATTCTAGATTATTAATCTTTTTTTAAATTTCTCCTTCCCTTTGTGCCTCTGGAATTGTTATTAGTTGGTAATAAATCATTCCTTGACAATGTGCAAGCTTTCAACAGTCGATCGTTCCTCTACCTTTTAACACTGTCAAACATCTTCATCTCAGGTAAAATCCTTAGTATACATTTTTTTAGCAGTTATGATATAGCAATTCGTGATGTTTGATCTATTTAAAGAAGGAATTCTGGCTCCTGTTTGTTTTTGTGGGTGACCTTTCCTATTCATTGGTTTTGCTGTGTTTTTATTGTTGAAAAGTGGAGATAAATTGATACTGTTTTTTACTTGAATGGTTTAGTTGCTTCACATTCTTTAAACAAAATGAACAAGATAGGATGGAAGTAATGTGATTTTCTGTCAAATTTTGACTAATAGTTTAACATTTTGTTATGGAATCATATATTAATTGCCATCAAATTGGAGAATCACACAGTTGCACTTAATAATCAATGTTTCTTCTAAAATAATGCTTCTTCAAGCATTCAAACCAAATGACTTATTGTTCTTCTTTTGTCCGACTTTCAAGGCAGGTCAATGAATTTCCTAAATAATGTTAGTTCAATTTTAATGAATTGGCTTTTTCACTTTCCTCTGTTTTGTTGATTTCTGTTTCCAAAGCTCAACCAATCAGAAACTCTTTTTTTAATTCTTGGCTTATTTGCTAGCAGTAAGATGTAAATCAGAACAATTCAAATCCATTTAAAGTAGCATATATAATTAGCATTTCCTAGTATAAGTATTAGATTTTTTTTTTTTTTGTATTCTAACTAATCCAGTCATACAATTCCTCTCAAATGGTGTGTGTATATATATGGATATAATATTTCCTATTCGGCAGGTTTCTGTGTATATTGTTTTTCTCTTTTAGGCTTTTGAGTACTTGACTTTTGTGGATTTTTTAGCCTATTAATTTTCATTTGCCATAGATATTTGACTTTGTACCGCTTGGACAACTTCTTAGTTAAATTTTATTGTATCTTTTGATGTTAATTATTATTCTTCTCCTGATAATGATGCTGTTGATAGAGATGAGACTCAAAGGGACTTTTCGACTTTGTATATTAGAACAGATTTTCTTATAGGTATATGATACGGAAATAGGTTTCAATTGCTTATAATTAATTGGAAATAGGCAAACCAAAATGATGACTAATTGACCAGAGTAGAAATGTCAAAATATAAAAAATACAACTGATAATGATGCCCTCATGGTCTTGAAGTTGCATTTTGATATATTGGGTTTTGTAATTGCAACTGTTTTTGGTCTTCTGCATTCATTCTGCAGAAATGATTCTTAATTCGTAACTTAAATAATGATAACATTCTTTCTCTGTTTTAATAAGTTGCTTTCTCTGTTTCTTCCTCCCTCGGTACCTTCATTGAAACTAATGCGTTACTGATTCAATAAACCTAAGACATTTTAAAGGAGGAATTATCATCTGACTTATACCTGCACATTGTATTCGGTCACAAAAGCCTTACAGAATCGACCTAACAAACTGATATTTGTATATAGAGTAGAGTTCCCATGTTTAAGTTGTTTGTATGTATCAGCAGTACTTTCAACTTAAAACAAGAAAATAATTTTGATTCATTTTAAGTTGTTTGTATGTTGAGATGTTCTGTTCTGGGTGCATACCTTAGTATGATAAAAATAATTTTGATTCTTCGATAGTTTAAGCTTCAAGCAAATTGATTTCAACATTCAATAATGAAGACTGGAGTATACTTTTTTCTTTCTGCAGAAATAAAGGGATAATATTCCCTGCCGTTGATCTAAACAGGCCGCTGTCAGATCAAGTTCCTGTTGATGTAAGCTTTCTTACTTAAGGTTACATAAGGTCTGAAATAAACTTTTTTCTTGCATGTTTGCTTGATAGCTCCAATATTATTTGCTTTGCAGCAGAGATAGAGAATCTACGAGGCAAGATTGGATTAGATAAAACAAATTTGAATAACGAGTTGGTTGTCTTCCTTGTTTTGCCTCTGCAGTAAGCCACTTTTGCATGCGTTCTTTACATTAATTCTTGAAGAACAGTATGTTTTTATATTAAGGCACAGAAAGTTAACTAAAGTTACTATAATGAACTTTGTATTTATGCCTAAGATAATTTACAAACTAAGTGTTAAGGTATTGTCAAGACAGTATGAGTTCAACCTCAACTTTAATAAGCAGTGAGCAAGAAAGTGCTAGATCTTGAAAATAGTGTCATCAATTTTTTTTTCCTGCTTAAAGATGTGGTTAATCATTTTCCTGCAAATTTTGTATGCAGGATGCACATGAGGAGTCAAAGTCTGTGACAAAGGCACCTGCTATGAAAGGTAATTGCTAATCTCATGCATTTTTTCTTTTTTCTACTTTTATTCAAGTCTATATCTTGCCAATATGGATATTCCTCTTTCCTCTTTTTTCATTTTTTTTGGATCAAGCACAACAATTGTGCTTTAGAAAGGATGATGTTTCTTTATGGTTTCATAGACAAATGACATTTGATCTATGTCATTTATTATTGTAATGGTTAATATATTATATATATGGTTAGCATTTTCGAATGTTAATATATTTTTGCAGCTGACTATGGCGCTAAAGAGACTTAGAGATGACTCTATGGAAAGTGTACTACAAAGAGAGGCAGCATCTCGAAGACAATCATCTTCATCTTCCCAATCTCAAATGAATGCGGGAGACCAAGGTTTGTGGATAAATTATAATATTTTTACATAAATGTTCTAATTTATAGTGTCAAACTAATTTCATATGATTAGGTGAGTCATCGCAAGTACCAAAAGGTCGGGGGGTTGCTCGTGGTAATGCTGAATATGGCTCAGGGCAACCGTTACATGTTGATTTCAACAGTACATGGCAGCCAATTGGTCCAAATAAAGAGACGTTTACATCACAACTTGGCATTATAGCTAGGAATGGGTCAATGGCTCCATTGACTTTTACTAGTTGGCATGCCATGCCTGAGCACAAATTAAATGCCATTTGGAAAGAAGTGAAGGTATTGCATTTACATGTAATTAATAAATTAAAATATATTTAGTTTAACTACACTAATCCATTGTATTTTCTGTAAATGTAGGACAATACGGATGTTTCGGATAAGTATAGACCTAATTGTCTAAAAGCAATGGGAGTACTTTGGAGGGATTGGAAAGCTCGTGTAAAGAGAGACTTTTACAAGCAATATCCAATGGATGAGGCACGTTTAGCCTTTACTCCTCCGAAAATTACTAAAGAGCATTGGAGGATTTTGGTCGCTTATTGGAGCAGCGAAGGAGCTCAAGTAAGTAATCAAAATCATGGTTAACATAATCGTTTTCACCAAATCATCCTAAAAAATCAGATATGTATAAACTATATATTTATTGGTTTGTTTTGGCTCTTTAATATTACAGAAACAGGCAGAGAGAAATAAGGCAAATCGTGCCCATCAATTTGCACTTCATAGGACTGGTCGCATTTCTTTTCCAAAAAAGAGAGAAGATGTAAGTTTTAACAACATCTAAATTCATATGAATTATTTGAGATTTTGCAATGGTAGTTAATACGATTTATTTGTAACTTTCTTCATTTGTAATTGTAAACTAATAATTCTTTTCTTTATTAAGATGTCAAAGAGTGGAGAAAAAACTGATCGCATTAGTGTGTTTATTAAGACTAGAACTACAAGTGGTGGAGATGTGGTTGATAATGAGAGTGGCGAAATAATTGTACGTTTTTTAAACTAACTTATTTCCTATTACATTTTGTATGAAATTGATTACACAATCCTCTTTATTACCATTTGATTTATTCTCATCATTTTGTAGAGCCAATTAAAAGAGGGAATGTCTAGAATACCTGATGATCAACAAACAAATGCAGTGGCAGAACGATTATTTCATGATGTAATGGGACGTGATCATCGTGGTTATGCCTGCACATATGGCCACGGTCCATCCCTATCTGTTATTAAAAGTCAATGCTCTTCTCAACCTGTTGATGTGGAGAAATTGCATCAAGAGTTGCATGAAATGCAAGTAGAGAACAAAGAACTGAAGGACTACAATACCCAATTGTACAACTTTCTGCAACAGAAATTTCCAGACATCGAAGAGCAGCTGCCACCACCTATGCGACCTCAGGTATTTACTTAACTTTAACTTGACGATGAAAAAATTGTATTGTTAACAAAAGATCTTACTACTGTTTACAGCTGTAATAATTTGGGTTTTGCTGAAATCTTATAGAAAATTTGATGCAATTTGAATCAAGGTTGTTAAGGGTGTTAGACAAGTTTTTCTATTTGTAAATTCTCACAAATACCATGTCATCCATGCACCTCACAGGCAAGACTCATAAGAGTTTATTTAGATTAACATGGAATCTTAATCTTGTCATGTTTTCTCATACATATAAATCTGAGCTTCCATTTTAAATTCAGTTCCTTTCTAAAGGTGTTGAGTGGATGTTCCTTTCTCATAAGTAAATGATATATGAAAAAATCGAACTTGATGATGAACTATTTAGGACTAAAAGTTTTTCTAAACTTTTTAAAATGTCTTAGGCTTCAGTTCCGGATGCTTCAAGTGCACACCAAAATCGCGTCAACGCGGACGCCATAACAACAAATGAAGAGGAGAATGAGGAGAATTAGGTATATATGAAGTTATTTATCATTACTCAGTAGTAAATAAATTTTGGCATATAACATTTATTTAAACTTTTCTAATAAACTTAGTAATAGTAAGACATCTAATTATTACATTTTATTTGTGCAGGCATTTTTTCACATGACAACTTGAATGGGAATAAGACTTTTTAGACATATTTTATACTTCTAGACTTCAATTATTGTTGAGATTGCAAATAAACTTGATACTCTTATGTTGTTTGTGAATGTATAACTTATTAATTTATATGTATGTAAATATACTTTTATGTTGTACTCTTATTTTTTATTGGAATATCATTTTATTGGTTCATGTTTTCATATGATGAATTTTTTAAATTAATTAGAAAAAAATAGATTGAAAATATGGTTACAGGCCCGGATTTCATAAAAATTACAAAGCCCTTTTTTACTGTGGGCCTACCGACCGCGGTTAATCAACAAGCACTTTTTACGTCGGGCCAACAGCCCGCGGTAAATAAATAGGACTTTTTACCGCGGGCAATTTAACAGCGGGCTCTCGCCCGCGGTAAAAAAATTTCCACCACACCACGAATGTTAACGGCGGGCCTGAAGCCCGCGGTAAAACCCGTTTTAACACGGGCCAAAACCGCAGTAAAAGTAAAAGAATTTTTACAGTACCATTTTATACAGCGGGCTTAAACCGCCGTAGGCCCGCCGTAGAAGGCTTTTTACCGCTGTTTCGGCCCGCGGTAAAAAGCCCATTTTCTTGTAGTGATATTTCACAAAACCCCCTTTTACTTTAATATTGTTTTTAATAATAAATTAATTAGAATCAATTCTCAAGGGAGTGGTACTTATCACTATATTACTTGTGCAGCTAGTATACTTGCTAGTTTTAAACGCATCACAAATTGAAAAGTGAGTCATGGATGCAAGTTACCCGTATGGTAATGCTGGAAGTTGAATCAAAAGATTAACCTCTTCTCCTTGTTGTTTCTCTATCTAGAAAGTCTCTTCCTCTCCCTCCAAGCCTTTGATTGTGAAGCCAATGTTTCTTGACTAAATGTTAAAGCCAATCTTGTATATTGATCATGAAGAAGAAACGATTTAATGGAGAGTATAACCTTTGGGAGTGTTTTTATTTAAGAGGAAACGATTTGAATGCTTGAATGGGGCTAGGAGCAGTATTATAAACATTTCAGTGCCGAGAGGCTATTGTATAAAATATTTAGGGTTATTTGGAAAGGCCCCTAAGTTGAGGGCTAGTTTAAAATTTCCTGTAAAATTATTTTTTATTATATTATGAATAATAAGTTCAAAAAATGGTATCAAATAATCAATAAAATTTAATAGGTCAATCCTTTAATTTATAAAAACATACAAAAATAAGAATCTATGTTAGAAATCTCAATATTGAAATTATTATTAAATGTATTTAAACTAATGTTTCACAACATTTGTTAAATTTTTATCCACAAATTTTTATTTATTTTTATTTGTAATTTTAATTCAATTAAATTTCTAGTTAAGGATTTTATGTTAGCTAACGAGAATATTCGTGAATTATAAAAATGAGTCAAGCAAAAATATAATAGGAAGAATTTTAAATAGCCCCCAAATGGAAAATAGCCTTGTAGCCTACATTTATTCATGCAATGGCCTCCAATTAGTGAAATATCCACTATACCCCATATTTAAGTCGCTCTCCTTCCTTTACCTTTCACATTAACCCCCTCTACTAACTATCAAAATGGGTAATGAAACTTGTTATCAACATATGACCACAAATTTTAAGAGTTTAAAAACCATAGAAATGAAGGAAAATCAGTTTCGGAAGCATTGGAAAGAAGTTTAATCAGTTCATAATGTAATTCTCTCTCTAAAATAACTACACAACCTTCTTTTCTTACGTTTATCATGATTTTAACATACAATTTGAAAACTAAAATGTGTAACTAGATAAATAAATGTTGCAATACACGTTAGGGAGATAAATTTAGCAATTTGTTGTTTGGAAAACACATTTTTTGCAGTGAAAGTCGAAATCGTCAAAGGATTTCTTAAATTTGAACAACTCCATAGTTTGATAGTCGATTTGTCGAACCATTATCAAACATAGGTCGACCTACCAACCCATCGTCGAACCAACTATTGAACAATCAAACCATGGTCGAATTTTACTTCAAATTGTCCAATTTCCAACAAGTAGTTTGACAGTTCTACGATGGCCTATGGAACCATCGCACCAGTTTAGAAGGGTCTCAAAACATCAATTTTGGAAAAAAGTTTGACGATTCTACAATTCATCATAGAACTGTCGAAATTGTTTTCCAAAATTGATGTTTGAGGCCCTTTCGAATTGATTTGACGGTTCCACAGGACATTTTAAAATTGTGAACCGGTTCGACGAGTCTATAGGCCATTTTAGAATCATCAAACCACTTGTTGAAATTGAACAATTTGAAGTAAAATTTGAGCATGGTTTGACGGGTTGACTGTCAAATTATGGAATTGTTGAATTTTTGGAAATCCATTAGTGATTTTGACTCTTCCTAACGTGTATTGCAACATTTATTCATTTATTTACATTTTTCTTTTCACATTATACGTTAAAATCATGGTTAAATGTAACAAAAGAAGGTTGCATAGTTATGTTAGAGAGAAAATTACCTTCCAAACAGAGTAAACTTCCTTCCAAACTTCCAAATTGATTTCCCTTCTTTTCTATGGTGTCTAAGCTTTTACAATTTGTGTTTATATGATGATAACGAGTTTGATTGCCAATTTACAGAGTTAGTGAGTTAGTTAGAGAGAGTTAGGGACTGATTGTTTTTTGGTCTGAAGTCTGATCTATTTAGAGAGTTAGTGAGTTAGTTAGAGAGAGTTAGGTGCTGTTTTTTTTTTTTTCTTTCTAAAGTTTGAATGTAACTTATTCTTAGACTTTAGTTCTTTTTATGATGCTTTTTTTTTTACTTAATCTAAGAATTTTCATCTAAATAAAAAAAAAGCTAAAATATTTAACTTTCATCTGAATGCAAATGTCTAAATGGTTCATATCACCCTTAATTCTCAAAAATACTTCTATCTAATTAATATATTATCTTTTATATATGACTTTTGTACAACAGTACATATTTGATAGGTGTCTATTTATGTATTACTTTTATATCAATTCGTCCATGTTTCTTTGCTATATTCCTTGGTATTTTTATGTTTTTGTGTGGTTTTGTTGTTTGTAGGAGTTTTGGAGCAACTTGCACAAAAATGGAGTAAAACCCTTCATTTTCACCTCTGCTAGTCAACCATCTTCTCGGATTTTATTGTATTGATATACAATGAACCCGATGACATATTATATACCGTTGGAAAGCTCTCGAAGTCTATTTTCTGGAGAAAATTACGGTTTATAAATCCATTCAGTGTACCAAAAGTTCTAATCAAAACAGTGTGAGATCTGTCTCTTATACACATCTAGATGTGTATAAGAGACAGGTAGCAAGTCACTGTAGCAGAGTATTTAAACACATTTTAGGGTTTTATTTTCATAACTTGAAGAGGGGAAAAGGTGGGAGGAGGCTGCATTTCTGGATTTCTCTCATCCCTTGGAGTTCTTGAAGGAGAAAGCAGATTTTGAAAGAGGAGGAACTACAATTCCAAGAAGATTCATCTACAAAGAAGATTTTCAAAGAATTTGCTAAGTTCTTTCTTTCCTTTTCAATTCTGAAATTTCTCGGTATTGTATTTGTTATTCTGATTGAATATGTGTAACTAAATCTGAATTGGTTGAGGGTGATTTCAAAGCCCTTGATATGGATTTTGTGAGTTGATTATGTAAGAAATTGTTATCCAATTCTCTAATTGAAGTTGCTTGTATTTTCCCATATCTAATGCTTACTGATTGTATTTGGAATGGCCAACTGAATATAATCTGTTGTTGTCTATTGCTAGATTAGAAATCTTGATCCGTAATTGTCAAGAATTTCCAATCATTAGTAGCAAAATTGTGATCAGAGATTGCAATTGGAAAATACAACCTAGGTTAAATAATCCGAACTTGTGTGATTATTGCTTAGATCAACCTATCTTTCTCATCGTAATGCTTCTATTGAATTAAACTTAGAGGGCTTGTTCTAGGTTGTTTAATGGATAGAGATTAAATAAAGAGCTTGTTTTATTTAACAACAAAGTAAGGAAAGATTGGGATAACAGAGCTTGTTGTTATCTACGGTTGATAACTTCAATGCAGTAAATGGATTACAATTCTATGTTAATTCACAAATTCATATCTTGTGGCAGAGAAAGAAACCTTAACCAAGTGTCTCTCATTGAATTTTCAATTCATTTAATATTGTGTTGTGTTATTCTTTATTTGCCTTCGTATTCAGTTTAATTAATCATTCAACAAAACCCCCCATATTTACTTTATTGTTGCTGAAAAATAACAAATTTAATTAGAATCAATCCTCGTGGGAACGATATCTCACTCATCACTTTATTACTTGTGCGACTAGTATACTTGCTAGTTTCGAACGCATCAATATTTAAATAATTATATATATAATTACACTATAAATTATTATTTACTAATTTAGAAAAATAATTCATACTATAATAATAAAATATTTAAAATTATAAAACTATAAATATTTAAATACTTTATTAATGTTTTCAAAATATTAATTTACAAATATTATTAATATGTTAAAAGACACAATTGAAAAACAATATCAAACAATAAGGGTATATACGTAAAAATATTAATTTCAGATATTTTAATTCAGATATTGAAATTAGAAAAGAAACATATCATTCATATTTATATATTTAGATCTTTTTAGACTTCAATTTAATTTAGATCTATTCAGATTTCAATTTTAGACAAAAAAAAATCGTCCCTTAGAATGAAAGGTGAAGGAAATGAGGGGCATAGTGGGGATTTCGGTTTGGAGGCCATTACACGAAAAGTTTAGTCTAGGGGCCTCTTTTTAATTTTTCCAAGAATTTAAAAAATTTTACTTATAGGGAGTGCTTAAAGGCCGGTGACCGGAAGATAATGGAAATTACATAAATAACCCTACATGGTCTGCATCCTCCAAATCTCCCAGCGAAGATAAGAAATTGGAGGGAAAAGAAAAGAAAATGCCAGTGGCAAAACCAGAATGCTCAGATGCGAGGATCATCGCTCACATCGACATGGACTGCTTCTACGTTCAGGGTACTGACTACTACCTCTCTTTATTTTATATTCATCATATATCTTCACATCTATGCGAAATTGACAAAATTTTCCACTTTTTTTTATTTGTATTTTTTGGTAGTATGAACAAAATTAAGGCTTGGTTCATTTGAACAAATGCAACCTAACTTTATGCACATGGGTCTTTTAGTAATTTACTGTGCTGGACTGGGAGATGGTGAAATTGGATTTTTGGCTCTTTTTTGTGTTTGCGTACACAGTGATTTGTAAGATAGAAGTTAGTTTTCAAGTTAATATATTTTAATTTTATCTACAACATGCATATGGGGAACATTGTCATTGAAGGCAGTGGAGTATGTCATTTCATTCTTTTAGTAGGCAATATTTAAGGCATTTCTGCATTTATGCATATAGCTTTTGATTTTGGATGATCCAGAAGATATACTTTTCAGTTGTTTTACCATCAATTTTGTCCTATTAGCTTGGCTCGACAGGATAAGGTCACTTAAATATACATCAAATGTAAATTTGCTATATCATTTATGTCACTAACACCATCTCTTACCTCCTGAATACTAATTTGTTATGTTTCAGTTCTTAGATTTTATCTGAAATCGGGTGAAATTGTTCTATTGTTAAGAATTTTATTCTAGTTTTTCAACATGACTTTGTTTCACATGCAGGCTTTTATTTTTATTTTCCTTTATTTACTTATGTTTTTTTATTTTGAGCCGTAGGGTTCCTGATCATAAAAAATGCTCGCCTGTTGAAAATTTATACATCTTCTCTTCTTACTTCCCCATATTAATTGTAGTGTATTCCTTGTTCCGCCCTGACATATGTGTTATTGTTATAGTGGAGCAGAGAAAACAACCACAGTTAAGGGGTTTACCAACTGCTGTGGTACAATACAATGAGTGGAAAGGTGGAGCCTTGATTGCTGTTAGCTATGAGGCCCGTAGATGTGGTGTGAAGCGGTATGTTTTAGTTATTTTCTGAGGATCTCTCCTTGTTAATGAAGTTTGTTAAGAATATTAATATCCAATCTATGGTTCTCAGTTCAATGAGAGGCGATGAGGCAAAGGAAGCTTGTCTGAAAATTGAGCTGGTCCAAGTCCCCGTAACCCGTGGTAAAGCTGACCTTGGTACCTACCGCAATGCAGGTTCAGAGGTATATGGATTCAAAATATCTTCTGAATGGATTTGAATTTAATGTATCTTATGCTCATCCCGGAGTGATGGGTTAGCTGGTTGTATCGGTGGAGCAAGGGATCTGTTGATTAACCCCTCACACACCTTTGAAGGGAGAGAAATTTAATTTTTGTTTGGGGGAGGTTGGGGTAAGGTGTGGTGTAAGTAAAATTAAAAGAAAAAGAATGTATATTATGCTAGGCTTTTATAAAATTTGCAGGTAGCCTCTATTCTTGCTGTGAAGGGTCGCTGTGAGAGGGCTTCCATTGATGAAGTGTATCTTGACCTTACCGATGCTGCGGAATCTATGCTAGCAGAAACACCTCCAGAGAGCTTGGAGGCAATAAATGGGGAAGCTCTTAAATCACACATTTTGGGGCTTACAAGTGAGGTACAACCATACAAGAAAATGCTTCTGACTTCTGTGAAACTTTACCAATGCTTAGATTATGATGGTTAAATGCATGTGTGGACAAGCTCTCAAATTCATTAATCATTCAACTTCCTAAATACCCACTTGCAATTTCATATAATGTACCTTTATAGTGTTGGCTGCATTTTAGATGACTCTATAGGCAGTGAGCTGTCATTGTATTCAATTGATAGCGTTTATGTATAATCTTCTAGGAAAAATGTAAGCACTTGGTAGTTGGGTTGCCATTGTTTTAGCAATTGTTCGGGTTTTATGGCAAGAGAGAAACAATCTGATTTTTGATGAGAAAAAAGAAGACATTGTCGTCTGTGGGATGGAGCTTATTTCTATGCAACCTTGTGGGCTTCAAGTACGAGGGAATTTCACTTCTTTTTCTTTGTTAATCTTAATTGTGAAGGTGTTTTGAGATGATGTTTATATAATTAGTAGTTGTTTAGGGAGGGGCTGTTTATATTGGGGTTCAGGACATGCATTTTTCTACTATCTTTGGTGGATCCCTTCCATAGGTTTTTTCTGCTTTTGTAGTGGTCAGCTTGTCCACTTTGTTAATATCTCTTTTATGATTTAATGTAGTTTCTACAGTTTCTTATTTAAAAAAAAAAGTAACTATAATAATAACTTTAACTATAACTATATATAAAGTAAAAATTCCATGAATAATATCTATACTTTTCCCAAAGTTTTAAGATTTCATTAGTCACGACAAAACATATTTTTTGGACACTTCCTGTGTCTGTTGGGTAATTTTAATTTTTTTAATTTTTCTCTTTGTAATTTATTTTAACAACTACTATATTGGATTTTGCATTGGGTTCAGGATGAAAGTGATACTGAAGCAAATGTGAGAGAGTGGATATGTAGGAGTAATGCTGATCACCGTGATAAGTTGTTAGCTTGTGGGGCCCTTATTGTTGCAGAGCTAAGGATGCAAGTTTTAAAGGAGACTGAATTTACATGTTCTGCTGGTGTTGCTCATAATAAGGTACAAAGAAGTCCATACTTTTTTTCCCCATTTTCGCTTGTAGGTCTCTTCTTGCATATATATTTTGTCTTTTGTAAGTTGGATTTTTATGAGCAATCTCCTATATTAATTTGTTAGCAGATGCTGGCCAAACTTGCTAGTGCTATGAATAAACCAGCACAACAAACCATTGTCCCCTTTGCATCTGTAAAAGGACTGCTTCATTCATTGCCAGTTAAAAAAATGTATGTCTTTTTTACAGTTATAGAGCTTTTGATGATCATAATATTAATTACAAGAGTCAAAAGAAGTGCCATATTTTGATGCATTCTTCAAATGTGAAAAGAAACAAAACTGTTTTATTTTCTATTTTCTAATTTTGATTTTCATTTTCTTCTGAGCTGAAATCATTCTTAATGCAAAGATTCATTTGTAGGAAACAGCTCGGTGGAAAGCTGGGGACATTCTTACATAGTGAACTGGGTGTCAACACTGTTGGTGATCTATTGAAATTTTCAGAGGATAAACTGCAAGAACTTTATGGCATAAATACTGGGTATATATCTATTAGAGAAAAAATTCTGAATATTGAATTTCACATCAACAGAAGCATCTTTTTCCCCTGATGTGTTAATAGGTTTTTTCGTGAAAGAAGTTGGTTCTCAATTGAACGACATGCTGTGCCATTTTCAGTTTAGTTCATGTTATTTCGAATTTTAATGAGACTTATTTGGCAATATTTTTCTTAATATTTCATGAGATTTTAGCCAATTCATATCTGTTATCTTTTTTTAAGGCTCTTTTCTTATGAGCTCAATGTTTTATAACTAAATGGTTCCTCAATTTAGTATCAAAGACATCTTTTAAATCAAAGATCTTATGCTCAAATCGTATAAATTCTCCAATTATATTTGCCAAATTATGCTAATGTGTAAGTTGACTCCACATACAGATTTATATGACAAGTACTTTTTAAATTCAATCAATGCATGAAAGAGAATTTCTTAGTGTTCAAATACTATTTTTGGGCGCTTTTACTCTGGATGCTTTTAATCTCTATTTTACTGCACACTGTAGTACTTGGTTATGGAATATTGCAAGAGGAATCAGTGGCGAAGAAGTTCAGGCACGCCTTCTCCCCAAAAGCCATGGTTCTGGAAAGTCATTTCCTGGCCCTCGGGCTTTAAAGACAGTTCCTTCTGTAAGAAATTTTTTCTTAACCCACTGAATGGTTTTTATGCATTGTGTTGTTCATTAATTGTATGGGTGCAAACAAATTCAGGTTTTATGATTATACCATTCTATGTATTAGATAATTTACTCAGTTGATGGTTATTGAGTGTTTTGGTTTGGTATTAATTTAACATAAAAGAATCAATTTGTGCTGTGAGCTTACAATTTTTGTTTCCGAATCAAACTATTACATAAGCAAGAGTTTTAGGTGCCAAACTTATTGCATAAAAACTGCATTGTATTAACTGCATTCCAGTAGCCTTATTGCATTCCAATAATTGTTGATATGGTATAGTTAATTGGTTGATCCAAAACTTACATTTTTATAATGTATAAAAACTTCTGTTAGTATCACATTGTCCATCTGATTGCTCAAAATCTTTATGGAATCTAAAAAACCTGATGGTTATGCAGTGACTGAAATAAAGTGGTTGACTATATATTCTTGCCGAAATTTATTGGGTACTATAAATAAAACCTAACATTATCTTATTGGTATGTTGTGGGCAAAGTATGTAACATAATTGTATTTAGTTGCCATCTGTTTTCTATGCATTTTGAAAAGTGTATTTTACAATGAAGGTCATCTCGTTCATTGGTCACTGTTGCTTTTTCGCTAGGTTCAACACTGGCTCAATCAACTCTGTGAGGAACTCAGTGAACGGCTTTGCTCTGATTTGGAGCAAAACAAGCGGATTGCACGCACACTTACAGTCCATGCTAGTGCATTCAAGGTGCCTGTTATTATTTTTGACTGATCTTACTCATGAGATCTTCTTTCAGTCAATCTGTCTGGATGTTGAGAAATTACAAGTATTAATTTCCAGTATGGTTTTGTCCTGATTATGAGTTGTTCTGTAGTCAAGTGACTCAGATTCTCTTAAAAAGTTCCCTTCCAAATCTTGCCCATTAAGGTATGGGACTGCTAAGATTCAAGAAGATGCCTTTAACCTGTTTCAAGCTGCTTTACGGGAATATTTGGGCTTCTATGGAGTGAAGACTCAAGGAAGTCACTACAATGTATGGGGAATAACAGCGCTTTCTGTGTCAGCTAGTAAAATTGTTCCTATGATGTCTGTAAGTAAAATGTTACTTGATTTCTGGACATCCTTTAAGATTATGTTTCTTTGGTCTCCAATATTGATAATAGGGAACTTATTGTCGGCAACTGAAATGGTCAAAGTGGGTGTCTCAAGGACTTTGATGAGATTTATCATCTACTAATGTCCTGCTGTTTTTCTTGATCCTTATCATTTTGATTATCCACAATAATGTCCACCATCCTATTAGCTGTTATTTTCTTGTACATTATTCTCATTATGTAATATATTTCTTAGAATTAGTGAAAGAAAATATGATTAAATCTTCCGTAAATGAATTGATAACTTGTATACTGGTAAAAATAGCATGCTGAATTATTTATCATGTCTTCCACTTGGTTTAAATTAATTGTAATCTTGATAAATTCCATCCTTTTGTGAAAATACTTCTGATAGGGAACAAGTTCAATCACGAAATATTTTCATGGTGGCTCTTCTTCAAAGCAACCCCCGGAAAAATTCATCCAAGATACTGCACCTTTGTCACTCACAGGTATTTTGGTTCTATTAAATGTCATTTCAGGTCATTTTTTGTTGATCTTCTGATATGCCCTTTTCATTCAGGTCGTGGAAGTTATGCAGAACTGAATTCAACTGAGCCACGGGTTGAGATCCCCTGTGAAGATGCGCAGATGGAATATTCCATGTCTGGTTTGGGTCAAAAATATGTGAAAACAAATACATACAAAGGGCAGGTATTGATACAAGTATCTATAGTTTAAGAACTTGCCTTCGTGACTGTTAATGCATTGTTACGAGAGTGCTAATCTTGTTAATGTTTTATGCAACCAGTCAAAAATAGCATGCTATTCGGACTTGGTAACAGTTAGTAACTTATATGCTGTTTGGATTGCCTGTTTGAGTCTGTTTAAGATCAAATCAGAAATGACTTGGACAAAAAATTTTGGCACTTATAAATGCAGTTTACTGCTCTAGTTTAATTGAGATTTTGTGTCCATATAGAAAAGACTTGAAGGATTGCCATTAACTTAGCTCATCTTGAGATTTTAGCATTACACTGACAAAAAAAGGAAACAAGAGTTATGGAAAGAAACTGCAACAGTTCATTTTTCTTAATGTCTGATTCTAATCAGATTCTTATATGTGTAGGATCCACCTTGCTCAACATTGATGCGGGCACCAGGTGGCTTCACTGAAGAAATTTCACCAGTACCTTGGTCAAGTAAACTTATGCTGGTTATTGCTCCTAATTCTCTTTCTTACTTTTTCAGTTTCTATTTCATTGTAATCAAGGCCAGCTGTTAATTTGGGAACTGAAAGCTGTTCAGGAATGAACCACAGTCAAGAGCAGAAGAATCCGGCCCGTTGGGACAACTCCAGGATTCAGCCTGTCATGCCTTATTTGAAGCGGCAGGAGCAAAAGAAAAATGTATTGAAAGACAAGGTTTAGTGTGCACTTCTCTCATCTTTTCAATAATTAATTTATATTTACTATATGGAACAGGAATGTGTTTATTATCTATAAAATATTTTTGTTTTGGATAAAAGATATTGTCAAGCTTCAGTACTTTTATATGTCAAACTAATTGATTTTTTGGACGTTAGGACAAGTAATCTGATCCTGGCTATAATTGGTTGTGCAATTTTGATTTAATAAGCTACTCGGATTCATATCCGCTGCAAATTGTTCAAATTCCTAAAGCTTATAATATTTATTCCAAAAAACTGTGGAATGGTTTAAATCATTGATTGCGAGTTCTGGAAGCAGTTGAAGTGCCCAAGTTGAGTTATGGAAAAAATTTTGTTACACTGAAATAAAATTGAACGTGAGTTAGAAATATATTAGCTTTTGGCCTTAAGTTGCTAATGCATCTAATATTTCAGCTTCAAGATAATTGCTTTTTCTTTCTTCTTTGTTCTGTTGTGGCAGGGAACATCTTCAATTTTGAATTTCTTTAAGAGCCAAGATTCTTCTTGCTCATCATGGAGGCAGGAGCATCTTCCAACTTCTCAAAATGCTAAAGCTCCTTTCTCATCAGGTACAATCCCAAATTTAGGTTATAATTACCTTTTTTCTTTTCCTTCTCAAATACTTAATGAGGTGCATTTTTCAATCTACAGGAAATTGCAGTTCAGAATCAAATCAAATTCAGCTGCCAATAGAGAAGTTTTCACCAGAGACAGCGATAAACAGTGGCAGGTGTAGTTTAGATCAAATTCCACAGAGAAGTGAAGCATGGAATTACAAGGTTGCAGAGATTGACCCCTCTGTGATTAATGAATTGCCACCGCATATCCAAGATGAAATTCGGGCCTGGCTCCGACCAATTAAGCGACCTAATATGGTTAAACGTGGCTCTTCCATTGCTGATTACAAAAATAGATAGGGCAATCGTAAGGGATATCATCTCACAGATCTGTTCTCTCAAACTTACGATATTTTTTATTGTTATTTTCCTGTGAGGCGCTCATAAGACCTTGAAGACATGAGAGCTAAACCAATGTGGCTACCTTTGTGTATGTAAATATCATGCATGTATATTATTCTTGATCTTCACAGAATCACACTTGCATGCGAGAATGATGGAGAACAATGCACGAGACACAAAAAATTTGGCGTTGTGAGTAATACGGCCACAGGAATGGCAGCTCCAGTGTTTGTAAGTTACTTACGTATAACTATTGTTCTATTTAAGAACATTGTTGATGAACTTGTTTAGTTAGTCTATAGCAGTATTTAATGGCTATTGTAGGTGAAATTTGTATTTGCTTTATAACATGCTGTGAATCAGGTTTGATGTAATACATTTTCCTTTTATATGATCCGGGAACTGTGGGTTTCACATTCTAGTAGTAGTTTTTAATGGGCAAGTTTGGTGTCACCAATTGCATTATCGCATTAAGATGGGGTAAACTTAATAGTATTGCTTTTGGATTGTGGTCCATGGCCTCTGAAATGGCCGAAAGAACTTGTTTAAAGCAAGAGATATTTATAAACAGAAGGATTATGTAGTAAGATAAAAGTCCAACTTCGAACCTATTCAAGAAGCTGAATTCAACTTTAATTTCAAATTTTTATAATTTTAAAAAGGAGAAATTGCTCACAACTCTATTACTGTTGTTGAAAATTTTACCTGGAAAGAACTAAATCAAGCAACCCGCTAAAAGTTTATAACTTAATAGTCACAACCGCATCATCTTACTTTCTCATGCTCACAATACGATCTGCGTTACCGGATCTTATATGGACAATGGTATTACGTCCAAGATTTCCAAGCCTTTTCCATCTTGTTAGCAAGATATCTAGCAGCACTAATACCTCCAACTGCAAGTAGACCAGAGAGTGCCTGCCTTGCACTTGAAACCATTACTGTTCTCCTTAGGACCCTCTGCATACATTTAGCTGCCTCTTCTCTTGAGCCAATTATAATTTCATTTCTAACTCGACCTGCAAAATTTAGGCACCATCCATTTTTCCTCTACATCATCAACATTGACATCAAACAACCATATAAAGGAATGCTAAAATTATTAAGTATGTTCTCTCCAAAAAAGAAAAGAAAAGAAAATAAAATTCAAAGTACAATAAGTTTTAAACTCCTTCAGAAAATATATTCTTCCCTATATATCTGTGCGGACAGGCTGATGTTCATACCAGATTCAGTCATTGTCTTCTTCTCTCCTAGCTTCATCCTAATTTGGCTTCTAATTGCTGGTGGAAGAGAGCAAACAAGGGAACAAGTGACTGGCACCCCACAGTCCTAATTCAAGAGACAGAAACATGTAAGAACTTTGGATCTTTTGAGCACAACAATACTAAACCAGTTCAACAACTGTCTTCTTTATTTTCTATACATATACATATATACATATACATATATATACATACATATATATACATATATACATATACATATATACATATACATATACATATATATACATATATACATATACATATATATATATGTATACATATATACATATACATATATATATATATATATTAAATGTATTACTTTTTACACAATATAACATAGAAACATTTATGTCACAGAATAATCAAATTATTGCTAAAGCATGGATCTCAAACTAGAAACAGACACATATGACTTCCGCAAAACTAGGCTATATACATATACATATATATATATATATATATTAAATGTATTACTTTTTACACAATATAACATAGAAACATTTATGTCACAGAATAATCAAATTATTGCTAAAGCATGGATCTCAAACTAGAAACAGACACATATGACTTCCGCAAAACTAGGCATCTTTGAAATGCTTCAACATAATATTTTTCATAAAAAATTTAACCCGACCCATGTCATCGTTAAAAGAGGAAAAAGTTCCCATCTAGCAAACCATTCCGTAAAATAAAGTATAGATGTTAACTTGTGATATCAAACAAAAAATAAAAAGAAGTCAGAAAAAGTATGAATGCAGATATCAATATTAAATCGTAGATCATTGAGAGAATGTACAAATATATGTCATCTTTAAGTTGAAGCCATCGCATAATCAAGTCCTTGAGTAGTAAAAAGTTTTTCAGTATTGAACTCTTCCAAAAGGGATAAATTTACAGAACCAGCTACGTATTGAGAGCTTCAACTCATTTACAAACCTGTGATATATTTGCCTGGTGATTTCCAGAAGATGAGACTCTCAAGAACTCTTTGGCCTCATACTCTTGAAGAAATGGCTTATACATTGTGTGGAATAAATCAATCTGCCCTTGCACAATCTTCTTTACCTGAGGCAAATCTTATACAAGAAAAATATAAGGTTTCTAAGGACCAAAGCAATGACATGGTCAATGTAATGTTTAAATCCAGGGAAACAGGAGGGAGATAGAAAGGGAGGGAAGGACAAATTCATTTAAATTTGTGGCAATAGTCATATTCTTAACATTTGTGGCAAAATTTCATATTCTTACACTCCTCAATAAATTACCTGTATGCTTTGTTTCCAATAAACTACCATTGAATTAAAATACCCTTCACATACCTCAAATAATGCCAAATTTTAAACTCATTAAAAATTTAGTGCTAATCTGTCAATCACTGTTTAAAAAAAAGAAATAAATTGAACTCACCATTTCCACGACATGGTTCCTTGTCATACCCCAAAACCAAGGACTGCAACTGAATGGGTCTAAAAATATGAAAGGAGAAGTTCATATAGCAAGGTTTATTGAAGTTGGGACCTAATTTATCTCCAATCAACTTGAAATTGGGTTAGTGCAGATAATACATAGAGAAATTCAAATCCAATGGTTAGTTTTTCAGGCTAATGATTTTAAATAGTTACAAGGACGCAATACAACAATATTTGCTATTATATATTGAAACTAAAACAAGAAATGTTTACTGTACTCCACTGTAATACATAAATTTAGCTTTCACAAAATTCTCTTGATGTATCTGCCGAGTAATTGATCATAACTAATATTACGGATGAAAAATGAAGGTAGAGGCAATTTGTAAGTTGGGCTTGTTATTACTAAATCCAACGTGTTATAAATGAAGCCAATGTATAATTTATTTTATTTTTATTTGTAAGTATTTAATTAATTAATATATTCTTTTTTTAAAAAAGAACTCAAGAATCAGAAGTGTCAGTCATGCACATTTACATCAATGGTATTGAGAGCCACAACTGAATTCCTCCACATTTTATTTAGCCGAGATCAAGCTAAAGTTTTTACCTTGTTTTTGTCCTCTGCAAAAAGCATACGCAAATCTCCCATATACGAAAGGCTGCATATTTTGGCAAACAGATCTTCCTGCACAAGCATGGAACTAAGAATAATTTCTTAGAACTCAAAATAGCGAAGCAGTGACATGGAAGCACACCTTAGTGAACTTGGATGGCAAGAGAAGAAGAGCAGCAGACATTGCAGCCCTCAAATTAACAGCATTCACAATTTCAATATCCAGATTATCCACAAGTATATTTACCTGCCATAAACATTGGAGCTCCCTCAGATTTGTATGAGACATTAATGTACGAGACAAGAAGCTTTGTTTAGATCTCATGTCAGAATTAAGAACCAAAAGAAGTGCAAAGCAAGTACAAGACAACTAAGAGAAAATAAGCAACACATATACCCCATGTGTTTTGTCAGACCATCATATTCTGAAGCTGTCACTTGCCTGTCTTAGTTATGCAAGAGCACTGTTATTTTTGTCATATTTACTACAAAATTAGGACAAAATTAGCAAGCTGTATAGAAAAATTCTGAATAAGGTGCCGAGTTTTCTAGGAACAGCACTACGTGAACGAGGGAAAAAAAATTCTCTGGCCTTCAAATGTTTCCTGGATTTAATGTTTACTGTTGTTAGATAAAACTTTGTAAAGCTGTTGATTGAGAACCAGGAAAATAGACGATCTTCAGCCAGCTTTTAAAGCTCTCTTCAAGGGTGTGATTACGTAGGACCCCACCTATGATTTCCTATGCTCTTCATTTTTTTTTCTACTTCTTTAATTTTATTACTGTCACTAGCATTGATTAAACGAAGCCTAATTTAGCATTAGAATCTTTGTCATTGTCATGAAATTAAGATGTTTGTAGAGCAAAGTTATTTGTTCTACATCACAAATAAAATCAACAAGTAAAAGAATTATTAGAACATAAAATAGTAAAATATAAATGTGCAAAGGACTCAGGTTTGCCAGTTCAAAACATCAGTTTCATGGCAACAGCTATTAAAACTTTATCTTAGACATTAATTTCACACATCATGCTAAATTGTAAGAAGCTTGTAATACAAAACAAAGTTCAATGCATTCAACATTATAGAGGAGAAACTTTCTGTTCTCAGACGAGAATTTTTTTTATTCTCTCTTCCCTGGGAACAAATGTTGATGCCGATTACAATAAAAACAAACAAATTAAAGGAAATGAGAAAATCGGTAGGCACACTGGGACATACCGGTTTTTGTAGACGTCCACTTAAATAGAATCTCTCCCAGTTCATTACATCTTGAACCAAGTCATGCATTCGAACAACCCCATACTTCAACATCTGTCCAAAATTTTTTCAATGTAGGGATTTTTTTTAAGGAATATTTATTACAGAAATAAATACAAGTTACTTGGAGACGCGTTCTTCGCTTAAATAGGTAAGTTTT
>SNVD02007483.1:0-12500 GCA_013180625.2 Boswellia sacra
CTATAAATGAATCAACAGAATCTTTTTTTTTAGGTCTCAATTTTTCTCTTTTTCACAAATAGACTATCCTTTTTGATCCCGAATCAAATTGCCGAATCAAATTGCAATGTGAATCAATTATTGCTTGATTTTATAGTTATAGGAAGTTGATAACGAACTTAAGATTATTGTGTATATCAAAGCCAAATGACTAGCATTATTATTACTGATCAGTAAAATTAATATTCAAAAAGGGGGAGAGAGAGGATTGCGTTTTATGGTAAAAAATTCATTCATCTCAGTTATTTTTCAAGAAAAAAAAGAAGAAAACTGCGGGTCTGTTGAATTTCAAGTATTCAATTTCACGAATAAGATACGAAGACTTACTTCACATTTGGAATTGCACAGAAAGGACTATTTATCTCAGAGGGGTCTACGGAAAATTCTGGAAAAACGCCAACGGCTACTATCTTATTTGTCAAAGAAAAATAGAGTACGTTATAAAGAATTAATTAGTCAGTTGAATATTCGGGAGTCAAAAAATCGTTAATTTGATTGACAAACAATTTTGAATTATTTGATCTATTACATTTTGAATCTTGATGAACTTCTTTTCGTTTTCAACAATTCATGTAAGAATGAATCGAGGAAAAACATATGAGTATACTAGCTACAGGAAAAGACTTTATGGTAGTCAATATGGGACCTCACCACCCATCAATGCACGGCGTTCTTCGTCTCATCGTTACTCTAGATGGTGAAGATGTTATTGACTGTGAACCAATATTGGGTTATTTACACAGAGGGATGGAAAAAATTGCGGAAAACCGAACAATTATCCAATATCTGCCGTATGTAACACGTTGGGATTATTTAGCGACTATGTTCACAGAAGCAATAACTGTAAATGGACCAGAACAGCTGGGAAATATTCAAGTACCTAAAAGGGCCAGCTATATCAGAGTAATTATGTTGGAGTTGAGTCGTATAGCTTCTCATCTGTTATGGCTTGGCCCTTTTATGGCAGATATTGGTGCACAGACTCCTTTCTTCTATATTTTCAGAGAAAGAGAATTAGTATATGATCTATTCGAAGCTGCCACCGGTATGAGAATGATGCATAATTATTTTCGTATTGGAGGAATAGCGGCTGATTTACCTCATGGTTGGGTAGATAAATGTTTGGATTTCTGCGATTATTTTTTAACAGGGGTTGTTGAATATCAAAAACTTATTACACGAAACCCTATTTTTTTAGAACGAGTTGAAGGCGTGGGCATTATTGGTGGAGAAGAAGCAATAAATTGGGGTTTGTCAGGACCAATGCTACGAGCGTCTGGACTAGAATGGGATCTTCGTAAAGTTGATCATTATGAGTGTTACGACGAATTTGATTGGGAAGTCCAGTGGCAAAAAGAAGGAGATTCACTAGCCCGTTATTTAGTCCGAATGGGCGAAATGACGGAATCCATAAAAATTATTCAACAGGCTTTAGAAGGAATTCCGGGAGGGCCCTATGAGAATTTAGAAATCCGATGCTTTGATAGAGAAAGCGATCCAGAATGGAATGACTTTGAAGATCGATTCATTAGTAAAAAGCCCTCTCCTACTTTTGAATTGCCGAAACAAGAACTTTATGTGAGAGTTGAAGCCCCAAAAGGAGAATTGGGAATTTTTCTGATAGGAGATCAAAGCGGTTTTCCTTGGAGATGGAAAATTCGCCCTCCGGGTTTTATCAATTTGCAAATTCTTCCTCAGTTAGTTAAAAGAATGAAATTGGCTGATATTATGACGATACTAGGTAGTATAGATATCATTATGGGAGAAGTTGATCGTTGAAATGATAATTGATACAACAGAAGTACAAGATATCAATTCTTTTTCCAGATTGGAATCCTTAAAAGAGGTCTATGGGATCATATGGATGTTTGTCCCTATTTTTACTCCTGTATTAGGAATCACAATAGGTGTACTGGTAATTGTGTGGTTAGAAAGAGAAATATCTGCAGGAATACAACAACGTATTGGGCCTGAATACGCCAGCCCTTTGGGAATTCTTCAAGCTTTAGCCGATGGTACAAAATTACTTTTCAAAGAGAATCTTCTTCCATCTAGAGGAAATACTCGTTTATTCAGTATTGGACCATCTATAGCAGTCATATCAATTCTACTAAGTTATTCAGTAATTCCTTTTAGTTATCGCCTTGTTTTAGCGGATCTCAATATCGGTATTTTTTTATGGATTGCCATTTCAAGTATTGCTCCTATTGGACTTCTTATGTCAGGATATGGATCAAATAATAAATATTCCTTTTTAGGTGGTCTGCGAGCTGCTGCTCAATCAATTAGTTATGAAATACCATTAACTTTATGTGTTTTATCAATATCTCTACGTGCGATTCGCTAAAACATAAGCTTTTCTTTTTCCTATTCTTTTCGTTCTAGAAAAAAAAGAAATTGAATCGATATCTTCATTTTTTTATTCATTTATTTATTCTTTAGGTTAATAAAATAAATTAGGTAGTTATATATGAGTGAAAGAAAACAACTTCTAAATTCGCAGTAAAAATGGATTGAGTCTCATTTCCTATGTACAAGAGTTAAACAGAAGTAAACAAACGTAAAAGAAGGAAGCCCTTTACCCCAAGATTGGTTGATTGGTCATCCGGACTTGAAGCGGGCGCAAAGGATCAACCGTATGGAGTTTTCACTATTGTTTGTATGTATTACAATACATATATTACGAAACGGGGGATTGAAAAAAAGATGGGTGGATAGTAAGGAACACCAAAATACACACAAAGGATTAGTAATGGAGATTATGTAAATTAGCTATAAAGGATACTTCTGCATAACATAAAAAGAATACTAATTGGGGCTTTAAGTTGGTAGAAATGATCAGGCAGTACTCCCCAAAATTCCGATCCAGAGTATGCTCCTATCCACCGATTAAAGAAATGACTATCAGGAACGAAATAATCCTTTACTTTTTTTAAGCACCTTTTTTGTCAGAACGAAGAACAGGAACAAAAAAAATCGAAAAAAAAATACAATTCCACTATAAAAAAAAGTGATCTTTTTATTCTTTCTTTCATATGAAAATTCGTGTCATGATTCATGAACTAATGTAATGTCTACTTCTTTTTCGTAATCGAAAAGAAAATGATGGGTTGAAATATCTATTGATATTTATAAAAGGAGTATTTTATTGAAGGATTGATTAAGTTATTACTCAAAAAAGAAAAATGGAAATTCGTAAAGGATGAGATCAATTCAGAAATACTCTTTTTTGTATTTATTCTTATAGCAGACAGAATTCCATTGGCATAATTGGGGACCTTACGATAGATTTTGACTCTATCTATCCTATAAAAATAGCAAGATAACTAATACCTGTCCGGTCCTTACATTTATTTGTGGCCTTGAGGAGCCGTATGAGGTGAAAATCTCATGTACGGTTTTGGAATAGCGATGAGAACAGTAATGTTATCACCGACTATGATTATCTAACAGTTCAAGTACGGTTGATATAGTTGGGGCGCAGTCAAAATATGGTTTTTGGGGGTGGAATTTGTGGCGTCAACCTATAGGGTTTATCGTTTTTCTAATTTCTTCCCTAGCAGAATGCGAGAGATTACCTTTTGATTTGCCAGAAGCAGAAGAAGAATTAGTAGCCGGTTATCAAACCGAATATTCAGGGATCCGATTTGGTTTATTTTACGTTGCTTCCTATCTAAATCTATTAGTTTCCTCATTATTTGTAACAGTTCTTTACTTGGGTGGTTGGAATCTTTCGATTCCGTACATATTTGTTCCTGAGTTATTTGAAATAAATAAAACGGATGGAATCCTTGGAACGACAATTGGTATCTTTATTACATTAGCTAAAACTTATTTGTTCTTGTTCATTCCTATCACAACAAGATGGACGTTACCTAGATTAAGAATGGACCAACTCTTAAATCTTGGCTGGAAATTTCTTTTACCTATTTCTCTCGGTAATCTATTATTAACAACTTCTTCCCAACTCTTTTCACTGTAAGGAAAAAGTTATACTATATTTACGACTTGTCTCAAACAAGAGAAAGAAAGAAAATCAAATTATTCATAAATATTCACGATATGTTCCCTATGGTAACTGGGTTCATGAATTATGGTCAACAAACAGTACGAGCTGCAAGGTACATTGGTCAAAGTTTTATGATTACCTTATCCCAAGCAAATCGTTTACCTGTAACTATTCAATATCCTTATGAAAAATTAATCACATCAGAGCGTTTCCGCGGGCGAATCCATTTTGAATTTGATAAATGTATTGCTTGTGAAGTATGTGTTCGTGTATGTCCTATAGATCTGCCTGTTGTTGATTGGAAATTGGAAACAGATATTCGAAAGAAGCGGTTGTTTAATTACAGTATTGATTTTGGAATTTGTATTTTTTGTGGTAACTGTGTTGAGTATTGTCCAACAAATTGTTTATCAATGACTGAAGAATATGAACTTGCTACGTACGACCGGCACGACTTGAATTATAATCAAATTGCTTTAGGTCGTTTACCAATGTCAGTAATTGACGATTTTACAATTCGAACTGTTTTGAATTCACCTCAAAGAAAAAATGGGTAAACCCCTCTCTTGATTAAAGAGTAATTCCTAATTGCAAATTACTAAGGTTTCATTTTGGTAGAAGGGGATAAGGTCTTTCTCTTTGTTTGGTCAATAATTACAAATCCCAACTATTGGTTGGGTGATGAGAAGTATGATTCAATTTGTATTGAAAGTCTATTAATATATCCATAATTATTTCGAAATATATATATATATATTTTCAGTTTCAAACTGACATTTCGAATAAAGAAAAGAACGAAATTGATCGAATAACTGTACCCGCATCAATTCACACCTATTCGATTAGAATTAAATTCAATTGATAAGGTGTCATAAAACAAATTTTCCTGGTCGGTTCAATAAGGTCATGAAAAATATTTCGATTTATTTATCTCTTATTTTAATATAATGGATTTGCCTGGACCAATACATGATTTTCTTTTAGTTTTTCTGGGATCGGGTCTTATAATAGGAGGTCTGGGAGTGGTATTACTTACCAACCCAATTTATTCTGCCTTTTCATTGGGATTGGTTCTTGTTTGTATATCCTTATTCTATATTCTATCAAATTCCCATTTTGTAGCTGCTGCACAGCTTCTTATTTACGTGGGAGCTGTAAATGTTTTAATCATATTTGCTGTAATGTTCATGAATGGTTCAGACTATTACAAAGATTTTCAGTTTCATCTTTGGACTATTGGGGATGGGGTTACGTCCCTAGTTTGTACAAGTATTTTTTTTTCGCTAATCACTATTATTCTA
This sequence comes from Boswellia sacra, assembly GCA_013180625.2. Taxonomy (NCBI): domain Eukaryota; kingdom Viridiplantae; phylum Streptophyta; class Magnoliopsida; order Sapindales; family Burseraceae; genus Boswellia; species Boswellia sacra. Next base: position 5,350 of record SNVD02007483.1, read on the forward strand.
GATACGTCGTGGTATGGGATTATTTGGACTACACGATCGAACCAGATTATAGAACAAGATTTGATAAGTAATAGTCAACAAATTGGAATTCATTTATCAACAGACTTTTTTCTTCCATTTGAGCTGATTTCGATAATTCTTTTAGTTGCTTTGATAGGTGCAATTGCCGTGGCTCGTCAGTAAAAAATCTTTCTAACTAGCAACAGAAATTCAAATTCAACTTTTTTATGTGTTATCACATGCATTTCCCTGCAATTGTATTTGAATACTGTTCATGTATAAAATCGAAATTTTAGTATTCGTTCTATTCGATCTATAATATCTTCTTTTGTTCCGTACTTGTTTTATTCGAATTATATTCTAAGCAATCGAATCACTCGAATTATTGTTCATATTGAAATGAATCGAAATTGGTACGGAGTTGGTCAATGATGCTCGAGCATGTACTTGTTTTGAGTGCCTATTTATTTTCTATCGGTATCTATGGATTGATCACGAGCCGAAATATGGTTCGGGCCCTGATGTGTCTTGAACTTATACTAAATGCAGTTAATCTAAATTTCGTAACATTTTCTGATTTTTTTGATAGTCGGCAATTAAAAGGAGATATTTTCTCAATTTTTGTTATAGCTATTGCAGCCGCTGAAGCAGCTATTGGATCAGCTATTGTTTCGTCAATTTATCGTAACAGAAAATCGACTCGTATCAATCAATCGACTTTGTTGAATAAGTAGTATTTTGAAATCATAATATTCATCAATTCGACTTAGCATATATAATACGTCGAAACCTCGATCATGTTTGTGAAAACGTAAGAAATCAAAGTACCTTTGTTCCCTTCCCTATTAGGAGTTGATCCAGAAGTGGATTGATTATCAAAATTCTGGTAAATAATTGATTCATCTGGTGTTTAAATATATGATTCATTTCCAAATTGACTAGATCGAAAATTTATGAGTTCAAAAATGGATAGATCCAATGTCACATTCAGTAAAGATTTATGATACATGTATAGGGTGTACTCAATGTGTCCGCGCCTGCCCCACAGATGTATTAGAAATGATACCTTGGGACGGATGTAAAGCTAAGCAAATTGCTTCTGCTCCAAGAACAGAGGACTGTGTTGGTTGTAAGAGATGTGAATCCGCCTGCCCAACGGATTTCTTGAGTGTTCGAGTTTATTTATGGCATGAAACAACTCGAAGCATGGGTCTAGCTTATTGATATTGATACGTTTCAGAAAACCCACTTGAATCCGTTTTGAATCCATTTTCTTTTTTTTTTACCGATTACCGATAAAAACCCGTACTCGAAAAAGAAAAAAATTAAGAATATATTCGATTTTCGAGCACGGGTTTTTCTGGTCTAAGTGTATCTTGTCTTTACCACGAATTATTTTCCTTGGTTAACAATAATTGTAGTTTTTCCGATAGCCGCAGGTTCTTTAATTTTCTTTCTCCCGCATAGAGGAAATAAGGTGACTAGGGGATATACTATATATATATGCGTATTAGAACTCCTTTTAATGACCTATGCATTCTGTTATCATTTCCAATTGGACGATCCATTAATCCAGTTGGCAGAGGGTTATAACTGGATCAATTTTTTTGATTTTTACTGGAGATTGGGACTAGATGGACTTTCCTTAGGACCCATTTTACTGACGGGATTTATCACCACTTTAGCTACTTTAGCGGCTCGGCCAATTACTCGGAATTCCCGATTATTCCATTTCCTGATGTTAGCAATGTACAGCGGTCAAATAGGATCATTTTCTTCTAGAGACCTTTTACTTTTTTTCATCATGTGGGAGTTAGAATTAATTCCCGTTTATTTACTTCTATCCATGTGGGGCGGAAAGAAGCGTCTTTATTCCGCTACAAAGTTTATTTTGTACACTGCGGCAGGGTCCGTTTTTCTATTAATAGGAGTTTTGGGTATCGGTTTATATGGTTCCAATGAACCAACATTAAATTTGGAAACATTAGCGAATCAATCGTATCCTGTAGCACTGGAAATAATATTCTATATTGGATTTTTTATTGCTTTTGCTGTCAAATCACCGATTATACCCTTACATACATGGTTACCAGACACCCACGGAGAGGCGCATTACAGTACTTGTATGCTTCTAGCCGGAATCCTATTAAAAATGGGAGCATATGGTTTGGTTCGGATCAATATGGAACTATTGCCACACGCCCATTCTATATTTTCTCCCTGGTTGATAATAGTAGGTACAATGCAAATAATTTATGCAGCTTCAACATCTCCTGGCCAACGGAATTTAAAAAAAAGAATAGCCTATTCCTCCGTATCTCATATGGGTTTCATAATTATAGGAATTGGTTCGATAACCGATACGGGACTCAACGGAGCCATTTTACAAATAATTTCTCATGGGTTTATTAGTGCTGCCCTTTTTTTCTTGGCAGGAACGAGTTATGATAGAATACGTCTTGGTTATCTCGACGAAATGGGCGGGCTGGCTATCCCAATTCCAAAGATATTCACGATATTCAGTATCTTATCGATGGCTTCCCTTGCATTACCGGGCATGAGTGGTTTTGTTGCGGAATTGATAGTATTTTTTGGAATAATTACCAGCCAAAAATATTTTTTAATGCCAAAAATACTAATTACTTTTGTAATGGGAATTGGAATGATATTAACTCCTATTTATTCATTATCTATGTCACGGCAAATGTTCTATGGGTACAAGCTATTTAATGTCCCAAACTCTTATTTTTTTGATTCTGGCCCACGGGAGTTATTTGTTTTGATGTCTATTCTTCTACCCGTAATAGGTATTGGTATTTATCCGGATTTCGTTCTCTCACTATCCGTGGACAAAGTCGAAGCTATTGTATCTAATTTTTTTTTATAGTTTATAGATAGTTTTCATTAAAAAAAATAAAAAAAGTAATCCTACGATTTGGAAAATTGTTCGTTGTCCAATGAAAAAAGAAGTCTTTTTTCTTCTCTTAAGTTTAAGTGAAATAAAAAAGAAAAAGAATAAATAAAAAAAATAAGTAAAAAAAAAAAGAAATTTGAATTGGAACCAGACGCCTTTGGCATTTGTGAGAACCTTTTGAATCAAGTAGTGTAGTGATTCAAAAGGTTCTCCTAGGCTTATACCAAGTTTCATTTATATTTTATATATATATATATATGCCCTGTCCTATGTTTGTATTCATCAGGCCCTTTCTTCAATTCAATTATCAATTAGATGTTAATTAAATGAACCATAACTATGTAACCCTATTCCTAATAGATTGACCCCGAAATAGCATATCCAAATTATAAGAAAGCCCATAGAAGCCACAATTGCGGAATTTACACCTTCCAAATTTTTATTTGTTCGAGTATGTAAATAAATCCCGAATATAGTCCAAGTAATAAATGCCCAAGTTTCCTTTGGATCCCAATTCCAATATGATCCCCATGCCTCATTAGCCCAGACTGCTCCCGAAAGAATACCTATGGTTAAAAAGAGAAATCCTAGACTAATAATACGATAACTCCAATGATCCAATTGTTGAATCAATTGATACCTGTAATAATTTCTAGCAGAAAGAAAAAAAGGAAAAGAAGTATTTCGTAACACATTGTTTTTTTCAGTCATGTATTGGATTTCACCGAAGGAAAATGACTCATTTACATTTAAAAAATTATTGCTTTTACGAAAAATCCTTATAAATTTTCGAAATGTAATGACTAGAAGAGCTACGGATAATAATGATCCACATAAAAGAGCTGCGTAGCCTACTACTATCATACTTACGTGCATCATTAACCACTGGGCTTGGAGAGCGGGTACTAATATTCCGGATTGATGCATTTTGGTTAAAAAACTCGAAGTAGCAAAACCTTGGGTAAAAATAGCGCTTGGCGCGGTTATTGCGCTTAAATTCTTTTTATCTTTTTTAAAATAGAAAATCCTATGAATAATGGAGAAACTCCATGAAAGAAAGATTAATGATTCATATAAATTACTTAATGGGAAATGCCCCGAAAAAATCCACCGAGTGACTAATAATCCTGTTAGGCAGAAAAGGGTAGCTATCATCCCCTTTTCTGATGAATCATATAGTCCTATGATTTCATCGACTAATAAGATTATCAACTGAATTGTAATTCCAATCGAAACGACCGAAAAGGATATATGAGTTAATATATGCTCTAAAGTTGAAAATATCATAAATCAAATTAAAAGCCAGATTTCCTCAAGTATACGGAATGGAAATCCGAAATGAAATTCATTAAAATTAAATTCATTATAGGGCTTTTTGTATATCTTTTAGAAAATGCTATGCCGCCACTCGGACTCGAACCGAGATGCTTTAGCACTGCTTCCTAAGAGCAGCGTGTCTACCGATTTCACCATAGCGGCTTGCTCGAAATCATAATAACCTATTTTTATTCAATCGTCGAGATTAAAAGCGTCAGTCAATTTTAATGAAATCTATTTTAGGAAGCATTTAAATTGATGACTAAAAACTTGTTTAAATAGAGATTGAAAGATTCCCTTGTCATCTTGTTTAGTTATTTAAGGTTTCAGTTTTAGTTAACTTAACATAACAATGGAGGTTTTTCTAGTTTATGTTTTCATAAAATAGACCTGTTGTAACTAAAAAGGTCTTACTTCAATCTAGAGAAAAACAAAAAAAAAAATGTTCTTTTTTCATTTTTGAATGATTCATTTCTCATTTATCAGATTTGATGAATGAATAGAAAAAACTAAGATTCTTTTTTATGGATCACAATTTCAGTGCGACATCCACCAATTCAAAAGGATTTAGTTAAATTGCATAGCTTTTGTGTTATCGTAATCGTTAGGTTTTTTTTTTCAGTATTCATTTGCGTTAGGATTTCTCAGGTATTGGGCTGGACATATGATAGAAAAAATTCTGATAGAAATAGGAATTGTACCCTGACTCAAAAAATTCTTTCTAAATTAGATATATATATATCTTGATTGATCCTCCTTTTCCTTTTCAAACATAGGATTTTTTTTGGATCACTTAAAATTTTCACACCATTCATATTCATATTCATATAGAATATCCACCTAAATGGGAAAGCGTGCTTTTCTCAATTGGAGGGAAAGTGGGGGTATAGGGTCTATATAGCGATTCAGAAAAATAATGATTCATAAAGTTACAAAAAAAGAAGAGTCTTCTATTTAATCAATTATTTTCAACAATCCATCGATTTTGCCTAAACATTTGATATCTGCTCCTCTATAGCATAACTACAAAAAAGAAAAGGATAAAAAAAAGACAAAACCTTTCTTTTTCTTATTGTGTTATTTCTAAGTGAGTGGGGTGATGGGGAAAATAGGAATCCCCATCCTGGGAATGAAAAACATATTCAAATAAAAAAGGGTGAAACGTTCTATTTCGTTTTTATTCTTTTTTCAAATTGTAAAAAGAATACCAAACCTTTTTTTAGAATTTTTTAGAATTCAGTAGACAAATCAATCGGTTCAAAACATTAACGAATAGAAATCGTTACTTACTTTTTTTTTTCTAATTTAGAATAGATTATTGAATCTATAATTAGAATATCAAAATAGAAATAAAAAAAAGTTAGCTCATTTTTCGAGTCAGGCTTATTTAGATTATTCCAACGTTTTATTATTTATTTGTCGTACAAAAAAACTTTTTGAATTACCGGTAGAAAGGGATTTCGCTAACGAAAAAGCTTTCAACGCCGCCCAATACCCCCCCTTTTTCCAAATATTTTTACGAATACGCTTCTTGGATATAGAAGTACGTTTTTTTGGAACTGCCATTCACAAAATAAAAGGTTATTCATTGCTAAAATTGGATGTCAAAGACATCTATTGTTTAAAACAAATCGTTTTTTATTTTTACTATTCATTTCATTATTTGTCTATTTATTCTCTAAATTATATTACCTTTTTTCAAAAAAAGAAATATAAATATGTGAAAATAGAATAAAATATTATTATAACAAAAAAGAAAAACAATAGAAAAACAATATGATATAGGATTTTTTCAATTTCGATTCCAGACAATATCTGGGAAAGGGTAATTCGTATTTTGAAGTTCTTGTTACTTGTTATTGGTGGTCCCTTTAATATCCCTATTCAAATCGATATCTATAGGCTCTAGTATGCCATATAATATAAATCGAATATTAATATAAAATAAATCGAATTGCTTGAAGTTGATAAAAAAAAACAAAAGCCTTTCCTTTCCGTTTCTATCTCTGTCTATTTTCGACATGCTACATTTATACATGAAAAATACATCGACCAAATTGAAGAACCCTTACCTAATTAAAAAAAACTTTAATCTTTTTTTTTTCTAGTAATCAGTTCTTAAATGTTATTTATTGTAATGGAAGACAATCAACCAGTTCCGAAATGATAATTAATGATTCTGAATAAACAAACTAAAATACCTAATTCGTTTTTTTATTGGGTAAAGTTATGGGCCATCCGGTGGTTTATATGAACATCAAGTACTTTTTTTTTTGGTGTAATTCTTTAGTCTTGATCTATGTACATAAATTATTGGAATAGGGAATAAGAATTGAAATTGGAATTTGCTACATCTTCATAAAAATCTTACTTAATATTCAAAATCTTACTTAAATATAAAGTATAAATAGAAAATAATTATTTATTTTTCTTTTTCACTAGTAGCTTTGTTATATCATTTGACTGCTTTGAACTTTGAATCTTTTTGAAGTATTTGGGAAAGATTCAAAATAACTACGAATAGCAAATTCTATTTAAGTTTTTTTAATACCTTACTTTTTTATTAATCCCTTTCAAAAGAGATAAGAGCCGGTGAATCAGAAACAATTAATTAATTCAGAATAAAAAAAGTTATTATTATTTTTTTATGGAACATACATATCAATATTTCTGGATCATACCTTTCGTTCCACTTCCGGTTCCTATGTTAATAGGAGTGGGACTTCTACTTTTTCCGACGGCAACAAAAAATCTTCGTCGTATATGGGCTTTTGCTAGTATTTTGTTGTTAAGTATAGTTATGATTTTTTCGGTTGATCTAGCTCTTCATCAAATACATAGAAGTTCTATCTATCAATACGTATGGTCTTGGACCATCAATAATGATTTTTCTTTCGAGTTCGGATACTTTATTGATCCA
>SNVD02007489.1:0-287751 GCA_013180625.2 Boswellia sacra
CAGGCTCCTGTTGGAACTACTTTCATGAGTACTCTTCAATGGTTTTTTGCAGGTATGGTTAATGCCTCTGGCCAAGAGATTGCTGAAGCTGTTCTGAATGGTGGTGGCGACGGTGGCATACTTGGTGGCATACTTGGTGACATACTTGGTGGCTGGATGTAGATGATTTGAAGGTACGTAAGCTAGCTATTATAATCCTTAGAAATTTGATTTAGCCCTATAATTAAATATTCTTAAGAGCTTGTAAACTAGTTATATATGATTATTTTAGCTAAAGTAGATTAAATTAAATTAACAATTCAAGACTATCCGATGGTTTGCATCATATTATTAAAATTTTGTTTTAAAGTAAAAAAAAAAAAAACGTATTTTTGTGTTTGTATACACCAGGATTTTGGTGGATTGGTAAGGATTGATGAAGCTAGGTTAGAATACAGACCATTGTTATGGATCAAGGTCGAAGGTACAGTAAGGAGGGTGTGATTGTGAGAAATTTGGCTTTGTTTGTTTATATTTTTAAAATTCTATTTTCTGAAAATGGCACATTTTTTAATGTATTTAAATTAATATCAATCACATATTATTTTTAAAATTTAAAACAAAAATAAAACCAATCACACGTTCTTTCAAAATTTTGAAAACAAAAACCTAAAAAACACTAATAAACACACCTATCTTTTTATCTTTCATTACAATCTCACTTGAAGGTAGATTTTTCTTCGTATGTGAACGCATAAGAGTACAAGTCTATCTATAAACATCCTCGTATTTATATGAATCTAACAGTGATAAACATGTATCTAATCAATACATGACCATCTACATATGTATCTTATATATCTTGTCCTTTGATTTTTCAAAATATACCTGGATTACTCTCAAAATTACTTTCTTTAACGCTGTCGCGCTTTTGAAAATTCTACTTGTGCTTCTACTGCTTCCTAAGAAACTTTCTTTTTATGCATTCCTTGTTTAACATCCTCTATCCAGGGGTTCCTTCCTTGACTCAGATGCTTTGCAAATTTTCCAGCGATTGTTTTTGTTCCATCTCTTTTGTGGCTTGCTTTGAGTTGTCTTTGATATTGCAAACCTTTTAACTTTGGTCCGTTGCCTCAGCTATAAATTTTTTAATCTTTAAATCTAGCCCTTGCGAGGTTTGTCACCGTAGTTTTGCTTTCTCCACTGGGATTTCTCTTTTCATCTTGCTTTTGCAATGTTTATCTTAGAAGTTTTGCTTACTCACTGAGATTTCTCTTTTCATCTAGCTTTCTCTATGTTTATCTTAGGAGTTCTGTTCTTAATCTGTTAAGTTTTTTAATTTCGAAGGAAGGGATATGCATTGACAACTCATTTTCGTTGTTTCTTTTGTATAAATAACTCAATTTTAAGATGTACGAAGGCCTTAGAATTTCAAAATTACATTCGATCTCCAACATATAGGTGGAGCATTTGACAGAACTATTAGTACCTAATTGTCTATAGTTCTCATATTACTTTGATGAGCATTCATGAAATGTTGCGTGCACATGCATACCCTCATCTTTAATTGGTATTACTCAATTTTCATTCATGTTCTGATTGCTTATTCTTTGTTTTGGACAGAAAGTGCCCTGATGAAGAGTAAGGATATTGGGAGATTTGATTATTTATGTCATCAGCCGAAAGGGCACAGCATTCACGATCAAAATTATGTCATGTGTTGGTGTCATGTTATGTTTATGGCTTAATGTTCATGATGAGGGTTTTGCAATAATGCTGCTGGCACTGTTAAACTTCATATGAGATATTGGTCCTTTGTTATTTACCAGATCACTTTGAAGTATTATATACATTTATTTTATAAATGAATGGGTCGATGTCTGCTATTGATATTACTAAAAGTTTTGTTTGCATGTTTCTTTGTTTAATCTTGATTCATTTTAAATCTGGCATTAATATGCATTCCCTAGATGATCCAAGTTTCCAAGATTGGATAATTGCGTTCTAGAAATTCAATATCTTTGCGGGTAGATTTGGCCGTAGTTATTTGCCAGCACCACTTGTTGGTTAGTGTCCAAACACCATCATATACTCTTCTCAAGGTTATCTGATATATGGTCCAGAATAAGCTATTGAAAGTCACTTACAAGCTATCCTCTTGTTTCAGCTTTAGGTCAGTTATTCAGTAATTTGAAGATTAGAGTGTTATGAAACTCATTTGCTTAAATGATATTTGCATTCTCTGAACTTATGGGGAAGGTTTTGGCACCTCGATGTTGGCTTTCCGCCACTTGGGGCTGTGGTACTCCAAAAGTCGGGCTTTTCGAATTCTTTTGCATATATGAAGTGAAATGAATTCGGTGACTTGGCATCAAATCAATAACTTAGATATCAAAAATTAGTGAAGTAATCAAACTTCAAGTTTGGTTAAAGTTTTTAGGACCTTCTAACTGGTAGAAGAGACATGTACAGTTTTTTTTTTTTTTTTTTTTTGGGTGTTGTTTATGGATTTTGGAACTAAACTTTTTGTTCTCTACAAGACCTCTCGAGGCAATTGCAAATAGTCAGACTTTAAAATCATTTTCCCTTTCAATTCCCAACGGATTTTCTTGTTTTAATAATGTTTAACTGTTACATAAGTTGGACGCCTATTTTTACCTTTGTTTAATCACTTCACAATGCTAAAGAAATTTCGCAAGCGGTAGAATTCTAGATGTTTTGCTGAAATAGCTGCTTAAGTTATGGAGGAATACAATGTGAAAAAGTCAACAGACTTTGGCAACGCATTGCGAAATGCACTTTCGCAAAAGGAGTGGTTCTTGAAGTTATTGAAATAGGCTACTTCAAGTCATATACTTTTAGGTCATTACAGGAAAAACAACCCATACATATACATAATGTTAGAAGTACCAAATCTATCCCTTAACTGAATGCAACTCAAACAAAGTATTCCACAGTCCTAATACTTTAATCTTCTTCTTCTTCAAGCAATTTGATGAATAAACTTATCGAGCAAACACCATCAAATCCGATGTAACCAACATCAAGTATTAGATATGTAAACTATAATCACATTTCATTGATAAAGCTTTCCAAGTATAATAGCACACAAATAGATGAAAGGAAAAAAAACAAGATAGCAAACAATTGCACAATACCATTAGGCTACTTATTCATGTAATCATTACCCAAACTATACATTTATTTCAACCAACCATTTGGCAAATATTTGAAATTATTCATGAATGGTTGCATCATTAATGGGTCAGCAATTCTATTAATGAAGTTTTATTAATAGAATTCTAAATGATGCAACCATTCATGAATTATTTCAAATTTGAATCTAATAGACAGGTCACTTATAAGAGCCACGTCCATTCCCATGCAATGTCTTTTCAACTTCATATTACAACTCTTGCATGGCATTCTTGCATGTGTGTATGCATTAACTCCGTTGCAGTGATTTAATTTCAATTGACCCATTAATAATAAATAATCAACTTCAATGCCAACTAATATTATATTAGAAGAATGAATTGAATTACAGGATGAAGCTATATCACAATTCCAATGCCAGCAAATTATAGATGAAATATATATTCTTTAGGGAAGTCTTTAAAGTACATAGAATCAACTGCATACATCATCCTCCTCACACGAAAATGAAGTTGTTGAAAATTGTAGCAACTCATGGAAAACAAACTAAATATAGAACGGAAAAGATCTAAGCACACATGAGAACCTTATCAAAGGAAGTGTGGAAAGCTCAACAGCAGGCAATAGCCTCAAATGTCTGTTCATACTATCAAATAACTCACCTGCAGGAATTATAAAATGTAACCCAAGTCAGGAATTCACACATTCCGCTCATCAGAAATAGAATAAAGTAACAAAGCTAGCAACACAGAATATGTTATCTAGAAGGAAATGGCTTCGATACAGCTGATGTATCAGCTGTACTAGTCTTTTTACAACTTTTACAAAGTTCTACAAAAAAGGGGGAAAAAAAAACTGATGCACCCATAAACTGACGTATTAGTAGTAGAAAGCTCTAGTCTCTTTATGATCCATCTCTACCACTGGACGCAACAAACTTTTTCTTTTTCTTTTTTTTTTTTAAACCAAAATGTCATAATGAAATTCTGAAATTCAATTACCAAAGATATAAAGAATTGGTCTCAGAATAGAATGAAAACCTATTAAAAATAAGTTTACAATAAATAACTAAACACTCTCTTTTTGGAATGGAGCTATCCTTGATAGAGTTGGATCATTTTGGTCATCCCAAGCAATCTTTGATCCCAAGGAATAAAAGCCCCACAAGTTTATATGGACCATAATGTTTATTTCCATTCAATTAATTTCCTATTCTGTGACATGATGTTCCATCTGGAAAGAGATAATCCAAAAGTATCTTTTGATGTCTTTTTAAAAAAGAACAAGATGCCAAATTTTAAAACAAGATATACACAATACTCATCGCTTGAAGTTAGCAACTGCTACTGTTAATAGAATTGAAATTCATGTTCCTCTACACATTGCAGATGTAATCCCTGAGTAGAACAAGCATTACGTTAAGTAGCAACACGATATAATGTGACCAGAAAAGGTGTACGGAACCAAAGTTTAAATCATGTATATATTTATTTTGCTACCACATGCATGTTCATCCGCGTCATTTCTAGGAAACTAAGAGCCAATTCTGTAGCTTGTTCGGGTCCTCCACAACACAAATCAATAAAAACTCGGAAATCTCACAACTTTTCTAATGGATTCCCCCAAGGTATAAGGCTGCTGTCTACTGTCAAAACTGGCAAACGTAGCTTATAATAACCTAAGTCTCTAGGTTGAACTTGAAACCCAAGGGTTCCACATACCACTCTAAAATTCTTCAGCGCTCATAGTTTTCATTAAACATTCTGAAATTTTCAAGTCGAACTGATGAACCATTCAAGAGAAAGATCTATGATAAGCCTTTGCTTATAATTTGAGTAATTAACAAGACAGATATAAACATTGTTAGAGACAAGTAAATTTGAGCAATTTTCAGCAAGTAAACAAATTCACATAATGCAGCTAAACAAGAAATGATGCCTGAAATATCTGAGATAGTCAGGTGCCTGTCATACGACTGAAGATACCTCGTTTGGACGTCCAACATGTGATGAAGCCAATGCAGCAGCGTCATTAATTCCATCACTGTCGCCATCACCAATCATGGCTGCAATTTATGTTCTGCTCTCTCTCTCCCCCCTCCAACTGCAACGACGTCGTTCTGGAGTGTAAAGACTAGTAGCTAATAGCTGCGTTGTGTTGATAAAAAGAACTTGGCTGTGTTGGGCTATCAGCTTGCAGGATTGTACGTGCGATTCGTGGAGGCCTTGTGAAGTAGAATTTCTATGATGGATTCTGGAAGATGCCGCAGTGGATGAGAAATAGCAACAGCTGTCAGGGGTCCTCCATAAAGAAACAGGATTACTTCAATTTAGGAAAATTAGTTAAAGTTTATAAAATTAAAATAAAATTAATCAATATTACTGACAGGTGTAGGTGTAGGCCTGCCTTGATACACAAAGTGTCCCTTGCATTCATTCAGCGTTTAAGTACATATTTGGGATAGTTACATCTACTCAAAACTTTTAAGACTTCCCTTAACAAAGTGCCACGTTAGGTTTATAATATTTATATAATCTAAATTTTATAATATGATATAATAATTTAAGTAATAAAAATTTATTAAAAAATAAAAATATATAAAAAAAAGTTATATTTTTATTAAATCATATAAATTATCACGTAATCATATTAAAGAATTTATGTTATATAAATATCTTAAGCGCGCAAGTATCTAAACGGACTTACGTGGAGGTCTCTCATCGGTGCTAAATGGCACCGGCCCATAAAACTAAACGTTAATTGTAGGCTTCAAAAGGCAATTGCCTAGCGCCTGAGAGTATCAGACCAAGTGGCCCACCCGGTTGCGTAAGTCTACTGAAGTCAATGGGGCTGTGATATACATATATAGTCACTGAGAAAAATAAATTAAGACGTGGAAAGGCTTAGCAATGATTTGCATATCCAATATTCTGCTTGAAAACTCCTCTCGATTATCCACCAATTCCGTGTTTGTCCGCTAATTCTCACCTATGATACTCTTTACGGAGCCACAGGTTTCGTTTGGGGTGTATGTCACAAACTTGTGTCCAACACTTACCGGTATCGCTGTAACAGATGTAATTTTGATGCCAATTTGGGTTGTGCAGGTGTAGAAAATGGAAGTAGCACACAAACAAGACCAGTTCTGCACTGCAGCCTTTCACTACTAATTCATTTCCAGGAGCAAATCAAATAATGCAGAATTATCAGGTATCCGTGCTATCTTGAATGCTATTGCTAATATGGCTCAAGGGTTTGTCACAGATGCACCGAATGTGTTTGGGCAGCACATTGTGCAAATTATCATGAATCATGATTACCTAGTACTATATTTGATCTTCTATCTTAAATGGAATATTTGTACATGAAATTACATTTGGGAATGTAAAGTATATCTAGCTAGTATTATCCACGCAAATTTGATTTCACACTATGAAAATATGTTGTTACGGGATTGATTGTAATTTCTAGCTAGTTTGTGTTACGAGATTATCATCGCTCTTTACTTGTGGTATGAGCAATTCTAATATATAATTGACAAAGATTCCTTGAATTAAAGGAGGAGTAGAAGACAAGAAGAATGTTGCGAGGTTATCGTTTTAGTTTGGAGAGGAGAAATATATAGGTGAGACAGACATACTAAGGGCCTGTTTGTCTTAGCTTCTTCAAGTAGAATTTATTGAAGTAGAGGTTCTTCAGGTAGAGCTTTTAATAAAACGTTAATGATTGTTTGATGAGATAAATATATAAATGCTTCTAATAATCAAATTACTAAAATAAATTTTTATTATAAAGAAAGAACAAAGTAAAATATTTAAAATTACATGAGGGTATCTATGACAGTTCAGAACTTTAAAAAATCTTAAAAAGAGATTTTTCTAAAAGTTTCAATTTTAGACTTTTTTTAGTAGATATAAAATAGCTTTTTTAATCATCTATAAGCTCTTTTCACGTAATAGCCAAACAACACAAAAAAATTTCGTATTGTAGAGAAACCCAAACGAATGCGCTCAGCGAAAGTTCAAACATATAACATAATATGAAACATTGCACTTTTGTTTAGGTTTATGTAACAATAAAAAAAAAGCAACAAACATATTTACTTTTCTTTTTTTGTTTTGTAATTGAAACTTTATTTACAGATAATTATTATTGAGTGAAGGTTACACTTATGATTAAACTTAGCCACACAAATTAATATAATATTTTTATGATTGTCATATAGTTTATCTTAACTACTATAATTAATATTTTAAATTCATTCATCCAATTGTATTATACCACATTATATTTTGTATAATTAAATTTGTACGAAAAGTTTGTTACTATAGCGTTGTTGATCACAAATACTATTTTTTGCCTACAACTGTATTTTGCCAAGATTTTGTTGTGTGTTTAACAAGATTATATTCCTATTAACTCTAAAAGAATCTATGGAGTCTATGTATCAATAAGCAATCCTTATTTATTCAATCACCTTGTTGCATAATAATAAACTTTATTGGCATTAAAATCAATTAAACAACTCATGTTAAGATTTTAAGGCATTAAATTAATTTTGACAGTAACCATATCAATAAAGAATTTGGTCATCTTTGTATTGAGATCGTCTTGATTTTGTTTTAAACTTGAAGTTTTAGCTTTTGGAATGTTTTCTTTTAGAGATTATGTACATTATATTTATGATGGATGAAAACATTTTTTTGAAATTCATATTGTGTAACTAGATGATATGAAATAATTCTTACACTCGTATATTTCGGAAATCAGAAATTTAATTGGGTTTATGTGAAGGCCTTCTCTTCGTGGTAAGGGCACCGGCGCATAAAAATAAATCAGAATCGTAGGCCTGAAAGGAAATGGATAGGAGCTGAGACTAGCTCAATTGGCCTATATATACTCTTGTACATTCTCCTCTTCATCATCAAGCCCTGCCCAAAACACACAAAGGAATTGAGACATAAAAAGGCTTAACCATGATTTATACATTTAACAATTCAGCCATCCTCGACAACTAGAGATAAGACCATTTGCTTGGCCCGATCAAAGTCTGAACTTAAGCAGCCACTAATCCTAACGCTCCAAGCTTCTGGATGGATGTGCACTTGTCGGCCCTCAACTTCACGTTACACGCCTATCATGCACCCAAATGCCTCAACTGATAAACCATCCATCTCACCCTCCTTGCAACACCAACATACCCAAGTGGCTTATTCAAATTTATAATGGGTACGGTCACCCTGGCCATGCCTTCAGTTACACCCTGCAACCAATGTAACTTCATCTAGATCAGTTGTGCTGCAGTCTCAGAGTTGGTCACAGACTAAAAATTCATTTCCAGGAAACACATCAAATAATGCAGAACAATCATCATCAGGCCACTGCGCCATATGAAAATGGAATCACAATGGTGATTGCTATTGCTAATATATATGGTTCGCAAGGGTTAATTATCATAGGTGCAGCCAATTTGTTTGGCCAACACGTTCTGCTCAGATTCACGAATGATGGCAACGTTGAAACTGGTACTGGATCTTCCGATCTTAAACAGCCTTTGGTGACTCAGGGGAACACAAAATTATATAATTTAATGGATAAGTAAACTAGCTCCACTACAAGAAATATTACTTTTCACAACATTAATTTACAACATTTTTAATGTAGATGCTGTAAAAGAAAATTAGCCAACATCATGTCCCAGTAATTATAGCGTGTGGCTAATAGAGTGTTGTGTAAAGTGAAATAGAAATAGTTTGACAGCACTTTTTAATTACTGTGACTTTTATATAAAGCTTAAATCAGTAAAAGCAATGTTTTGGTTTAAAAAAATTAAATGAAAATTTTTTATTTTCCAAGGTTTGCCTAAAAATTAGGCGGGTCCAAGGTATACAGCTTAAAGCATTCCGTTTTGGCTAGAAAAAAATAAAGTTAAAAAAAATTCATGATGACATTTCTTTTTCACGGGTTTGCCTTAAGAAATTACCCGCATTATTCTTTTATTCTTTCCTAATGAATTGACTGATATTTCAGCCCTAATCCCTTTCAATCCCTCTTGATCCCTCCATCGTTTTGTCCCTCTCAATCACTCTCAGTCACAAAATTGGGGAAGTCAAGAAGCCCAACGTCCTCACTCGTGCCATTCCACCATCTCTAACCTGCTCACTTGTGTGGCTTGTCTCTATTTTCACTTGTTAGCCCTCTGTAATCACTGAACAGAATTTTCGGTTTCTTTGCATTTCTTTGCCACTCAAAAGAACTCCGTCCCAGCTCATTCAGTTGTATCTCTCTCTAAACAAGCAAGTCTTCTTCATTCTCCAATTGGTGCTTCTTCCATCATCGGTATGTCCTCTGTTTCTTTTAATTAATTATTTTTTATTTCCAATATGAAATTTTAATTGTATCATCGGTATGTCCTCTGTTTGCTTGATTTTAATCACATACTCAAATTAATAAAATTCTCTGTAACTAAAAGAATATATATATATATATATATATATATATATATAATTGCAATGAGAGAAGCTGGTGATGATAATTGCAACATGAACCAGACAAATCTAGGCTTTTGGAACCATAAACCATATACAAATAGAGCATATAATAAATGTAGAAAACACGCATAGCTCTAAAAGTTTAAATTTATCAAATACAGATCCTAGTTCTAGGTCCTCTGGGAGACTTGTAGAGAGGATACATCAATCATCCCAAGAAATCCAAGAATTTGAGTCTAGATCGGTACAGATATTTGATCTGATATACATATAATTTCTAGCACTATATAAGAATCTATGATCTGGTTAGACTCATCAGCTATCGAAATAATATTTTAAAGCACCCCAGCCATGCTACCCAAAGCACTCACCCCGTCCCCTTCTTGTATGTGCAGAAAAATATCCATCAAGTTATCTATGCATGCATTCTTCAGGATTTATAAAGTTAAACAAGTCAAGCAGAAAATCAGTCAACTTTGTCATCTCTTAAAACATCATTTTGGCATTTGTGTGGGGTATGTGTGTTGGTGTGTGTGTGTTGGAGGCGGTGGTGGGGGGTTGGTGTGGGGTGTAGTGTGTTTTTATGGATTTATTGTATTATCTTATGACATTTTTATTATTTATTTTGTTTAATTTGAAATTATTGACGGCGCGCAATATATGGAATTTATCATTTTAGCATCATTTTGGTTTGCTTGCTTAGCTTTTTGATTACATTTAGGGGGATAAATTACAATTTCTAATGCCTGGGATGTAATTAAACCTAAACTTAAATAAAAAAAATTATTGATCTATTAAAACGTATTAAAATAATACACATTCTAAAACTTATAAAAAATTTTATAGCCCAAATTAACACTATCATATTATATTATATCACTTATTATAAAAAAAACGAATTTTAGTGTCTTCTAGTTTTTCTTTATAAACAATGTAAAGCTTAAGAAAAGCAAATAAAATTTATTATTAAATATTGAAAGCATAAAGTCAAGCTTTAAAGGCTTGTCCCATAGTTTATCTAAAGGCAACTTCATTTCCATCTCCAAGCACCACTATGAAAACTTTAATTCTACTTTAACTATTTTCAAACAAAATTATTGATAAAAAACAAAATATTGAAATTTAAAAATACGGGCCGAAAAGTATACTCCAGGTCAACAAATATAGGCCACAAAGTCTTATATTAGATTACTTTATTGTATATATGAAGTCAATAAATGTAGGCCACAAAGTCTTAAATTATTATATTTTGGTTGCAATCTACACTTTAGAGTAAAAGGCAAAAGTTTTGTTAATTTTAATACGCAAGATACATATATAAAATTTAAAAATAAATATCATGTAAGTAATGTTTTATGAAATATCAGGGGTGTCCATGAAAAATTTTCAGGAGTGATTATGAAAAATTTTAATATATTAAAAATTCACGTAATTTTACTAAACAATATAAACAAAATAATCTCCAAAACCTAACCTAAAACCTAAACTAAGTCATCTCTCTCGTTCTCTCTAGCGCCGCAGCACATCCTCGTGACTTGTCGATTCCAGCCTCGCCGACTCCAACAGCCCCGCGAGACACCGACTCTAGCAGCCCCGCTACTCGCCAAATCCAACAAGTCCTTCCAAAAAGGGTAAACTCAAAAGGAAGCAGAGAACACTTCCTAAAAGGGTCGAAGCTTGCAGATCAAAGAGAAGAACGAACTCAACATATTTTCGGTAATATCTTTCCTCTTCTCTTTGCTATGGATAATGAAAACTTTCTTTCAGCCCTTCAAAAACGCATTCCCTCACTCCCTCAAAATGCTCTGGTAAAAATCTATAAAGCACGATTTAACAGACTTAGGATGTTGATGATTAAGAAAATGCCTGTGGACATCCGCTGGTTAATCGAAGCTAAGGTTAGATTAGCTGGCGAATATGAAATTGATTTTACAGCATACATGCCTGGTTTAGGAAAAAGCACTCTCGCCAAAAAGCGACGTGCTAAAAGGTTACAAGTCTGTTATAGGTGTGCTAGATGGAATTGTAACAAAAAATGTCGTTCTTTAGGATTTGTGTCTAAAAATAGGGAAGATAAGTTGCAATTCATCAAGGATGGACTGAGTAAAGAATCGTTAGATAATATCTTACTAACTCTTGAGAATCATTTTTGTGGATTAGTGCAAAGAGAACTGATGAAATTGTGGACACAATTTCGAACGGAATTTCAACAATATAGTCCAGGAAATCTAACTCTAAATGATCCTGTTTGCCAGTTTGCAAGAAAACTGGATGGAAAGATGTAAGCCACAATTTTTCGTGAATTTTTCATATTGTTGTTTCTCTCTTAAGTTTTTTTTATCACTATTTTTTTCTTTCTTCTTTCTTTTTTCCTCATTGTTTATCATGTTATTATTGTTATTTAGTCGTTTTTTATTGTGTATCTTTTAGTTTTGACAAACCACATAGCGTTTCATAAATTCAAAGTAGGAGATAAGTCAAACTTTTCATGCTTCACGTGGAAGACAAGTGTGGCGGTTTTGTCGAACCCCACCGAAAGTATATTTCCATTTTTCATGCTTCACGTAGGAGACAAGTGTGCAGGTTTTGTCAAACCCCGCCGAAAGCATATCTCATTTTTTCAAATCTTGGGGCGATAAATCTGCATTGAGCAACCCCCACCGAAATTATGTTCACATGTGTCAAATTTGAGAGTTTTACGTGTGTATATATCAATTTTGCATATTTTCAAATGTCATTTTATAACCTGTCTTGCACTTGAATAGCATAATACTTAACGTGCATCATTGTCTTACACAAGATTAGAACACTTGTAGAAATGAAGAAAATACCAAATCGACGATTCTGCAATATATGCGTATTTTGCGGATCGCAATTTGGTAAAGATGGAGAGTTTACAACAGCAGCTCTTGATCTTGGTAGGACATTAGCTGTGAGGGGTATTCATTTGATTTATGGAGGGGTAGTCTTGGGTTAATGGGGTATGTGTCAACAGCTGCATCCCTAGGAGGGAGCAAAGTTCTCGGCATTATCCCTAAACCATTAGCTGTTCGAGATATTGTAGGCAACACAATCGGGGAAGAGTTACAGGTCTCTAGCATGCATGAGCGTATTGCACATATGGTTGTTAAGTCCGATGCATTTATAGCTTTGCTTGGTGGTTATGGTACATTAGAGGAGATATTTCAAATCACCTCTTGGGCACAGCTAAACATCCATCGGAAACCCATTGGTTTGTTAAATATCAATAATTTTTTTGATGGTTTATTGTCCTTTCTTGATCAAGCTGTAGAAAAAAAAAATTCATCTCACCATCAGCGAGGCAAATCCTGGTTACAGCTTCAACTACAGGGGAGTTAATTGACAAACTACAAGAATTCGTCTATTCGCCTGATCCAATAATAGCTCGGATATATTGGTTTGGAGAAGGCAATAAAAGGCGTAGACTAGATTTAACGCTCCATTTGTAATCTCTATCTACTGGTTTGCTTCGTTTTTCTTTGTTTTTTTTATTGTGTTTATTTGAGATTTTTCATGTCATTTCTTTTGAGATTTTTCAGGTTGTTTCTTTCGTCCCAGGTAATATTTTCTAATCTTGGCTTTTAGAGTGGTGGCTTAAAAAGTTTAAGTCCTCTTGAAACGCATTATGGATCTCTTCAATCCATAATGGCAGAATAAGGAGGCTAACTTTTAAACGTTTTAGACCCATTCTAACTGACTTGTTTCTGTCTCTTATACACATCTAGATGTGTATAAGAGACAGGAGTAAGTTTAGTTTTATGTAATTTCGAGTTGTTGTGTGTTTTTGTCTTTATCAGTTTCGATTCGAAAAAAAAAAACATTGTGGAAAAACCTGAGAATGGAAGAATATGGGGTTTCCTTAACTCTTGAAACGCATTCTCTCTCAATAAATCTGTAGTTTGTTTATTTCATGTTGTTTGAAGTGTCTTGTTTTTTGTTTTGTTCTTTCATAATAAAGGTATATAGGCTGGAAACCTTAAGTCTGCGGGCTACTGGTCCTAAGGATTGTTAAAATATACAATCTTGACTCAGGTTGAACAACGCCACGTACCTCTTTTCTTGCATTTTATAGGCCAATGATAAGGCAATGATTGAATTAAGAATAACTATTAGAAAAGGATAAATGATGCATAGATCTGTGTACTTGAAATGTTTATTAGTTTTTGTTTTGCCTTTGATTCCTTGCACAACATTAAGCACTGAGCCATTATCACTGAGTTATTTGTTTACTTAGAGAAAGTTTATGTAATTTAAGTGTTTTTTTAGCTTTCAATGAATTCTAGAACTTGTTTGATGGTCACTCGAGGCGAAATCCTAGATTATGCAACATTAGGAAAATGATTTAGGCCATCTTTGGACCGTTTAAGCCTTAATAGTCAACCTTGACTGACATTGATCTCTAGTTATCCCTTTGAGCCTCTATAAGCCTTTTTCTTTGTTAACTCACTAAAAGATTTCCTAACCTCAATTGAATTTTTTTTTTCAAACAGTTTATCCCTTACCTATGAGCATGTAGATCATTCACGATTACATTTTGAGATATGTTCTGGTTTTGGGAAGTTAGAGGAGGTTGGGTTATGTCATGAGCAATGCAAGTAAGTTTTATTGTGTTTGTAAAAAAGAAAAAAAAAAGCAATTTGTACTTATCTTTCACTTACTTAAACAGTGAGGATAATGTGTTGTTTAAGTGTGGGGGAGGGGAAGTGTAGTAAAAAAAACAAAAACAAAAAAAAAGAAAAAAAGAAAAAAAAAGAAGAAAAAGAGATTTATACCCTTGAGTGTTCTTAAAAAAAATGAAACAACAAAGTCCTACTTGATCCTTGGTGTTGTGCATGTCTACATTAATGGAAAGTGACTTGAAAAGCAAGTCTATAGAGTTCATTTATACACACATATTCACTATTAAATATGATTCATTTTTATGCATAAACTCATCCGGGTTACAAATGATTAGGTGAAAACGGCTCTACACACACACACACTTGAAGAATTGAAGTGAAGCGAAACTAATCTTTGAGATAAAATTCTTGATCAAGTGCATTATTTTGAAGTTTTTCTTAGGTTATAATTAAGTACAATCTTTGAGGCCTATTTGCAAGTTAAAGCATTTGTGTGTTTTCCTTTGTTTCTCGAGTTTTGTTTTCCTTTGTTTCTCGAGTGTTGTTTTCCTTTTGCAAAAACTGGACAGTCATCATCTTCATTATTAAAGATTCAACTCTCCATAACTAGTTTCTCTTCTATCCCTTTTTTCATTTATGTTTAAGAACATGTTTATATTGTGTTCCTCTTGGAAAAAATGCTTCTAGAGTATGGGTGGGTGATGTTAAACAACCTTCAGCATCATTGTGGAGAACAAGTGCTGATATGGAGACAATAGAAGATGCTAGAGGAAGTTCAGTTGCTTGGCCAACTGAAGCAATCGTCATGATAGATGACTGCTGATCTTGGTAAGTTTTCTATCCCCGGTTGTACTTCATTCTTTATATGTTAGTTGTATATAAAAGTGTCTAGAGACTGTTTATGCAAGCAAGGTTCCCAAGTTTTAAAATAAAATTCAATCATAATTTTGTTTATAGTAAAATATAATCCTAGTTTTCTTATAATGATTTTGTCCTTTTCTCCAAACTTATTATTCTAAGAATGCCTATTAAGTTATTATTTCTAATGAATTTTTCAAATGTTCTATGCAGTTGATGATAAGAAGTGGATGAAGGTTTATTGCCATAGGGTACCTTTTGGATATAGCCAATGCAATGTACATATGACATAGGTCTTATGGGAGTTGAAACAAAGAAGCTATCAAATTTTTTGGAACTCTAGCTTTTGACTCGGATACAAGTTATTACGTTAAGCTCTTTGTTTAGATATCACTCTTTGGGAAAGATGGACTTTGATATGCAAACAAAGTTTAGTTGAATGTTGATTACGCACTTTCAATACTAGATTTATCTGTGATGACTTCTACTTGAGCAATTCATGATATATATGAGTACGTGAATGTGCCTATTATGATTTATAAATATTTAATAATTATTATGTACATATTGGTAAATGACATAAAATTTATAACTTTTAAGAAAGGATACAATATTATCATTGAAATTTCCAATTGTATTAAATCACAAATTTTACAATAATGAAGAATGCTATGAAATAAATTAAAAAAATTATATTATAACATTTTTTAAGTGTTATAAGATATATTTTATATGTTATGAAGTCATGGATATGGTAGCAATTATAACATTCATATAATCTTGGCTTGTGTCAACAGCTGCATCCCTAGGAGGGAGCAAAGTTCTCGGCATTATCCCTAAACCATTAGCTATTCGAGATATTGTAGGCAACACAATCGGGGAAGAGTTACAGGTCTCTAGCATGCATGAGCGTATTGCACATATGCTTGTTAAGTCCGATGCATTTATAGCTTTGCCTGGTGGTTATGGTACATTAGAGGAGATATTTCAAATCACCTCTTGGGCACAGCTAAACATCCATCGGAAACCAATTGGTTTGTTAAATGTCAATAATTTTTTTGATGGTTTGTTGTCCTTTCTTGATCAAGCTGTAGAAAAAAAATTCATCTCACCATTAGCGAGGCAAATCCTGGTTACAGCATCAACTGTAGGGGAGTTAATTGACAAACTACAAGAATTCGTCTATTTGCCTGATCCAATAATGGCTTGGATAGATTGGTTTGGAGAAGGCAATAAAAGGCGTAGACTAGATTTAACGCTCCATCTGTAATCTCTATCTACTGGTTTGCTTCGTTTTTCTTTGTTTTTTTATTGTGTTTATTTGAGATTTTTCATGTCATTTCTTTTGAGATTTTTCAGGTTGTTTCTTTCATCCCAGGTAATATTTTCTAATCTTGGCTTTTAGAGTGGAAACAATAGAAGATGCTAGATGAGGTTCAGTTGCTTGGCCAACTGAAGCAATCGTCATGATAGATGACTGCTGATCTTGGTAAGTTTTCTATCCCCGGTTGTACTTCATTCTTTATATGTTAGTTGTATATAAAAGTGTCTAGAGACTGTTTATGCAAGCAAGGTTCCTAAGTTTTAAAATAAAATTCAATCATAATTTTGTTTATAGTAAAATATAATCCTAGTTTTCTTATAATGATTTTGTCCTTTTCTCCAAACTTATTATTCTAAGAATGCCTATTAAGTTATTATTTCTAATGAATTTTTCAAATGTTCTATGCAGTTGATGATAAGAAGTGGATGAAGGTTTATTGCCATAGGGTACCGTTTGGATATAGCTAGTGCAATGTACATATGACATAGGTCTTGTGGGAGTTGAAGCAAAGAAGCTATCAAATGCTATAGTTTATGGTATTTTGTTGTCATATTGAGCTGAATTGAGACGATATTTTTGTGTGTACTTGATATTAAACCAAGATATTTATTGTTATGACATAAGATATTTCAAAAGTTATGTTCTTTGCTAATGAAAAATTTGCAATTGGTTGATGATGAGTATTGGATTAAACTTAAATATCATTGAACAGCTAGAGTGTGTTATTAAATTCTGAATGAAATAGGTGGCATTTTCATATAATTATATTTAAAAAAAAACCACACATTGTTTACAGCATTTTATAAATGTTGTCAAATCCCATTACAACGTTTTTAACAAGCTGCAAAAAGTACTCTACAACAATTACTAAGCGCTGTGAATAACATGAACAAATTCTCCAGTTAACATGCATAGCTTTTTAAAGCGCTGTTAAGAGATTTTTACAGCGTGTCTTAAATGTTGTAATCGATTTTTTACAACGTTTATAAAATGCTGTACAGTACATAGTTACAGCATTTTTATATAGCGATTATAAAACGTTGTAATTGATTGCGAAGCTTTTACAGCTCCGTCGATAACAACACATGGAAAAACGCTGTGAAAAGTGTTTTACAGCGTTTTTTGAATGTTGTAAAATATTCAATTTTTACTAGTGCTCCTATCACCCTTAGAAATTTAGGGTGTGTTATTTTTTAATCCAAATCCTATTTTCTATGCTGCACATTTTCTAATGCATTTTATATTCAATATCAATAACATATTATTTTTAAAATTCAAAATAATTTAAAATCAACCACATATTCTTAAATTCAATTGAAAATAAAAACACAAAATCACAAAACGAGCACAACCTTAATTTGGCACTGTAATAGAATCATTAATTAAGTCTAGTAATGAATAAGTTTGCAAGAATAGAAATCTATTGCTTATCATATTATTAGTATCAAATAGTTAACAAATTAAGTTTAACATATAAACTATACAAGAGGATAAGAACACATATTTGAAGTATTGAGCTGGTTACTTTTTTTCCTTTAAAATTTGGAAAAGGCTTCGGTGCACTTATGCATGTATGCCACACTAATAGGAGTTTTTATATGTGAAAGTGTGTGTTGAATTTGCATGCTCCCTTTGATCTACATCAAGCTTATTGTATAAGTCAACATTGTAGACCTTTTTAATAGCATGTATTGTCATATTCGAGGGTCAATCTGCCTTTGATGGTATAGCTCTTTCTGGTTTTAACTGGGGCTAGTTAAGGCAAGTACTTTCCTACAGCCTTTAACGTGGGTTAGATTAGAAGTTGAACTCGTCAAAATTGAGTTCATGAAAGATACTAATTAACTACATGGAAATATGAAGTTTAATATCCTCAAGCATGTGTTTAAAATTCTTATGGCTTAAAAAAGCACAAAATTAAGAAAAATATTGGGTGGCGGCTAGCCATTCATAGAACTAGAAACTGGTTTGGTGAATGCTTTGTTTCAAGGGTGGGTTGGAGGTGTAAGTAATTTTATTGTGTTTGTGCAACTATAATTATAATATTATTAATTAAGAGCATGATAACGTTCAAATTGAGGACTTTTCCAGTAGCATGTGCTGTCACAATTTGACATATATAGTATGATAAAAAAAGAAGAGTGGGCCAATTTGGTTTACCTGATAAATGTAAGCTTTTCTTGACTAGTCAACACTCCAGACAGACATAGAAAGAAAGAGGTGAGAGATGTGCGTCAGCTTCGTCTTCATCTTCTTCCTCGTCATTGCGAGGAATGCTTCCAAATCAGAACAGCTCGTTGAGGACCACCAAACATTATATTATTCTCTCCCTAGCTACCTCTCTGACATAATATCATTCGAAAATATAATTTTATATATATTTATCTTATTTCAACATTTAAAGTTTGTATATACATTGTCTTTAATTGGACCTAGACTTCAATAAGTATGAAGTAATATTCATTTTATTTTCATCATAAATAATTATTTAATTATAATTTAGTTTATAAATATATAAAATGAATTAGTCAATTGAACCTAGATAATACAAATACGTAAACCTTAAGAATCAGAATGATATAAATACAAAACTAAATTTTTGGACGATATTATGTCAAAACTTAGAGGTAGTGTGTACCCCAATTCCAAAGACTGCAGTTTGCAAATCCAGATGCCTCTGTGCCCTCCTTGAAAACAACATAAATTAGACTCTTTCTGTCTTCCCCTCCCCTTCCACTTTCCTTCTCTTATGATTACATTTTATTATTATTATTATTAATTGATTAAAATAGTTCGAGTTGAGAATTTTTTTTTAGAAATAAAAAAATCTTAATCCTAATTTTTTTAACTTTTATTTTTATTTTCTAATATATTGTTGAGTCCTCGATAAAAATGTCAAACTTTCGCATTTGTTTAGTAGATAACCACATGGTGCTCAGCAACTTGCCAATTTTGTACAAACAAACATGTAGCAAAGTATTAAATGTCAAACAATTTTATATACTTATTGAACAATGTCTGATAAGTCAGTCGAATGTCTAGCCTCACGTATTCGTCACATGATATTAGACTTATCTAGCTAAACAATTAAAAAAAAATTGTTAAAACCAAAATTAAATATAAGAAAAAGAAAAATTCTCAATTTGACTGTTTGTCCTATTTCAACTTTTCTCTAAATTTTTTTAAAAAATTTATTACCATAATATGCAATAATTTCTACATCTTATGACTTTTGAGTTACGTTAACGTGCACTATTTCGATTCACAAGGGAAATCGTGCAGCAAGTGGCCGAGCTATAGTCGATGGGGGCTGTAGTCTTTATATATCCTCCTCTCCATCCCAAAATTACACACTCATCAAGAGAAAGAGAGATGGAAAGGGTTAATTCATGTCCACAAGCAAATCAAACGCATGATGGGAACGAGCCTGCAGGTGGATCAAGGGAGAACGATCAGGCTCCTAGGCGGTCTAGAAAAAGAAGAATTATAAAGGAAGTTGCGGTTACATTGATAGCTGAATCTGTAGGTCTTATGCTTGGCATGCCAGAGGTGTCAACAATGATACTCGAATTGTTATCTTAGAGGATGAGAATGGTGGCAACAAAGGTGATCCTGGTACTGGATCTTGTTGAAGCAAATAATTGAATTATGGTTTCGTTTGCCCCACTTGAGTTTGGCTAAATTTTATATTTCTTGTTAGGTTTATCAAATTTTTATGGTTACGCTACTGTTTAAAAACATCTTGTATTGCTTTTCATTAAACAATAGTTTGAATTCATTGATGATCTGCAAGGTCTGCGACTGGCTGTGATTTAATTCGATAGAATATTTTGCATGGAAATTAGGAGTTGGACAACTTATATATTCTTCTTTTGACAGCATGTAGTATGCTTAACTACGTGAAATAAATACTGATTTTGAAGGTGATAGCTCCATTATCGTCTAATTGGGCTTACTTTATTAATTCTGGATTAATATGAACTTAAAAGAAACATTTTGGATTTGCATAAGCATGATAAAATTAATTTCTTTTAGTTCCCGAAATAGCGTGATAAAACTATGTAACAAAAAAGAAAGAGCAGGCATCGAAATTAAACTCTCATATGAGTGGAAATGTGGAATCAACTCTTCTTATAATTTTTTATTGTTATCCATATTTAACTAATTACAAGTTATCTATTGAGCAGATTGAAATCAAATCCAATCTAAATGAATTTAGTGACATTGTTTATGTAGATGAATGACTTGAATTTAGGCTTAAGCTTTGATTTGATTATGGGGAGAATATCCTAACATCGATTCGGTAATCCCACAGTAGATAAATTAAATTTCAAGTTATCATAATTATCATCCATCAAACAAAGCCATGTGCAGACAGTTCATGAAATGAGACAATTGATATAACTGATGCAATCAACTCTTCTTACGTTAGCAAAATATTTCTGAGTAAATAAAAAATAAAAATAAATAAATGATGTTAAATTACATGAAATAGTAATATATTTTGACTACTTAAGCTGTAAAAAAAAGTTATAAACTAGTTGTAAGTCTATACGATTATTTATTTTTCAGTTTAATATTTTTTAAAAGCCCAAGGCAAATCTACAATGGCATGAGTTAGATATGATTACAAACCCTAGCTACAAAGAAGAACAAATATCTGCACAGTTAGATGTATTTGTTGATTAATTGAACGGTTCCATACATTAACAAATGGCACCCCTAATGACCAAAAAACTCTCAAATTCATTAAAAAAGTAATAAACTCCGGCGGCTAGAGTAATAAACTTCCGAAATCATGAAGCCACAATTAAAAAGTAACAAGCACTTAGAAGGATAATATTTTGGAAAATTTTATTAATAATCTACCGACGTGATATTAATAAAATAATGATAAAAAACCTATTTCTAATTAAGGGTAATCCATAACTAAGTTGTACAACCTAATTCGTACCATTTCACATAATACAAATTCATCGGGTGGGTAAAAATAAAAAATAAATTAATAAATTTTAATAAATAAAGTGAGATCCATCCATTCAATAACTTTGTGGCAAGTCAAGTTGTATAGATTGAGTTATACAATTTGATTGTATACATATTATTACTCTATAATTAAAGATTCCTTAACACTGAAAAACCAAATAAAATTCTTTTCAAACTATATATGTAATATTAATGACAGCATTTATAGGTATGTCATTATTAATATTTTATATAGTTTATTTGATAATTTGTAAGATATTAAAGATTAATATAGTGCTTACGTGAGGCCTTTGGTGAAAGGCATCCTCCTTGTTTGAGGCCTTTGGTTAGCGTAAACGGTCAAACACGCTTTAGAAAAATAATAGCCTCAATAATGTGAAATTGCAGACCAACTTCTGAAGTATATAAAAATTTTAAGCCGATCTAAAAGTAGGGATGGCAATGGGGCGGGGTGGGTCCGGGGCGGCCGGTACCCAGCCCCGCCCCGTTCAAATATTTTTTGCCCCGCTCCGCCCCATTGCCCCGTTGCGGGGCGGGGCGGGGCGGGGCAAAAAAATTTTGAACAAATTGGACCCGCCCCGCCCCGCCCCCCTATAATATTTATATTTTTTGCAATCAACCCCCTATAACATTTACACACTCTAATTTTTATCATATTATTTTACTTACTGTCAACCCTCTAATATATTCAAATGTGTTACAGTCACCCCTAATAATATTATTTAAGTCCCAATAGTTTATTTTTATCACATATACCCTTATACTGTGCGGGGCGGGGCGGGGCGGGTCGGTGTTAGACCCAGACCCTGACCCGCCCCTACCGGGGCAGGTTTCTTTTGCCCCAGACCCGCCCCAAAACAGTTTTGGGGCGGGTCTTGCCCCGCCCCATTTGTCCGGGGCAAACCGGGGCCCCGGACCCGGCGGGGCAAATTGCCACCCCTATCTAAAAGACTATAATAGTCTTCTTAAGTCAATGTAAGCTTCTCTTGATAAGTCAACACTCCAGACACAGAGAGAGAGAGAGAGAGAGAGAGAGAGAGACACACACACACACACACGAGAGATGCGCATCAGCTTCATCTAATCATCTTCATCTTCATCCTCATCGTTGCGAGCCAAGGAATGCTGCCAAATAAGAACAGCTCATTGAGTACTACTACACATTATATAATTCTGTCCCTAGCTATCCTTTTAAAATTTCCAGAAATGCAAATTTGCAAATTCACGAGCTTTTGTACCCTCCGCAAAAACAACGTAAATTACACTATTTCTGTCTTCTCCCGCCCTTCCACTTTCCTTTTCCTATGGTTACATTTTATTATTGTTATTATTGATTAAAATAGTTTGAGTTGAGGAATTTTTTTTTCAGAAACAACAAAATTATCTTAATCCTAAAACTTTTATTTTTATTTTCTAATTGATTGTTGAGTTCTCCATAAAAATGCCAAACTTTCAACTTTGTTTGCTAGATAGCTAGATAGTGCAAAGCAACTTGCCAAGTATGTATACCAGACAAACATCTAGCAGAGTATTTAATGTCAAACGATTTTAAATATTTATTTAACAATGTCTAACATAGTTTTTATAAACCTCAATTTGATTATTTTGTGCTATTTCATTTACAACTTTTATATATGCATTAACAATTTTTATTTAAATTTTTACAAATTTTTTACACCTTTATGTGTTGGTACTTTAAATGTTATGTATCGTAGCCATTCTGATCAGGATCAACTAACATAGTTTTCCTAATTTACAAGATATTAAAAATCATAAGGAGCAGCAGGAGCTTCGCTTCGCTTTTTAAGTCTCTCCTTACCACTCTTATATATTTAGTTCATTGATAGGAGTAGACGAATTAAATATTAATTTTGATTGTATTCATATCAATAAAGAATTTGGTCATATTTGTCCGAGATCGTTTTGATTTTGTTTTATACTTGAAGTTATAGCTTTGGGACCGTTTTCGTCCAGAGATTTTTTCTTTTTTAATGATGTATGAAAACATTTTTGAAAATTCATATTGTGTGACTTAGGGTGGGCACGGGTCGGGTCGGGTTTGGCGATACCTGATCATACCCGAATATTCATCGGGTTTGATAAATTAGAACCGATTTTGGGTAATTTTTTTTAACTACCCGAAGGGTACCGATGGGGTCGGGTCGGGTCGGGTCGGGTATATCGGGTTGACATCCGACACTCGATACTTAATATCGAGTCGTATCGGATTCACAACTGACACTTGATATCAGTCTATTTTAGATGACATTAAGTGTTGGACGTGTCGGATATCTATTTTCGACGACATCAATTGTCGGATGATGCATCTGACACTGGACACTTACATGTCAAGTCGTGTCGGATTCATAACCGACACTCGATATCAGTCTGTTTTGGAAGACATCGAGTGTCGGATGCATCATCCGACACTCGACACTTACATGTCGAGTGTCGGATTCACAACCGGCACTCGATATCAGTCTATTTTGGAAGACATCGAGTCATGTTGAGTCGTGTCGAGCTCTATCGAGCGCGTCAAGTTTTGTCAAATTTTGTCGAGCATTTTTACAGGTTGCTTGTTTTAGGCTTTTAGCTTTATTTTTTTACCTTTTGCATAATATCTAATTTAACTATAACCAATTAACTTATGCCACGTGGAAAATTAAATTGTTTTCAATAAAAAATATTAGGGTCGGGGATCAATCGGGTTTATTTAATTTTACCCGATCTCGGGTCGGGTAATATCAGGTACTCCAAATTTATATCTGATTTCGGTTATTTTTTCTCTCTTACCCGATCAAACCCGATTCGGGTCGGGTCGAGGAATTATGCCCACCCCTAGTGTGACTAGATGATATGAAATAATTCTTACACTTGTATACTTCGAAAATCAGAAATTTGACTCGGTTATGTGGAGGCCTTCTGTTGGTGGTAAGGGCACTGGCCCATAAACATAAATGAGATCTGCATGCCTGGAAGGAAATTGGATAGGCTGAGACTAAATCAATTGGGCTATAATACTCTTGTACATTCTCCACTTCATCATTATACCCTGCCCAAAACACACACAAAACAATAGAGGCATGGGAAGGTGTAACCATGATTTATACAATTATACTTTAAACACTTATAGCCATCCTCGTCAACTAGAGATCAGTAGCATTACCCCTGATCAAACTACAAACGTAAGCTATAAGTATTACTAATCCTTGTGAAGACATGTCATTAGAGCAAAACTACCATGTTAGTATGTTAGCTGATTCAACACTACAGCAAGGAAAGAGAGACTAGGCAGAATTGGATTAACGAGTTTGTTACAATCAGTTACTAAGTCTTGTAATTAGTTAGAGTTTAGTTAAAAGTTTCTTAATTAATTTCTATATAGATAAGCATAGTTGGTTGAGTGACAATAATCATCATCCAATAGTTAATGATTAATTTGCCAGCTAATCAGGAGGGTGCCAAATGTCTCAAACTTATAGGCTTGTAAAAGTTTCTACAAATTGATGAATAAAGGAAGAGGTTAGCTATTCTGAAGCTGCCATAAATTTCCATAATTGATTTTCTCTATTTTTTTCCTTCGTATTAGAGCTACAGGCAAATGCTGCCCATCTGAACTAGCTCTCCAATGGCAACGGCTTCAAGATCACCTTCAACTTCATCAGATAGAACCAGAAGTAGGAATTTTAGCTTTGGTATGTCATTTGGAAACCCTTTTAATCATCCCTTTCCGGTTTGTCTGCATAAGAATAATTATGTTATTTGGAGCAATATGATGCTTCCTACCTTGAGGGGTTACAGACTTGATGGATTTGTACTTAGTACAAAATTTTGTCCAGAGCAATTCATTACTCCAAGATCAACAACAACTGATTCTAGTCAGGTTGAGTTGTATCTCAACCCAGAATATGATGAGTGAAAGGCCACTGATAATCTTCTTTTAGGTTGGTTGCTACGCTCTCTCATAGAGGAAGTGGCTGCACAGGTTATTAGTGCACCCACATCTAGAGAACTCTGGGTTGTAATAGAGGCATACTGTGGAGCTCAGAGTAAGTCTCAAATCTCGAATTACAGGCTTGCTCTTCAAAACAACTAGGAAATGAGGTATGAAGATGGATGAGTTTTTACTAGTCATGAAACAAACTGCTGATAACGTTGTTATAGCTGGGCAAAAAGTGCGTATAGAGGATCTGATATCCTTTGTCACCTCAAAACTTGATGCTTAGTACTTACTGATTGTAGTCTAGATCAATGCTAAGGAATCTATTTATTGGCTGGATGCACAAGCACTCTTACGAAGCTATGAGAGTAGGTTGGAAAAACTTAACTCATCAGGCAATTTAAGCCTAAATCAAGCTTCAGTCAACAATACCTCTAAGAATAATAGAGGTAAATCACTTCAAGGACAAAATTTTTACTTAGGAAGCAACAAACCTCACTCAGATCAACACAAAAATTCTAGAGGAAATCCAAGGAGTAAGGGTGGCAAAGGCAATAACTTCAAACCCACATGCCAAATTTGTGGAAAATTTGGCCATTCTGCAGTTAGATGCTTCTACAGGATAGACTATGTTATATGGGAAATTTTTACGATAATAGGAACAATTTTTCGAGAAATATGAATCGCAGCAGAAGCTTCAGTCCACAATTTAATGAAACAGCAGCCTATATTACATCTCCTGAAACAATTGCTGACAATGTTTGGTATGTTGATAGTGGGGCAACAAACCATGTCACCTCTGACCCAAGCATGATAAGTGTTAACAGTGAATATCATGGTAAGAATACCCTGTCTGTTGGAAATGGTAATCAGTTATCAATCTCACACATTGGCCACTCAAAATTACATGCTAATAAAACTGATCTTAGACTTAGGAATATATTTTTTGTGCGTTGATATCACCAAGAACCTGGTTAGCGTATCAAAATTGATTAAGGATAAAAATGTTATCATTGAATTTCATTTTAACACTTGTTTTGTGAAGGACAAGGTGCTGGTGCAAGGGAGACTTAATGGAGGCCTATATCAGTTCATTTCCTTACCACATGTCACAAAATTTCCACCAAAATCAATTTCCAGTTTTACATGTCAAAGTCAAGAGTCTGTACAAAAAGCTTCTAAGCTTCATGAGTTGATTTGTATTTAGTCAAATGCAAGTTTATCTTCTACTGAAGTGTCTAAAAGAAGTCAGGGAAGAAGTTGGCACAGAAGACTGGGCCATCCTTCTATTAAATTGTTAAAACAAATTATGTAGAATTGTAATGAAGCTTTTGAAAGTAATGAAGTCTTAGATTTTTGTGATGCATGCCAATTAGGAAAGTCTCATTTACTTCCATTTCAAAGATCTTTATCTAAATCCAAGCAGCCTCTTGATTTAATTCATTAAGACCTTTGGGGTCCTGCACCTTTGCTTTCAGATTCAGGATATAGATACTATATTCACTTTATTGATGACTATAGTAACTATACCTAGATTTATCCTTTAAAAGCCAAATATGAAGCTTGTAACACCTTTCTTCACTTTAAATCTTTGGTTGAAAAAGCTTTAGATAGAGAGATAAAATGTGTTCAAATAGATTGGGAAGGAGAGTTTAGAGCATTTTCTTCATACCTTGAACAAAATGGAATAGCCTTTAGACACCCTTGTCCGTATATGTATAAGCAAAATGGCAAGGCTGAGAGAAAACATAGACTTATTACATAGATGGGACTAACTCTTCTAGCTCAAGCACAAATGCCAATAAAATTTTGGGTTGATATATTCAAAACTGTAGTGTTTATGATACATCAACATTAAAAAAATAAATCACTTTGGGAAGCGTTATTCAATAAGATACGAGACTATAAAATATCCATGTCTGAGACCTTATCACACTCACAAGTTTCAATTTCATTCTCGAAAATCTGTATTTTTTGGGTTATAGTGAAGCTGACAAAAGAAAGTTACAAATGTTTGAGCAACACTCGAAGAATTTTTGTGTCAAGACATGTAGTTTTTAATGAAGTTGAGTTTCTTTTTAGCAATGGTTTTCTAAATTTCAGGTCAATAGGAAATGGAAAAGAACAAAAATAATGATGTTTGTACTACATGGTCGTATCTACCTATTTTAAAACCATATGCCAGTGATTCCTCCCAAAACCTTGTCCAATATAGTCTTGAAAATACTGATATGTGTGAGTTTTCTGAGCTTCCAGTAGCAGCATCTCCAAGGGAATCAAGTCCTTAATGTCCTGATCAAACATAAGACCAAACCAATTCAATCTCTAATCCTAACCCAAACACAAAACAATTACAAACATCAAAAAACTCCACAACCAAAAAAACCAAGTCACCCTATGATTACCTGATCCAAGAGTGGGATATTCAAGCCAAAGCTTTACTCTATCACAACATCAGATTCTGAAAAAGATGCAAAATCCTATGCTGAACCAAAAACTGT
This sequence comes from Boswellia sacra, assembly GCA_013180625.2. Classification (NCBI taxonomy): domain Eukaryota; kingdom Viridiplantae; phylum Streptophyta; class Magnoliopsida; order Sapindales; family Burseraceae; genus Boswellia; species Boswellia sacra. Next base: position 27,876 of record SNVD02007489.1, read on the forward strand.
TGCTCAAGCACTTAAATCTTCAAAATAAAAAGCTACCATGGATGAAGAATATCTAGCTTTAATGAAGAGTAGAACATGGGAGCTAGTATCTCCACCACCAAACTGCAATGTAGTTGGAAACAAATGGGTTTTCAAGCTCAAATTGAACTCAGACGGGTCTGTGTACAAAGACAAAGCAAGGTTGGTAGCTAAAGGATCTTATCAAACTCCTGGACTGGATTTTTTAGGGACATTCAGTATGGTTGTAAAGTCCTCTACAGTAAGAGTGCTGCTTACACTTGTTACGACAAACAGTTGGCAAATAAAGCAACTAGATCTTAATAATGCCTTTTCAAACACAGTTGAATCCTTGCTTAAAGAGATCAAAATAAAACTTCCAGCTTGTCCGATTATCTGGTGTGACAATATGAATGCCAATGCTTTGGCTGTGAACCCTATCTATCATGCTCGGACCAATCACATCGAAATTGATCTACATTTCATTAAAGATAAAATTATGCAAGGGCAACTAAAGTCAGATACTTTCCTTCATGTGAGTAGTTCCCTGACTGTCTAACAAAACCCTTAGCAATTTCCAAGTTCCATAAGCTTAGAGATAAACTTGGAGTGCTTCCCCTACCCTCCAGTTTACAGAGGGATGCAAAGACAGGTCATTAAAGCAAAACTGCCATGTTAGTATTTTAGCTGATTCAACACTCCAGCAAGGAAAGAGAGACTATGTAGAATTGGATTAAAGAGTTTGTCACAATCAGTTACTAAGTCTTGTAAGTAGTTAGAGTTCAGTTACAAGTTTCTTTATTAATTTTTGTATAGATCAGCATAGTTGGTTGAGTGACAACAATCCTCATCCAATAGTTGATGACTAATCTGTCAGCTAATCAAGAGGGTGCCAAATGTCTCAATCTTATAGGCTTGTAAGAGTTTCTATAAATTCATGAATAAAGGAATAGGTCAACTATTGTGAAGCTGCCCAGAAATTTTCATAATTGATTTTCTCTGTTTTTCACTATCCTAACGCTCCGTATTGTTCAGGCTACAAGCTTCAAGCTTCTGTATGGATGTACACTTGCTGACCCTGCAACTTCACATTACACCTTTCATCCACCTGAATGCCTCAATTGATAAAACACCCATCTCACCCTCCTTGCAACACCAACATATCCATGTGGCTTATTCAAATGTATAATGGGAACGATCATTTTGGCCACGGCTTCAATTACAACTGCAACCAATGTAACTTTGATTTGCATATCAATTGTGCATCAAAACCCCTAACGATTACCCACCAATTCCGTGCTTGTCCCCCGTATGCTCACATTTGATCCTCCTTATAGAACCAATGGTCTCGTTTGTGATGTATATCACAAACTTGTGTCCAAATCATTCGTGCAATCGATGTAGCTAGCAGATAATGTAATTTTGATGTCCATTTGGATTGTGCATGTGTAGCTAATATAATTAATTGGTATGCCACCAAATGACCAGTTGTGCTGTAGCCTCATTTTTAGTCACACTAACAATTCATTTCCCGGAACACATAAAAAATGCATAACAATCAATATCATACAACTTCAATATATCATAATGGAATTAGTATGGTGAATGCTATTGCTAATATTAACAATTTCTGTGACACGCTGGGTTAGGTTGTGACACGCTGGGACGGGATGCCGGTATGCATGTTCACACAGACAGCGTCAACTATTGATGCAATGTCATTCCTTTTTTTTTTTTTTAAATTTATGTTCTAAATTGTATGCCTCCTATCCTTCCACTTTCCTTTTCCTATGATTACATTTTCTTTAATTATTATTATTAGGGTTAATTCCATAAATCTCCCCTGAGGTTAACTGAAATACCACATGATCACTTTTGATACTAAAAATCTCACATACCTACTCTCTTCATAAAAAACGATTACAAATTCCATAAAAAAAAAATTCAAATTACCCATAATTAACTATTAAAAATATTCAAAATTTTAAAATAAAAATAAAGCTTAAAACTTTGCTAAAAGTCTTCTATCGACTACTATCCTAAGAATCTTAAAAAAAAATTACTATCAAAATGATAAATAGACTTAAAAAATTATTAAAAAATTTACAGTAAATTCATTTATTAAAATTTTGAAATAATAAAAATTTTGTTGCATTTGCATGTAAAAAATTGTTTTACAAAAGTTCAAGTTTTTCAAGATAATTTCTTTATTTTCTAATTTAATTTCTTTTTGTTATTTTAAAATTTTGGATAGTGATCAATTACAAACAATATGGGATATTTAGGTATGTGAGATTTTCAAAACTGGAGATGATCATATGGGATTTCGACAAATCTCAGAGAAGGTTTGGGTAATTAACCCTTAGTATCATTGATTAACATAGTTTGAGTTGAAGTTTTTTTTCCCCTCCAAAAAGTAACGAAATCTTAATCCTAACTTCTTTTAACTTTTACTTATATTATCTAATAGGTTGTTGAATTCTCGATAAAAATCTCAAACTTTCATGTTTGTTTGGTAGATAACTAGATAGTGAGCAACTTGCCAAGTTTGTACAAACAAACAACTAGCAAAGTATTAAATGTCAAACAACTTTAAATTAATGCTTATATATTGGACAATGTCTGATAAATCTGTGGAGTGTCTAGTCTACATATTCGTCACTTGATATTAAACTTGTCCAAACAATTAAACGAAGCTTTGTTAAAACCAAGATTAAATATAAGAAAAGAAAAGCCTCAATTTGACTACTTTGTGCTATTTCATTTTTCTCTAATTTTTTTTGAATTTATTATAATTCCACATCTTCTGAATTCGAGTTATGTTAACGAGCAGTATTTCGAATTCCCAAAGGAAGGGAAATCGCGTAGCAACTGACTGAGTCGCATTCTAACTTTTCTGTCACCATTGAATTTCCCTATGCCATTTAACTTTGCAACTGTTAGCATTAAATCATCTAAGGCTTCCATTCTCGAATCCCAACCCAAATTTTAAGCTTTCAGTATTTGACATATACACTTTGCTCTATTATTCAATAGGCTGCAGCAACTAGAACTTTCTTAAACAGCAGTAAACACACCGATCCCATCCCAGTAGCATGCATTCACGTCTATCAGTAGCATATTATAAGGAGAGATATATAAGAATTTTATATCATAGTAATGTTATGGAGTTATATGGTTATTTCTTCTTCATTTACCTTGCGTAAGAGGACGTGTCTTTGGTTTTCTGGAATTTTTGTATTACAAAATTGTGTGGTTGTTTTACTTGTCGATTTATTGTGGGTATGTTTAGTGTGCTTAGGGTATATTTGGTGCGTGACATTGTATGTTACTATTTTACTAGATTGTATTAAATAGTATAATATATGTGTTTGGTGCGAATTTAACATAGTATTAATTAATACGAAGTACAACCCTCAGATACATCAATATTGTATTAAATTATGTAGAGCTAATCCATGACATTAGCATTATATTGTATAGCACTAATAAAAAATGTCAAAATTAATCTTATAAAATTCTACATATCCAACAATACCCTCTAATTTTTAAAAATTTTAAAATAAATAAAGATGTATTTAATAGATAAATTATAAAATCAAATTTATTTAAATTTTATTTTCTAAAAATAACGAAAGGATGAAGGGAGTCACCGCCCCCACTGGCTAACAACATAGGTCTACTGCCCCCGTTGGACTAATTGAAACTTAGCATGCCACCATAAACTCAAATTGTCTAATAGGTCGAGTAAGAGCATTGGACCCCGAATGATTTTTTCAACAATTATCAACTGTTCGATAAATTACTAAATAACTAATTTTATAAATAAACTAAAAATATATTTACACTTTGTATATCTTTTTTGAAAAAAAATCTTACTTTTTTGTACTATACTATACAATATCGCATATCAAACAAGTCCTTGTTGTATAATAAAATATTATATTATATTGTATAATAATAAAAACAGTGCTATGTAAAAATATATCATGTGTTTGGCGGTTGGCACACCTTTGTATTGTATATTAATTAACAAATAATAATAATAATATTTTATAAAATATATATGATAATAAATATTGTATTTTTTAAACATAAAAATTAATAAGTTAATAAATTTTTTAAATTTGTTACTGGTGGATTGCCGGATTGCAGCCGATTGCCAGCCAAGTAGCACCGGCATGTCTAGTGACACCAATAGGATCAGAGCAATCTCTGGAATCCAATCTACAGTATGTTTTCATTAGTCTTGTCATCTCAAACGGTAGGTTTTAGCCATAGAGTGTGACAAAAAGTTAGCCATCAAATATTCGTCGTCTCCAGCGACTAAATGATCGATTAGATGCTGAGAATTCCGCCGTAGAAGAATAGATCAAGTTCCTCTAATGAAGGAGGTGTTGCTAGACGTGCTTTGGTGGCCGTTATTACGAGCGACGACACTGATTTTTATACGATGATCCCTTTGATAGAGATTTTTTATATTTAAAAAAAATTAAAATCATAAATATAACTAAACAACTTTTTGTAAAGTTTTAATGTTGATAATAATCTATTATTAATTAATTAAGATAATAACAAAAAATTTTAAATTAGTACTATTTAATGTAATCTTTATATAACATATAAAACCTTACATAACTTCATACAATATATATACATAAAAGAGTTGTAACTGATATTATTTAATACTATATAAAATTGTAGCCAAATATTGTGGATTTTATATATAATTATGCATATGGCACAGCTAAACCTCATCAACTTTCTTAGTGAATCTTCTGATCACCTGGAAGTTGGGGATTAATGGTCGCTACAGTATAGGAATTCAATATCTCTTCACAGGTAGATTTGGCCTGGTTTTTTGGCAGATCTATTGTCGACTTGCTCGTTACTGTTTGAGCCATCATTTTCTCTTTTACAGAGTCGAAATTATTTGATAAATGTTTCAGAATAAGCTTTAAATATTCAATTTAATTAACAGCTACTCTCCTTTTTCTTTTTACATGTTTTTCTGTCCAATTACTAAGAAGTTGAAGATTAGAGGTTTGTGAAAGTCAAAATTAAATTGTGTTTGTATCCTCAAATACTGTGCTGCATAAACTTAAAAATAAAGTGGTCAACTCAACAACTTTGATGCCAAAAAGTTTAGCTGAGTGATTAAATGAGCTTGTAGTTTATTTGATTCTATGTGGTTTGTAGGGTTGGAGTTTGAAATTCATATTTTTATTCAATCACCTTATGCATGATAAGAAATTTTATCGGTCTTAAAATTTGTTAAACAACTTGTGTCCTAGTTTCGGAAGAATTAATTGAAATTAAAAAATTGGCAATGAATCACATCTCCAAATCTTTCCTGTCATGCAGTAGATGAATTAAGGTCATGAATTAATTTGGTTAAAATAAGAACCTTCAACCTTGTATCAACACAATATTTAATCCATATTGGCAAATTCAATTATAGGATTCTCGTTTAAAATCCATGAGGCAATGGTGAATAGGTTGGGTACAAAATGCATATATACATTTTAAATTAATCTAAAGATTGAACCAAGTCCAAACAGAAAATACCTATATAGAACAGATATATCACGTCACCATACTGAAGTGGTATGCTTAACCGTTAATATTAAGTCATGTGTTAAAAATGATTATTTTTTTTAATTCTTTTCACCACCTACAATAGCTTGTCATCATTTCATTAAATATAATTGCTGAGTCATTTTCTCTTTCTTAATTTTTTTAACCTACTTATGATATTGTGTTAGTATCTTATTAGATAGGCACACCAAATCAATATAATGATATGGTATGTCCGTCCTACATATAAGTCTTTCTCAACCCAAATGCTGCATCTTGAATCCAAGATCTCATTTCAGAAAGTCTAAAGAATCAATCGCTGCCACAATGCAATGGTAAGTAATTTTAAATTAATCTTAAAATTGAACCTAACCCATACGCTAGCATCTTGAACGCAAGCTCTCATTACAAAAAGTTCAAAGCGTCATATCAATGCCACAAGGCAATGATTAGTAAGGTTATAGTTCTTATAATTTTCAAAATATTAAAGATCATAAAGGATTTTTTTTTTTTTCAAAGTTCTGGAGTATCATGAGCCCCTCCAGTGCCGGGCTGAAGGAAGTTTGGGGCCTGAGACAAAAGTACAAAGCAGGTATTTTTATTTTAATATTAAGGATATTATTAAATTTTGTTAAGACTTGAATTATTTAATCAATTGATTTTTATCTATAATATAGATCCTACACAAGAGAGTTATTATTAAATGTTTAATTACTATTATATTTAAAGTTATTGTTTTCTTAATAATTTTATCATCTAATGGTTTTGTTTATACTGTTTATTCCATTACTAAATTGTCAACATTTTTTTTTTGGTTTTCTACAAATTTATCAATAGCCTTTTCTAAGAAATCAACTAATTTTCATATTTTTTTCTTTTTAAGTTTTGCGTAGCTAGATCAGACTCTCTATTTGACATGTTTAAAGTTAAAAACTTGTTAGTTACAAATCGATATGTAATGAATGAACTAATATTAATAAATTCAAAATAAGAAAAAGTATAGAATGAATAAAAGTACCATAAACTAATATTATAGTAAAATGATCATATGCAATCTTTATTGTTTGCTTAAAAAAATATGATAGAATTTGAAGTAATAGATTTGCAAGTTTGTAACATAAGAAAACTTGGACAAAGTTAAATATTTTAGTTTTTATTGTAATATCTTATATTTTTAATGTAAAAAATTAATTTTAATCTCAAAGATGTTATTAGAACTTAGAATGGAATTTAAATACACTAGGAAATAAGCTGCAAATAATCTAATTTTTTTTAATTTCTTATAGAATTAGTTATGAGAAAATAAGGTATTTAAAAAAATAATTTGATGTTATACTTATTAGAGTTTAATTATAATAATAGACTAATTGCAATTAGTAAGGAATTTGGTTACAAAAATTTTTTGTAATACAAAAAAAAATTTGATGATTATTTTTGGGGCCTTAGATAAAAAAATCAAAACATTTGGGGGTCTTATTGGGGCCCTAGACAACTGCCCAATTGCCTAGTTAGTTGCCTAGGGGCGCAGCCGGCCATGACCACGAGCCCCTCTAGCCTGGACCCTATACGACCCTAACTTTATCTGACCGACTCGCCCTCTTTGTTACTACTATTTTTTAGATTTAGTTTGTTGACAAAGAATTTGATGGTAGGGCTTTGAAATGAGATTGATCCCTTTGTTTATTTTTTCAGTTGGGATAAGAGCTTTTGGAATATTTTTGCTTAATAATAATGGAGGTTATCCTTTTAGATGCTCTGCTATCTTTAATTTTCGCATTGAAGTCATTTAATATTTATTTTAAAGGAGATTATGGAACTTTTGGTCCATATAATTGAAGTTATTTTTGCCTGCTTTTTTCTTTTATAACATTTTCTCTTCCCTATCTTCTCTCCCTTGTTTATAATCTCGATTTATAATTTATTAGACACACCATATAAGTGACTTGATATGCCGTATGTATATAATATTTCTCATATATATCTTATGAAACGATAACTCCAATAATAAATGAAAAAGGAAAAGTTATATGTATCTTAAAATATTTCTATAACTATTTTTTAAAATATTTTATGTTAAAATTATGGATTCCAGATCTTATGATAATAAAGACCATAATTTATTTATTTTTCTTTTGTCAAAAAATCCCAACATAAATCTACAATGTTATAGCTGCGGTTAGGTATGATTACCAACTCCACGAATATGAACAATTTCTTTACATGTAGATGCATTTGTTGATTAATTAAATTATTTGATAAATGGTTGCATAGATTAACAAATGGCTCCCTTAATGATTAAAAGTAATAAACTTTCCGAAATCATGAATCCACAAAAAAGAGTAATATAAACTACAACAAAAGGATTTTTGAAAATTTTATTAATAATCTACCAATGTGATATTAAAATAACGATAACAAATCTATTTATAATTAAAACTTCCCTAACAATGTAAAACCAAATAAAATTCTTTTCAAACTACGGTAAAACCTTGATAAATGAATATTGTTGGGACTATAAGAAATTATTATTTTATGTAGGTTATTTAATTATTGGTAAATGAATAATTTATTAATTTATAGATAAATGAATAATTATTCATTTTAAGAAGATTTTATGTTTTAATTACTTGTAAATATTTTTTTATCAAAATTCATGAATGTTTTATTAATAAAAGAATTACTGATGTTGACTTTATTCTACCATCTTGGAGGGCTACGAGGGAGGAGCAGCAAATTCTGAAAAAATTAACATATTGAATGCTATCAATTTTATTAATGCGGCTTGGAACATTCATGTAAAGACAACAACTATTGCAAATTGTTTTTTACATTGCAAAATGTGGTCAAATGAAGTTAAGGTTATAGAACAACAAGTTGATAAAGATGATGGCATCCATAAATTACATGAAGCCATTTCTACTCTACGCTATAGAAATTTAATGAATGTTGAGCACTTTTTAAATTATCTAGTGAAAATGACACAGTGATACAATTGCCTATTGATGAAGATATTATTGAATGGGTAACGGATATATCTACTGATAATGATCATGATCTAGATGATAGTTCCATTTTATCATTTGTTTCCCCAAAAGAGGTCATTTAAGCCATAGCAACGTTATACAACTTCTTGCTACAACATGAAAAAAATATTTTAAATGTCGTGCATGCTTTGCAGTGTAGTTTAGTTTGAATAGAAAAAACAAAAAAAAAAAAACTTTAAATGCATATTTTGAAAAAGAGCAAAATTCAGAAACTAGAAGTTATTAAGAAAAAATCACTTTGATATTATAAATTTTATATGTTATTTATTTTACAAATTGGATCAATTAGTAATTTATATTTTTGTTGGGCTTTAAAGGATTTGAAAAAAAGAAATTATCTTATGAATGTAATGAATTTATTCATTTATTACATAAGCCCAAGTTGTGGCCAGAAGATTTTATTATTTAACTAGGTTATTAATTTATCATTTAAATTAATTTATCGAACATTTTTTTATCGAAGTTTTATTGTTTGATAAATCGGTGTGATACACAATAAAATTGTTGGTAGGACATCAACAATGTTATATTAATGACAGCATTTATATAAGTTATCAATTGATATAGTTTTTATGATTTTTTTTAGAGGATCTTTTATTACAAATTTTTTTATATAATTTATTGACATAAATTTTAAGTCATTGACCTCACAAAATCTAATAGTTAAAATTAAAAATCAAAAAATTATATTTAATATTGTCAACTCATCAATCATCTCAACCATTAGATTTTATATATCAATAACTAAAAAATTATATCACGTTTTATGTTAAAGATCTTGTGTTAAAAGATCACTGTCTTTTTTAAAATATTAATCTTTAATACTGTTTAATGTGGCCTCCTCTGTCCTTGATCCATTCGGTGAAAGCCACCGTCTTTCTTCGTAAGGCACATGGCAAGTTTTAAGAGTCAGACACGCTTAGAAAATTGGCTTGACGCAAAATTGCAGAGTGCACACCAGCCTCTGTAATATATAAAAAAATTAATAATACTACTCTAAAAAAATTTATATACAAAATTTTTCTATAAAATTTATGTAACCTTAAGTGAATAAAAATAAAAATATAAAAAAATCGATATAATAAATATTAATAAATAATATTATATTGATTAAATAATATATTAACTTTATATGTAGATTTGATAAAATTTATACAGTTTATACATGTAACATTATTAAAAAATTTAAAAAATTAAAAAATTATGAATCAAGCGCATTTTAAAGACTAAAGTCTTCTTAAGTCAATGTAAGCTTCTCTCTTTGTCAACCAAGACTCAAGAACAACCAAGCAAGAACGAGTCAACGAGTGTAGTACGTATACCACCACACATTAATACTGTCCCAACGCTCTTGATATTTCCATAAATGCAATTGTAAATTCACGCACTTTCTCTAAAACAATATAAATTACACTATTCCTATCGTCTTCTGGACTCCCACCTTTCCACTTTTGTTTTCCTATGATTACTTATTATTATTAGTTGAAATAGTCAAATGTCTTAATTCTATTTTTTGTTTTAAAATTTATTTTTATTATTTGATTGAGCGTTGTATTATTAAGAAAAGTATCGAACTTTCAAGTTTGTTTGGTAGATATAGCTAGATAGTGGCACGCAGTTTGCCCAATGCGTGCTAGACAAACTTCTAACGTAGTATCGAATGCCAAGCAATTTTAGATGCTTGTTGAACAGTATCTAGCAGTCTGTTGAGTTTCAAGTCGTACACGTTCGTTACTTGATATTGAACTTGTGTAAACAATTGAAAGAAAAAAGAAACTTTGTTAAATCTGAAATAAATATGATATTAAAAAAAAAACCTTCAATTTAACTATTTTGTGCTGTTTCATATTTCAATAATTTTTTAAAACATTTTATTTTTATAATATTTTAATAATTGTACCCTTATGAATTTTGAGTTTTTTTTACCGTGTATCTTAATTTTAATTTACCATGCCACTTGATTATTTTTCACTATTTCCGAAAGGAAATTGTGTAGCAAGACTGACCGAGTTGTATTGTAAACTATTCAGTCTAGCTGCTCCTTAGTCAATGGGGCTGTAGTCTTTATGTATTCTCTTCTTCATCCCAATACTACAGGCTTATCGCTCAAGGGAAAGAAAAAAAAATAATAGAAAGTTTTAGCCATGACCCATACGTTCAACACGTCTGCCATCGTCATCAGCTAGAGCTAACCAACCCTCAAACTGATCTGAATATAACTCCATGTTCAGCCTGCAAGCTCCAAGCCTCAGGATGGATGTACACTTGCAGGCCTTGCAATTTCAGTCTACACCTTTCATGTGCCCAAATGCCACAATTATTTAACCACCCATCTCACCCTGGCCAGCCTCTAACCCTCCTTGCAAAACCAATGCACCCTAATGGTGCGGTCTCCATGGTAATGGCTTCAGCTTCTCTTGCACTCATTGTAACTTTGATTTACATCCTCCTTGTGCTTCAAAACCTCTCTCGCTTACCCTCCAATATCACGCTTGTCAGCTTACGCTCACCTTCCCTTCTCCTTACCCGAGTTTCTTCTTTAACATATGCCGCAGTTATGTGTCTAACCGTTATTGGTGGTATCGCCGCAGCAGATGTGATTTTGATGCCCATTTGGATTGTGCAGCTAATAATATGATTGATGGGGGAGAGGTGCAGAACAATCAGCCTCAGGCGACTGCGCCATTTAGAAATGGTTGGGCGACTGCTGCGGTTCAAGGGCTTGTCTTAGGCGGATTTTCTGTGCTTGGCCAAGACTTGATGTATGATGCAATGAATGATGGCCATGGTGGCCATGGTGGGAAAGACGACATTGATGCACCAACGGCGATACTGGTGATGGATCTTCGATCTTTAATTAGCAGCATATTTGGTGACTCAGTGGGGACACAAAATAAGATAATTTGATATATTGGTACGTACACGAGCTGTATCATTTTTAAAATTTTGATTACTATAATATCTTATTATCAGAGGTTTAAATATTAATGTTAAAATTAAGTTTTTATAAAAGTGACAAACTTAAGAGATAATTTTAATTTGCCTCTTGAGGTTAGGTCTAAAAAAAATTGAGGACCTCAATTTTCTGAAATCTAAGAATACCCCCTGAGGTTACTGTAGCGCCGTTAGATTTAACGGGAAATGTATTAAACCGTTAGATTTAACAAAAAATGTATTGAATAATAACTTAATGCTAATATTAGATTTAACAAAAAAATGTATTAAATAATAACTTAATGCTAATAAGCAGTAAAATAGACTATAATACCCTTTTCTAAATGGTTTCTAAAGTGTTAAGTTACTATTTAATACATTTTCCGTTAAATCTAACGGTGATACAGTAACCTCAGGGGGTAATTTTGAGTTTCAGAAAACTGAGGTCCTCAATTTCTTTTGGCGTAACCTCAGAGGGCAAATTTGAATTAACCCCAAACTTAATTAATATGACATTAAAATCATATATTGACGTAATTAACTGTCATAGGTTCAAACCCGTTAGTAAGATCCTTTCACCGAGGTATGTGAGACTTCTCCTATATTGCAAGTGCACATAACTCTTGCTTGTCAGGGGGTAGATTAGGGACTTAAAACTTAATATAACTCAATAAAATATTTGTAAAAATAGTATATATACTCTATTCTTCTATCATGTGGATGATTTAAATTGAAATTAGGTTGGTTTTAATATATATGTACTAATTATAGAATAAAGATTTAAATTCAACTCTCAAAATTTTTTGGATCTAATAGTAGTTCAAAATTTAGGTAAGAAAAATATAATAATTCATTTAAATTATTTTTAAAAATATAAACTATATATTTAACTAGTCGTGAACACGCACTTTGACAACACTATAGATAACAATTTGGGACCAAAACAGATCATAATAGTCATGTTAGTTTTACTAGCACACATGAATGTGCATATATACATATACAAACCTTATCTTTATTCTGTAAAATGTCAATTTTTAATAATTTCCTGATTCTTAATCTTTGTTTTGGACAGGAAACGCCATATCAAAAACAAGGATATTAAAGTTCCTTAACGGTATCTATGGAAGCCAGAAGGGAATAATATCCGGATAAGATTGATATTGTATCGAAGTCAGGTCCTAGTAACGTAAGTGGGTAGTTTTTTTTTTTTTTTTTCATTTACCTTGAGAATGACGACCTCCCTTTAGTTTTCTAGAATTCTTGGATTAGAAAATTGTTGGTGTTTTTGCTTTACTTGTCGTTCTATATTTATGTTGTGGATTTCATAATTATATATGCATCTGGCAATTTTAAACCTTACCAACTTTTTTAAAGATGAATCTCCTGATCACCATGGAAGTCGGGCACTAATGGTTACTTTGCATTACATGATTCAAGTTTCTGATGTTAGATAGTTACGGACTTATAGTGTAGGAATTCAATCTCTTTATTGGTTGATTCGGCCTTCATCCTTATTTATATTTGCCAGATCTATTTGTTAATTTGTATTTGGCAAGTGTTTGGACCATCGTTTACTCTTTTTCAAAGGTAAAACTAATATTTGATAAATGGTTCAGCGAAATAGCTTTAAATCAATTCAACAGCATACACTCGATCCTTTTGTTTTAGTTTTCTGTTCACGTATTAAGAAGTTGAAGATTATATCACGTTTGTGAAACTCGAAGTTAAAATAGCTTCAATTAATCCACATTGGCACATTCAATTAGGATTCTCGTTTAAAATCCACGACGCAAAGGCTATAATATAGGTTAATATAGGTTGGGTCTACAAATGCATATACGCATTTTAAATTAATCTAAAAATTGAACCGATTACCCAAACGCTATCAATGGCACAATGCAATTGTGAGTAGGGTTATAGTTCTGATCATTTATTCAATATATCAAATGGAAAATTCTCTGATACTGGGATTGGTTTCCCAGCAAATTAATAATGGATAGCTTTAAATACCTAGACGAGTGAAATTTTCTACAATAATGAATCAATCAAACCAATATTAGCGCTAGAAACCAATCCCAGCTCATCATAGAATTGGCCTATGTGCTTCCATGCACCTCCCCAGCACCTGACTTTCACTAATACAACAAAAAGAATACAATTGATACGTGGCTATGTGGAGGCTTCGCACTGGTGAAGGCACCCCAGTACATATATAGGGCAATGCGCATCGTAACATCTATGTATAGTTAATAGGAAATTGCATCTGAGCAACATGAACTGGTCCACTTGCATTCCGAAGTCTTCTCATGAAGGCAGTGGAGGCAACCCTCTTTCTCTTTTATATTCACCTCTTCATTGGTCATCAAGCCTTGAGCTTCTGTTGATCCAAGACACACTCAGAGAGTTCAAAGAGAGAGTAATGGAAAGGCATTATACTCATACTCTACATCCTTCATGCTCAATCGATTAACCATCCATCTCATCCTGAGCCAGGCCACTCTCTCACCCTCCTTCCAACCCCAATATACCCTAAACGCTTATTCACATGTAATGGGTACGGTCACCCCGGTCACTACTTCAATTACCATTGCTCTAGATGTAACTTTGATTTACGTATCCTTTGTGCTTCAAACCACCAGGACCGCTTGCATTGCAGCCCCAGATTTTGTCACCGATGACTAACTATTCATTTCCAGGACCAAATTACCGTCAGTAATAGGCGACTGCGCCAATATCTCAAAAGTGGATTTGGTTTGCTTAAAGCTATGGTTTAGGGGTTTGCCACAAGTGCTGCCAATTTGCTTGGCCAAGACTTTGTGCAAAGTATTATGAATGATGCCGTTGGTGATTCTGATAGCATAATGGATCTTCTATTTGCTTTTAGAAATGTAAACTAGCTAGCTAGCATAACACATTTATGCAAATAAATTTAATTTGCTACCATCTATTATATAATTGTAATATATTGTGTTAATTAAAGGATTATTTGTGAGAGGTTATTTTTGTGAGGTGTATTGTTCTGTTACTTATTATTTGAATAGTTGAAACAATTGACCAAGATTCGCGAATTGAAAAGAGAAATAGAAAACAAAAGAACAAGACAAGGGTTATCTTTTCCTAGCTTTAGTTTGGAAAGGATGAAGCAAAGTTTATCTTGTCCCTTTTGGTTTGGCGAGAAGAGGAAATACACATATAATATGCACTTGTTTGGGCTTATGATATTGACAATAAAATAAAATAAAATAAGAAAGGGGTTTTACGCCCAACAACTCTCTTCTTAGAAGACTTTATTGTGTGTTTGTTTTTGTTGAGCATTGTGGCTCATATGCTAGTGGGAGAGATCCCACATTGGCTAAGTAGCAAAGTGTGGGTCTCATATGGGTTTATAAATAAAGCCATGTGAGAGATGTTTAGTTGTCCCATTAAAAATTCTTCTCCACCCCCTCTATTTGTAAGGTCTCACATGTAAGACCTCATAGTTTAAGGGTCTTGCATTAAGGACCTTAAAGTTTGTAATATTTGCTTTTTTCCTCTTTGATTTTGGATATTTGTAGTACTGTCCAATTGTTTGGGTAATTACAGTTTGACCCAACTATTCGGGTAATTACAGTTTGGCCCAATGGTTGTGGAATTTGTATTGTGGCCCAAAAGTTTGTAATTCTCTTTGAAGATAGTAGAAAGTTTCTTCAGCGGCGCCGGAGGACATAGGTATTTATACCGAACCTCGTTAAATCTTGGTGTTCTTTCTATTTCTGCATTATGGTTGATTGGTTGCCTCTTTAGTTGCTATTATATTCAATTATCTAGCATAGTTTGTGTTATGCATTTGGGTTGTTCTGTTGGTTATCGCTTCCGCTGTGCATAATAATTGGTATCAGAGCCGAAGGTTTTGGGTAGTTAGTGGCTATTTCATTGAAGCACTTGCTACTATTCTGGGCTGTTGATTTTGGATTGCTAGTTATTGAATATAATAGTTTGTTTGGAGCTTGGTTATTGGTGTTTGTGTATCGAGCTTATTTGTGAGAAGTAGTAATGGCTTCATCGTCTATTGTATCTGATAAGACAGTGACTGTGACAAATGCAAAAATAGATGTTGAAAAATTTGATGGTCGAAATAATTTCGGCTTATGGCAGAGTGAGGTGTTGGACGGGTTGTATCACCAGGATTTGGATATTGTTCTGGAAGAAATAAAACCAGAAGATATCAGTGCAAGAGATTGGGACAGACTTAATATAAAAGCTTGTGGGTTGATTCGCTTTTGCTTGTGTAGAGAATAAAAGTATCCGTTCACTAAGGAGACATCTGCAAGCAAATTGTGGAAGGCGCTGGAGAACAAATATATGAAGAAAAGCAATGAGAATCGGCTGTACCTATTGAAGAGATTGTTCCGTCTCCAGTTGAAACCAGGTACGAGCATCAGTTCTCATATTGATGAGTTTAATAAGTTAATTGCTGATTTGTTAAACTTAGATGAAACCTTCAAAGATGAAATTAAGGCTATGCTATTGATTGGCTTATTTCCAGATGAATTAGATCATTTTTGCATTACTCTTATCCATGGGAAAGATAAACTGTCTTTTGAAGAAGTCTGTTCTGCTTTGTTGAATTATGAAATTCGTAAGAAAGATCAAAGGGAACATAGGGATGAGTCAGTAGATGCATTGACAGTGAGAGGGCGTAGTCAAAGTAGGAAACCAAGGAAAAGGGAAAAATCTTGGTCGAGGGGTAGATTAGGAAAAGATGAGTGTGCTTTTTGTCATGAGAAAGGGCATTGGAAGAAAGATTGTCCTAAGTTGAAAAAGAAAGATAAGGGCAAGGCTGTTTCTGATGTATGTGTTGTTAAGCGTGAGGATGATAGTGAGTCAGATATATGTCTAGCTGGTCACCCATCCACTTTCGGTTCTGATGAGTGGATTATGGATTCGGGTTGTACTTATCATATGTGTCCACATCGAGATTGGTTCTTTCAGTTTGAGGAGCTTGATTGTGGAGTTGTGTATATGGGTAATAATGATATTTGCCATACTGCTGGGATAGGTTCGATCCGATTGAGGAATCATGATGGACTGACTAGAGTTCTGACAGATGTTCGGTATGTACCGAAGTTGAAAAAGAATCTCATCTCTTTGGGAGCCTTGGAATCTAAAGGCTGTGGTATATCTATTCGAGATGGTATTCTGAGGGTCACTTCAGGCGCTCTTGTGTTATTGAAAGGCACTAGGAGGAACAATTTGTATTACTATAATGGTAGTACAGTTACTGGATCAGCGGCTACAGTTTCTGATAATGATGCAGATTCAGAGATCACGAGACTGTGGCATATGCGTTTGGGACATGCAGGTGAGAAAGCCTTATTAAGTTTGGTGAAACGAGGCTTATTGAAAGGTGCAAAGACCTGTAAGCTGGATTTTTGTGAGCATTGTGTTCTGGGAAAGCAGAAGAGAGTGAAATTTGGCACCGCTATTCATAATACCAAGGGTATTCTTGATTATGTTCACTCAGATGTATGGGGACCTACTAAAACCGCATCGATGGGAGGTAGGCACTACTTTGTTACTTTTGTTGATGACTTTTCCAGAAGAACTTGGGTGTACTATTTGAAATCAAAAGATGATGTACTTCGTGCTTTTCTTAAATAGAAAAAGATGATTGAGACACAAACTGGCAAGAAAATCAAGCATCTCAGAACAGATAATGGTGGTGAGTATTGCAGTGATCAGTTTTTAAAATTGTGTCAAGATGAAGATATTGTACGTCATTTTACTGTTAGAGGTACACCGCAGCAGAATGGGGTGGCAGAACGCATGAACCGGACATTGTTGGAGAAAGTTCGGTGTATGTTGTCTAATGCTGGGTTAGGCAAAGAATTTTGGGCTGAGGTTGTGACTTATGCGTGTCATCTCATTAATCGTCTACCTTCAGCTGCTATTGGTGATAGAACTCCATTGGAGGTATGGTCTGGACAACTTGTTTCTGATTATGATTCTTTACATGTTTTTGGTTCTACTGCATATTATCATGTGAAAGAATCTAAGCTGGATCCTAGAGCCAAGAAATCGATTTTCTTGGGATTTGCTTCTGGAGTAAAAGGATATCGTCTTTGGTGTCCTAGTTCGAGGAAGATTGTATCCAGTAGAGATGTGACATTTGATGAGTCTTCAATGTTGAAGAAATCATAAAAACAGACAAAGGTGAATGGTACTCCACAGTAGGTGGAGCATACTCAGCAGCAGGTGGAGTTTGCAACGACGACATTGAACCCAGTTAGATCTGTTGAGACAGATGATGGTACTCCTGTGATAGAGGAGGATTTGGGAGATGATGGAGAAGGTTCTACTCAGGAACCTCTACAGCAACAAGAATCTATTGCAGTTAATAGGCCAAGACGTGAGATTCGCAGACCTGCTCGATTTGCTGATATGGTGGCCTATGCACTTCCAATTGTAGATGCTGATGTTCCTTCCATTTATAGAGAGGCAGTCAGATGTTCTGAAGTTGATCAGTGGAAGATAGCTATGAGCGAAGAGATGCAGTCTCTTCAGAAGAATGAAACTTGGGAGCTAGCTCAACTACCAAAGGGTAAAAAGGCAATTGGGTGCAAATGGGTATATGCAAAGAAAGATGGATTTCCTGACAAGAATGACATCCGCTACAAGGCAAGGTTGGTGGCTAAAGGCTACGCTCAGAGGGAAGGAATTGACTACAATGAGGTATTTTCTCCAGTTGTGAAACATTCTTCCATTAGAATTTTGTTGGCCTTGGTAGCTCAGATGAATATGGAACTAGTTCAACTTGATGTAAAAACTGCATTTTTACATGGTGACTTGGAAGAGGAAATCTATATGACTCAGCCAGAGGGATTCAAAGTTGCTGGTAAGGAAAATTTGGTTTGCAAACTGAAAAGATCGCTTTATGGTTTGAAGCAATCTCCCAGACAGTGGTATAAGCGATTTGATCAGTTTATGATAGGTCAGAGGTACACAAGAAGCAAATTTGATAATTGTGTGTATTTTCGGAGGCTACGTGATGGTTCTTTCATTTATCTACTCTTGTATGTTGATGATATGTTGATAGCTTCGACGGATGTCGAAGAAATTGCAAAGTTGAAGACTCAGTTGAATCGAGAGTTTGAGATGAAAGATTTGGGTGAAGCTAAGAAGATTCTTGGCATGGTGATTAGCAGAGATAGAGGGAGAAGCAAGATTTGTTTGACTCAGAAGCAGTATCTGAAGAAGGTATTACAGCGGTTTGGCATTACAGAGCAGTCTAAACCTGTAAGTACCCTACTTGCTCCTCATATGAAACTCAGTGCATCTTTATCTCCTAGTACAGATGAGGAACGAGAGTACATGTCTCGAGTTCCGTATGCTAATGCAATTGGTAGCCTAATGTATGCTATGGTGTGTACGAGACCCGACATTTCACATGCAGTTGGAGTTGTGAGCAGGTATATGCATGATCCTGGTAAAGGACATTGGCAAACGGTGAAATGGATTCTACGGTATTTGTTGAAAACCATGGATGTTGGCTTAGTCTTTGAGAGAGATGATACATGTGGTCAGTATGCTATTGGTTATGTTGATTCAGATTATGTTGGTGATTTGGATAAACGTCGGTCGACAACCGGTTATGTGTTTACTCTTGCAAGAGCACCAGTGAGTTGGAAGTCTACTTTACAGTCTACAGTGGCTTTGTCTGCTACAGAGGCAGAGTATATGGCAATGACAGAGGCTGTGAAGGAAGCTATTTGGTTACAGGGATTGCTGGATGAATTGGGAATTGGGCAGAAAAAGATTAGTCTTTATTCTGACAGTCAGAGTGCTATCCACTTAGCGAAGAATCCAGTGTTCCATGTTCGTACGAAGCATATTGATGTTCGGTATCATTTTATGCGGGAGATCATTGATGAAGGAAGAATCTTACTACAAAAGATTGAGACTGCCGAGAATCCCGCAGATATGTTGACTAAGGTTGTGACAACGATCAAGTTCAGTCATTGTTTGGACTTGATCAACATTGTACGAGTTTGACTACGCCATTGGGCGCATTTGGAGGCGTTGCAGTTGTGATAGAGAATGTGGGAAAAAGAAGAAATTTGTGGTGGGTCGGCATATTCGCCAAGGTGGAGATTTGTTGAGCATTGTGGCTCATATGCTAGTGGGAGAGATCCCACATTGGCTAAGTAACAAAGTGTGGGTCTCATATGGGCTTATAAATAAAGCCATGTGAGAGATGTTTAGTTGTCCCATTGGAAATTCTCCTCCACCCCCTCTATTTGTAAGACCTCACATATAAGACCTCATAGTTTAAGGGCCTTGCATTAAGGACCTTAAAGTTTGTAATATTTGCTTTTTCCCTCTTTGATTTTGGGTATTTGTAGTATTGCCCAATTGTTTGGATAATTACAGTTTGACCCAACTATTCGGGTAATTACAGTTTGGCCCAATGGTTATGGAATTTGTATTGTGGCCTAAAAGTTTGTAATTCTCTTTGAAGATAGTAGAAAGTTTCTTCAGCGGCGCCCGAGGACGTAGGTATTTATACCGAACCTCGTTAAATCTTGGTGTTCTTTCTATTTCTTCATTATGGTTGATTGGTTGCCTCTTTAGTTGCTATTATATTCAATTATCTAGCATAGTTTGTGTTGTGCATTTGGGTTGTTCTGTTGGTTATCGCTTCCGCTGTGCATAACAGTTTCTACTCCTGAGACTCAAGGAAATTTAACCCTATGGAGTCGATGCATCAACTAGCAATCCTTTTCCATGAAAACCACCTATCTCCCTCGATTTTAATATTCCGAACCTCTCTTTGTTGTTCAAAATCCAGTTAATGAATCCGATTTACTCAAACCATTTATTGAAATCTAAGCTGCAATTTTAATTACTTTTGATTGATCAATTAAATTAAAATTAGATTCATTATATTTTTCAAAATCCAATGTAATAGGGAATAATTATTAATTGGATTTTCTTGTAAAAATTTGACAAAATGAAAATAAAATAACATCAAGAGAAACTAGCACGTAACTTTGCAAAAGTGATGTCATTTAACCTAACTATATATATATATATATAGGGAATGGATCTTTAACACAAATTTTTGATACTATTTATTGACACAAATTTATAGTCATTGATCTCATAAAATCCAATAATTGAAATTGAAAGTTAATAAATTGTATTTAATGCTGTCAATCATCAATCATCTCAACTATTAGATTTTGTAGATCAATGATTAGAAATTTGTGTCTAACTTTATCATATATATATATATATATATATATACATATATGTATATGTATGAATGTATGTATGTATATATAAAACATGGCATCATGTTTACTTTTTCTTAATTGCGTGTTGAGTATAATTTTAATCACCTTAAAAATTCAATAATTTTCTTTTTTGATTAAACAAATGTGCTTCCATTGTCGAGACAATTAAATATGCCTCTCCGGAACCTAACTTCTGAAGTAAAAAACATTTTAAACGAACATCAATTTCAATCTAAAGTATTCTGAAGCAATCAAAATAAGCTTCTGATCATCTCCATACCAAGATAGCTAGACACAGGAAGATAGATCAGAGAGAGAGATGGAAGAACATCATACTCTACACCCTTCAATATTCCCCCAAATGCTTCAATTGATTAATCTACCCATCTCACCCTGTCCCTGGCCACTCTCTCCTCCTCCTTCCAACGCCAATATACCCCAGTGGCATGTTCACATGTAATGGGTGCGGTCACGCAGGCGACCGCTTCAATTACCACTGCACTGGATGTAACTTTGATTTACATGTCCTTTGTGCTTTGAACCCAGCAGGGCCACCTGCGCTGCAGCCTCAGACTTGGTCAACGACGACTAACTATTCATTTCCAGGACCAAACTATCAGTATCAGGCAACTGCGCCATCTCAAAGTGGAATTGGTTGGTTGAGAGCTTTGTTTGAAGGGTTTGGACTCGTCGCGGATGTGGCTAATTTGCTTGGTCAAGACTTTGTGCAAAGTATCATCAATGAAGTCATTGGTGATCCTGGTAGCATAGTGGATCTTCTACTTGGTTTTGGCAATTAAACTAGCTAGCATCATCCATGAAAATAAATTTGATTTGATACTGTATTTGTAAGGTACTGTTAAAGGTTTGACTGCAACAAAGTTTGTGAAAAATAAGTGAAAAACAAGAATCATCAATGCTAGCATGGGTGATCCTTATAGCATATTGGATCTTCTACTTGGATTTGGTAATGTAAACTAGCTATATAGCATCATACGAAGCAAATAAATCTGATTTTACTTGCTATAATGCAATATATTGTTGAAGGATATTGATTGGAACAAGTTAATTTGTGAGAAACATTTACATTACTTTGTTACTTATAATACGAAAAGTTGCAGTTGGTGATCAAGATTCGTCAATTGAAGGAGAAACAGAAGACAAGAAGGTCCAAAGGGTATCCTTTTTTTTTCTTTTTTTGGGTTGCACCCAAATTGTTTATGTTAAACTTTGCGTATGACTCAACAAAATTCTATGGAATCATTAATGCTTCAAGAGGCAAATACTTTTCATCGAAAGCTTTTCCTCCACTTTAATTACTAAGAGCTAGCCTGATATCCATGGCATATATTGTTATTCAAAATCCAATTCACTCAAATTTCAAACCATTTAATTAGATTGGTTATTGGATTTTATGTAAAAATTCAATATAATCTATCTAATCCAACCTTAAATTAAGATAAGAGATGTCTAATTAATGTACTTATAACTAAGGCACTCGTTATCCAACTACTAAACTCTTCTCACATTCTTCAATTTTTTCTTCATTATTTGCCTATTTTACATAAAATTACTTATTCTAATTTGAGGTGGCTTCTACAAATTCTATGAAGTCGATGCATTAACAAGCAAACCTTTACACTGGAAGCACCCATCTCACTCTACTGTAATAACTAGGAAACTACCTATCATGACCAAAATGCAAGTCACGATCAGTTAATCCAATCACCCAACTATTTAATATAGTATAAAATGTTCTAATTTTAAACGGTTTGTTTGTTAGTTAATTAGATTGGATATTTTCCAAACTCCAACGTAATTGAATTGATTATTCAATTTTGTTATAAAAATACAATTAAATCGATTTAATCCAACCTTTAAACGAGATGTTTAATATATTCAACTTTATTAAACACATCGACGGTGGGTTAGCCTAATGGTAAGGACGAATCAACAATTGTGTGGTTAGATGCAGTGGAAGACTGTAACACTCATTGTCTAACTAATAAACTCTCATCATATTTTTAATTTTCTTTTAATTAGTTGTCATAGTTTATATGAATTTACTTATTCTGGCATATGCCGTTCTTTAGAAAGCTCTACGGAGTTAATGCATCATCGAGAACTATTCCTTTTCATGGAAAATACCCTCTCTCAGTCTCTTTACTTTAATGACTAGGCCCTCTCCGTGGTATTCAAATCCATTTAACTTTTATCTAAACTAATCCTTTTTTTATTAATTAATTAGATTGGATTCAATTTTACAAAACCCATAGTAACTAGATTGATTGTTGGATTTTCTTAAAACCATGAAATCAATCGATTTCAATTTCAAATTAAGAAAAAAGAAATATATCGAACTTAGAAGCTAAAATTATCTAACTATTATACTCATACCATAGTTTTCAAATTCCTTTTCAATTTTTACATAAAATTATGGATTTTAATATATGTCTAGCGAGTCATAGACCCAGGATTTTATAAAGGGGTTCCATTAATTAGTATTTTAATATTTATAATTTATTTGATAATTAATGATGTAATAAAAATTATTAAAAAAATATCCGAATGGAAAAACACTAGATTATAATTGTTCAAAATCATAAAAAATGTTAATTTTCTTTGAAGTTGATGTCAACTAAAAAGTAGATTTTGTTGTAAAATATCTCTCCATTACGTCTAAAAAAAAGTTTTTTTTATATAAAATTCATTATTTTTTATCCAAAAAATCTACAAACTAATGAAATAAAATAAGAAGTGTTTCACACATAATTTTTTTAATAATTTTAAACTTTTTTATATCAGATAAATACAAATAAAAAATGAAGAGAAAAGCATGGTAAAACTATAAATATATAATTTTATGTAAATTAAAGGAAAGAATTTTATGTAAATTAAAGGAAAGAGTCAATCATTATCCTTAACTAGGATAATCAAATTTTTACTCTTCTAGCAACAACTGATTGAGATTTTCTTTTCTAAGCTATATATATAAGAGAGCGAAACATATAACTATGTAAAACTAAATAAATAAGAAAAAACATCTAAAATTTTATAAATAATAAAAATTAATTAAAATATAATATCAACTTAATTATTGTATACCTTAGGCGGCTCAAGTAGGTAGGAAAAAAAATCACTTGGAAGTTTAATTCGGTTTTTCTAGAAAATTGCATAAAGTGACTGTGTGTAATAAAGGGGGTGTACTGAATTTTTCAAATTTTTAAGGGGCCCCCCGGCCCTATGTGGATTTGCCACTGTATTTAACTAGTATGAAATATTTTACAGCGTCAATAAATTCAACATAGGATTAAATTGGATTTAGTTTTCATATTTGTTCTAACATGTATCTTATTTATAATTTGATAAATTAGATTAAATTTATTAAAATTGATCGATTTCAAACTGATAAACACCCTGAATTTCCCTTTCTTGATTATTAGCTGGGCACAATCCCCTTTGTGAACTAAGGGTCACGAAGGTCATGTATCTTATTTCTTGATTATTACTTTAATATTTTAAAGTAAGGGTCATGCATGTTATATTATTTATTCGACATTACTGATATCGTAATATTTGAATTAATGGTAAAAGAGCAGTGATTATTAGTATTAGTAGTATTAGTGTAGAAGCAAATTACTTGTAGTGTCTAAGTTTTATGATTAATTTGTCTTGCTTTTTTTATTTTGTTGTAGTTAATTACGCGTATTTTGATTCATCCAAAATGTATTTGAAAAAGAAATCAAAGGTAAAATTCTCATTAACATTTGTTATAAATAATTTGAAGAGCTAAAAAATTATATTATATTTTCAAAATCTATATATAAAATTTATATAAAAAAATCAATATAATATTAATCATTCCATACCATTATATTAATCTTTTTATAATAAATAATGTACAAAAATGCTTTATGAACATTAAGAAGCTTGTGAATATGCGAAACTGATCGGTTATAGAACAGTTAAAAAAATTATTAATTATTAGGCTTTCTAGAGGCATATCTTGGCGGATTTTTGGGAATCTCATAATGGCTAATTTTACCGCAACATCAAGGTGACGTGATATCAAATTATGCTACCGTTTAAAGCGAATAATAGTTTGACACATTCCAACTCGATATGATTGTGGTTTGAGTTGTCAAATTCTGTTGAAGATATTTTGAAGTTGTCAATCATACAATACTTAACTACTGTGTTTATAAAATTTATATAAAAAATTTAGGAATGGGTACGCACAATATATTCTACATTAATTTTTTAAGATTATATAAATTTTAAAAATTGATATATAAAAATTATAAATAAATAATATAAAAATCATAATATAATTTTTATTTATTGATTTATAATTTTTATATAATTATATTTTATAATTTTTATAAATTTACGGTTTTTATATAAAAAATTTGTTAGATTAGTATAATAATTATACTGTAAATCGATCTCAAAAAAATTTATATGTAACATTGATATAATATCAAATAAATATAATTTAAAAGATCAATATATCTAAATAAGATCAACCATCCCGATGTTGGTAAGCGATTAAAGGAAACATTGATGTTGCTTCTGAGGGCAAATTTTAAAAATGAATAATCATGTTATCAAAAAGTTACTCGTTTGCTTTTGAATTTTGCTTGTTATTGTCAAAATTTAGCAAGGTTAAGATTACGTGATAAGTTTAAATTTTTTTAATTTTAAAAATTATATATGATAAATATTAATTTAAAATATACATTTTTAAAATATATTGTCAGAGTCAATATCGTAACCACAGAGCAAAAGACTAATAATGCTTTTTGGCTTTTAGCCTTTTATGCTTGATGGCTCCTTTCCGGCTCTGGAGCTATCGATCTTTAACGCTTTCTAAGCAAAAATCAGTTGGTCTGTCAATTTGTCGAATTGTGTAGTGGTATATATATATATATATATATATATATATATATATTTTGCATAGTGGTTTTGTAAATCGCCCTTTTAGTTTTGGTTATTTTTCATAATTCTCTTTTTCAGAACACCAAGTGTTCCCCTTTGGTTATTTTATGGTATTTCCTTAATAACAAAGTTATATATACAGCTACTCTATGTAACATATCATATAACATAAAATATCATAATCTCATTAGACAGATAGTTATCTTAAAATAATCTTATTTGCTTTTTTTTTTTTACTCACTCAATAATTTCGTGCCATTTAAAATTATATGACTTAAAAGTTGCACGAAAGAATTATAAAGTTGGACCAAAATTAAAAAAAATTATTTAAAATTAACTTGAATACTAAAAATTTAGTTATTATAATCCTATTTAATAATTTAATACGTATAAACACTTAGTGTTAAACATCTCAACACGTATCAGTCTATTAGTTTTAGCTCTCAAAACCTATCGGTCTAATGGTATGCTAACCCTTGATGGTAAAAGAAAATCCATAAAATTATCGTTACGTGGAACAAGATCGTGACTTCTAAATCTTTTGATTGTCTAGAATTACTTGAAGGTTTGACTTGTCCTATGATTGTTAGAAAGCCCAAACCTAAGGGGTGGTTTGGTATTTTTCCAACTTCAATATGAAATACAGCTAAACGAAACAAAATCCTCGTTATCCGTCCGCTTGAGATCAAATATTTGATATTTCCCACTACTCTGCCAGCATCACTGCACTGAGCCTCAATCAAATGACCGAGTGGTCATGGACTTGACTCACTCCACAGCTGCTTCCTTTCTACTCAATGCCTCCAACACTATCAATCCTCAAGACTTGAGTAAGACGACGAGATGGAAGCCGCCGGCGACGCTCGATTTCCATCATCAAAGCAGAACTACGTCCTGCTCCAAGCATTTTGGAAACGCTTTCAAGAATTTGGTCGTGAAAGCGAGAAAGGATGCGGAGACTGCGGTTATCGAGGAGCCGAAGCCCAAACCGAGCGGGTTTCAAGTCTTGGAAGGTCATCCGGCGCCGTTTGGTGCTACTGCTTTAGACGGCGGCATCAACTTTAGCATCTACTCCAGCAATGCCGTCTCCGCCACTCTTTGTTTGATCAGTCTCTCCGATTTGCAAGAGGTTCTAATTATGAGAATATATATATAAACACTTTC
This sequence comes from Boswellia sacra, assembly GCA_013180625.2. Classification (NCBI taxonomy): domain Eukaryota; kingdom Viridiplantae; phylum Streptophyta; class Magnoliopsida; order Sapindales; family Burseraceae; genus Boswellia; species Boswellia sacra. The sequence goes on from SNVD02007489.1 coordinate 54,808, forward strand.
ATTCTCAAGGATTATGTGTAATCAATTGTTAGAAATTTATGTGAAAATTGTCTATAAAAAATGTGTTAAAATAATAATTTAGTATTTTTTTATTAATGTACTGCAACACAAAGGTTGTAATATATGTAATTTAGTTGTTTATTTATTAATGTACTTTAATGTAGTGATTTATTGAATTTGAAGAATATGTTATTTTGTGTTTGGAGTATTGGTTCCTAATATTTGTATTTGATGCTAATTTCAATGGCTAATAAGGGCTTGATGATGCAGAACAAAGTCACTGAAGAGATCTCTCTTGACCCATTGACTCATAAAACTGGAGATATCTGGCACGTATTTGTGAAAGGGGATTTCAAAGATATGCTTTATGGATATAGATTTGATGGGAAATATTCTCCTGAAGAAGGCCAATACTACGACTCTTCAAAGATAGTATTGGATCCCTACGCAAAAGTTAGTTTTTAGTTGCCACTACTGATGAATTTGGAAATTAGAATTTCTTGGTATGAAAAAGAAACTATATAATGTGTCGGGCATCCGCATTTTACAATTTTATACATGAGTTTGCTTAACCTGTTTTTGGTTTTGGTGGCTACTGACTTTTCTTTTATCTGTGTAGGCAGTCATAAGCAGAGGGCAGTTTGGCGCTTTGGGACCAGATGATAATTGCTGGCCCCAAATGGCCTGCATGGTACCTCATTCTGGATATGAGGTAGTTGCTGCGTATAGCTGTTGTTACTTAACTAACATCTTGTTTATGTTTTCTGTTTTTTTGTTCTGATACTTCAAACTTATGAAAACCGTGTTGTTTTATGGTTCTGATCTTTTTCTACATGTTTTATGTGCTATAATCTTTTCTCTCAATGGCTTCTTTAGAATCTCAAAATCTGTAATTCTACTGCAAACTGACTTGTGGTTGTCTTCCTCTCTGTTTCCTTTATGCTTTTTCCATATCCTTTCTTTCTGGCTGTGGTGAAAAACACTGAGACAAGAAGACATAATGAACCTTACCCTTAAAATGCAAATCCAGTATATCCAAAATTAGATACTTCTTTCTTCTTTATCTACCATAACTAGGAAGGAGTCTTAATCTAATCTTGTTTTTCTTCTGGACTGCTTTATCAATATAGATATTATACAATTTGTTTTTGTTGTGTACAGAGTTTTCTGACTCTTAATAAGGCTTTTGTTGAGTTTCGGACTCCCCTTCTCAGGGAAGATTCTTCCTTTTGGTGGACAACTGGTCCACCACTCTTGTACAATCTCATTTTTTATTTTAAAAGAGGAAAAAAGAAAAAAGATATTCATTCAGGATCATATAAAAAATAAAATAGAAATTCATGGAAATACATTCAAAGAGGAATTCATTTAAATTAAGTAAATCTGTATCTAGGAAGTCCATTGCATCATTGCAGAATATCATTCATTGCTTTTGCCATTAGAAAAATGATCTCTTAGTATTGGTTCAGTAATTCAGGTAGAATGAAAATTTTCTTTTTAATTAAAATGTATTGTGCTGATTTCACATTCCTGTTATGAACTTTTGAATGCTAATAAGTTGTTTGTGGATGTATTTGAATAATGTTCCAACGTTCATGTAATTATTCAGCCATTTGACTTTTTCAGTTCAACTGGGAAGGAGATTTACCTTTGAAGTACCCACAGAGAGATCTTGTAATTTACGAAATGCATGTGCGAGGATTTACAAAGCATGAATCAAGCAGGACTGAATTCCCTGGTAAATATCTTGGTGTAGTGGAGAAGCTTGATCACTTGAAGGTAGATCTTAGAGCTGTTCTAGATTACACTACATATTTTGCATGTGAAATTTATCCTCAATGGCATAAAAGTGCTGTTGGTTACCCTCATAATTATAGTGATGAAAATCAAATTTTATGCCTTGTAAATATATTTTCTGTGTAATGGTCTCTCTGTGAAGCACAAAGATTTGGATGAGAATGTGAAGGAATGACCCCATAGATGCGCTAATAAAACACAACCATCCTAGGAGATTAATTAGTGGTTAAGTTTTTGCGTTATTATAAATTGATCATGCATGTCTAAAATGGACTTTTCTTTTCTCAACATAAAGAGTGTGGATATAACATTGAGCCTTACTGCAATTGGAATAACATATGTAATTCCTACTCTGTTTAGATGATGTCTGCAATCTTTATTTTCAATCTTCCGTGTTCGTGTTCCTTCTTATTTGGAAGTAACAAGAAGGGATCTCTTACTGGACAGTGGGAGGTGGGTTTCCACTAGAGACGCAAGGGATGACTAAACAAACATGACATTGAAGGCTGAGTTTCTTCTGAAAACTAAATGAAGCAAAGTGGAATTAGTTTTGGAGCGTTGATCTAGTTAATTAATGTTTGAATTGGTGTGTGGGGAAGTCTCAGCGGAGAGATATGTTAAAAAAAAGAAAAAACTAAAAATATTGAGCACTTACATAAACTATTTATGGATTGAATCTAGAGAAATTTCTGAAACCCAGTTTGCTTTTGAGTGGCAAAGAATATAAAATCTTTGTTCATTATATTTCTTTTAATTTCTTTTTAATCTTTTTACTCATGGTTTATGTTTTTAGATCTATTTCATAGTATCCTGCCCAGACAATTTGGTCACCAAGGCGTCTTTTATTTTTTAATCTATTTGGGTTGCTTTAGATTTCACTTACCAGTACCAAATATGAGTGCTCTATGCCCTTAAATATTGCTAAGTATGTTGAAGTTGTGATGGATCTCATCAGAGTTGCTAAATATTTTAACAAAAAGTTGTTGATTGCTATAAGTAATCATTATTATCTATGTATTTTGCAGGACCTTGGTGTTAACTGTATAGAGTTGATGCCATGTCATGAGTTCAATGAGCTGGAGTACTTCAGCTATAATTCTGTTTTGGGCGACCATAAGTACAATTTTAACCTTTGGAGAACTTATTTTGGCTTTATGTGAAATATATGAATTATTACTTAAACAATCTTTATGGGCATCTTCTATATTTATTAAACAAGATCCTAAATTACTAATTGGAGATCATGCTGATAGCCTTACATTGCTTTTCTGGTGTCCTTACTGGCTTGGTGTGAATAGTTAACCAACCCTTTCGCAATTATACTTTTCGCTAATAATCTACATTCTTAAATTGGAACTCCTTGAAGTAGCCTCTTCACATAGAAGCTACCTTTTTGCCTTATATATAAATATATATGGGGGCCAGGATCAAAGATTTCATTTTAATTTATGTAAGTTGTGACACTTTTTAGACCATTAGACTCATTTACTTAAATGATGGGAATTACCTTGAACATGCAAGATTAATGCATATTGGGAATGGTTCACGCGGAATTTTATCAAGTTGATACACATATGCTGTTATTGTTTGTGTAACATTATGAGTGTTTTTCAACCTAACTATATATATCAGTCACGTATTTGTTTCATCAATTTCTCAGTAAAATCTACAAGCAGAATGTTCCTTTACCTCTTAATTCTGTACTTTTGGGAATTTTCAAAAGAAAAAAAAATATATATATATATATGTGTGTGTGTGTGTGTGAGAATGCCAAAAACTTGTTTGAAATGTTTGTTTCTGTCTTCACTGAAAAGAATTACTAACTGAAGCCAATAATTTGTTGTTTAAGTTGCTTGCTCTTGGTCATCTGGCCCTGGTGATCTTGGTACCTGATCTCACAAATAAAAAGTAAAAAAAAAAAAATAATAATAATAACTAAATAAATAAACAAACTGATTTTCTCAACTTTATGATATTTTCACATTTCACAAAAATGTTCAATTATATCGACATATATTGTGCAAATATGATTTGTTGCCAGGTTGAACTTTTGGGGCTACTCAACGGTCAATTACTTTTCTCCTATGATAAGATACTCATCTGCTGGGTTAAGTAACTGTGGCCGTGATGCAATTAATGAGTTCAAACTTCTTGTTAAGGAAGCACATAAACGAGGAATTGAGGTGATAACTTTCTCAATGTAATTATCTCTTTTAGAGTTGAAAATTTTTTCACGTGTAATTTTACTTAAGCAGGTCATCATGGATGTTGTTTTCAATCACACAGCTGAAGGGAATGAGAAAGGTCCTATTTTGTCTTTTAGAGGTGTTGATAACAGTGTGTATTACATGCTTGCCCCTAAGGTATGGCTCTTAACACATTGCTCCTATATATGATTCACCTTAAGAACACAATACTGTAGTATCTGAGGTTCAAAAAATTCAGCTGTGTTCAAAATTCATGGTAAAATCTATTTGATGAGTTTGTAGATTCCTAAACATGGTTGTTTGATTTACATGACAAAAATTGCAATATTATCGTTAAAATTGAACTTATGCAAAATGAGTGAATGAATTATATTTTATGTGTCTACTTTTTAATAGAGAAAAGGAAAAATTCAACAAACAATTATTATTTCAGAGTTTTACATATACACTATTGCTTATACTGAATTATAGTTGCATAGTGATTTCTAGTAGTTTGTTCAAAATTGTTTCATAGTTGTAGAAGGAAAGTGCATGGCATCTTGTTTGTTGCTAGGTTTTTGTCTTCTTTGAGAAAATCTCTGGTTTGTTCCTCCAACTCCAGCCGTTTCAGTTTAGATTGATACCCTACCTAGCAATTTTTTTTTCCTATCCTGTTCCCTTATTTTCCACATGTGATTTTGTTTTTTTCCTCTTTTGAAAATTGCAATTGCTGTTCTATGCAGAAGTTGTATGATATATTAATTTCAACATTCTTCCTCAATATTAATATTAATTCTGCAAGCCTTAATGAGAAACAGTGTGTTGGGACATAACCTTTGCAACTTATTTCCCATCTTCATTTTAAGTTAGTGAGTCCAGTTCGGAATTTCAATGTTATAATTACTATGAACTGAATTATGCATTATGATTTTACAGGGAGAATTTTATAATTATTCTGGCTGTGGGAATACATTCAATTGCAACCATCCTGTTGTGCGTCATTTTATAGTTGATTGTTTGAGGTAAATTCATTGCTGTGTATACCAGATTATTGTCATGTGATTTGTTTTACTTATGAGATTGTTGACAATTGCGGGTTTTCATATTTTATCAATATTTTATTGATTTGGCAACTAATGCTAGTTTGGATACCCATCATGGAATCTGCCAAAGCATACAAACAAGTCCAAAGAATTCCTATAAAAATTTTATATGTATGCATGAGTGATCAAGGACAGTGAGAAAAAGATTTTAAACTGGGAAGACTGGAGACAGAGAAATTTAGAAACTTGAGATATTGGAGGAATTTTACTCGCATGAACTAGTGCTAAGGCATCATCAGTTTTCCTGCCAATGGGAGGAACATTTTTTATGGTTCTGCAGTTCTTGGGGGTGCTTCTGCCGGATTGGCTGTTGAGCAGGGCCAAATAGAAAGGGTGCTCTAGTGCTCTAAAGAGTCTTATAGGTCAGGAGTGCACTTTTACCAAGCATAACAATAAAAAGTTGAGCATTGAAGTGCCTAGTGACCTGGTATAACTTCCTAAAAATCATATTATGGAATGCTGGAATGCTGTTGGTAATTGCTTCAAGAGTTAGGCTTTTTGCTTGCCAAGACAAATGCTTTGCCTTAAGCAAGTCTAAATTTCAAGTTGAAGAACCATATGCGTAACAGGCCAACTAGCAATTTATCTAGAAGCATTTCAATCACTTGGCAGTCTTTTACATGATAAATTGTTCAAATGTTTGCTCCATGCAATCGCAAACCAAGGATTAGTATTACCACATAGGAAGCTGTAAGGTGTAAAAATCTTTATAATATTGAAGTAGCCTTGGAACCCATGTCAGTGAAAATTTTAGGAGATAAAAACTTGAGAAGTCAGGTTTGTAGATGCTTTTGCTAATTATTGTGCATTAGACTATTGAAAGGAGAGAGGTGTATGCATAAGTATAACAGTTTTTTAAGTGTTGATTTTTTTTTCCTTAAAATTTTTAAACTTTTTCCTGTGCTACTTCTTGAATTCCATTTATTTTTATTTTAAGTTGCATCCATTTTTCCTTTATTATGATACGTAGTTGGAGGTCTTCATTTTTCTGTCTCCTGCAACAGGTATTGGGTAACAGAAATGCATGTGGATGGCTTTCGTTTTGATCTAGCTTCTATAATGACTCGGGGTAGCAGGTTATTTCTTATCTATCTGATAGATATCTCATGTCAATTTATCAAGAGACTGACTTTTATTGCAGGACTTTTAATTTTTGTTAATTCTTTCTCCACAGCCTCTGGGATGCAGTCAATGTATATGGGATTCCAATGGAAGATGACTTGCTGACTACTGGTAGCCCTCTCAGCAGCCCACCGTTGATTGACATGATAAGTAATGATCCAGTACTTCGTGGAGTGAAGGTATTCCATTTAAAATTTCCTTCTCTAGTCTTTCCACGTTCTTAATGCTGCCAGGCATTTTAATTCACCATACACTTGTGTAGAAAGCTTTTGATCCCCTCTAAGTGTCGTAGCATCTTCACAGGCCATAAGAACCTTAATTGACCTATTTGATAACAATCAATTACAACTTAGAGAAGAAAGCAAAGGGAGGACAAGGAAAAAGCAGATTAACACAAACACTTGGTTGTGCAACTTTACATGTCAAGAAGAAGAATCTGTTATTCCATCCAAAACTTCCAAATTTGTTTGGAAATCTTTGTGGAAAATTTTCAGAAACCTCCCCTGCAATAGTGGTTTGATCAATATAAACCACATGTAGGTACCTGTATATGGGCAATAATATAGTTAAGTTTAGAGAGATTTTTCTAGAATTTATACTTAAGTATAGACATTCAAATTTATTTCAGATTATTTGAGCTGAAATTTTATTCAAATGGTTAAACGCGGAGAAACTGTTCCAGAAATGGAGTTCAGTGATTTCTGACCGCGTGGTGAGAATAGGAGAACATGCATGCAGAGAGCTTGTGAACATCTCCAACTTGTAACATAGGAAAGGCAACATTCGCTGATGTCTTCTTTCCTAATCAACTTGCAAGGAGTCAAGTTTTTCTTAATGCTGAAGAATGATAGAGTAAAGAATCTATCTACTCTAGAAGTCTTTTATTTTAGGCATTTATATATTATTGTCTAGATAGTTTATTTCCTAGTTTAATTAGATCTTGGCCAACATATAATCGGGAGTTAGTTTTGTTCTATAGGCATGCTTGGATGGGATGTTGATAAAGAATATTGATTTCTTTCTTAGCTCTCTCTGATTCTTCTCTCATTTCTTCCTAGTTTACCCCCAATTATTTAATTTTTTTTTTTTGTCCTTTTGTATCTCCCGTTGCTTTTGTCTTCTTCTATTTGTTTATCTGTTTCCTATCCTGCCTTACATCAAGGTAATTTCTATTATGCTTCACTTTTAATGGAAAACATAATGGAGAGTACTAGTTTCATCTCTTCTACAGATAAGAAAAATTTAATTGAAAAGCTCAAGTGTGGGTATTATCACCCATGAAGTAAATTCACATCTTTAGCAGACTAACAGATTTTGAAGTGGCCATTGAAATATTTAGGACTTCCAAGTCGCACATTTCCTAGAGCTATAGATTTGTTTCTCGATGAGAAACAAAAGGGCTATATTACTAAAGCAGGCGATTACAAAAAGTGGACCAGCTGTCCATAAGAAAAAGCAGCCTTTGAGGGGAAAAGAGCTATACAAACATGTAGAGATGAATCTTTATATTATATGAGTATCTAGATAATCTGGGCAACAAAGAAGACCTCTCCACAACAACCCTGAAGCAAAAACTATCTAACAATCCCTTCCCAGTTTAGCAATAGAATACTTGAATTATCTATTTTCCTTAGCTGTTTCTCTCTTCCTTTTGCGGTGTTGTTACTATTTAAAAGATTAACTAATGGAGACACTGTCATCTTTGTCATTTAGCTTATAGCAGAAGCATGGGATACAGGTGGTCTATATCAACTTGGCATGTTTTCACGCTGGGGTTGTTGGTCGGAATGGAATGGGAAGGTCAGTCAGATGCTAAATTTTTTACCTATCATCCCATTGTCATTGGAAAATTGGAATTTAAAGTGCATCATGGCATAAGCATGTTCGAAACACATAGATATAATTTAACCGTGGCTTATTTTCATCCTTTATCGCAGAAACTACAAGTTGGATATAATATTCACATGTCATTTATCATAGAATCTGCTAACCATGCTTGTTTTATTAATGGACATCTAATAATTTTAAATCTTCTAACAAAAAGAATTCCATTTAGATTAAGCACGTGAAGCAGAACCTTGTAACTAGTTCCTATTTATTAGAATTTTTGAAGGATAAGAAAAAAATTTGAATGTTATGGTCTTTTTTTGCTTTTTTTTTTTGGCACAATGATTGGGATAACTGTTGGACTTCTGATTTGCTCATGGTTTAGCAATCAGACTCAATGCCTTGACCGTGTTTTTCTCACCGAACAATTAATTCGTCAGTATGTCCTGAGAAGTTTTACTTTCAGTCTTTAATCTTCAAGCATTTGCCTTTAATACTTTTTCATGCGAAGACTTACATGACTTAAGTGACCAGTTCACAAACAAATGTCAATAGACTGGAGAGTTGCAAATTCATCGCCATGTTATTTACTACTGTAGTTTGCAGTAATTTATTTGATTATTTCATGTCAATAAGTATAAATATTATGCGCTTTCCTCCTTTGCATCTTCCAGGCCCTACCATCCTTCATTTTCATATTTTAGTTGATTATTCATGTCAAATCTCCTAGGACGAAACATGCATTTCTTTATTACAAGAATTTGCCTGTAAAATCTGTCTGCTAAGAGTCTGATTTGATTTGCATAATCATTTTGATTTCAGTATCGTGATATAGTGCGACAATTTATAAAGGGCACAGATGGTTTCTCTGGTGCTTTTGCTGAGTGTCTATGTGGGAGCCCGAATTTATACCAGGTATGTCTTTTGACTTTTGTTGCGTGTTTCTTTCGAAGGCTTGAGAACTTGAATCCTTCTTCATGGTGGTTTTTATCTCGTATTATTTATGTAGTTTTTCTTTGGAAACTAAAATCTTGAATTTTTCTGATTTCTTGATGTTTTATGATTCCTGCATTGTAAGCCCTCGTTTCAAGCCCATTAAATATATGTCCAGTTGTGATATTTGGATTTATTGTATTTATTGGTTATTATTATTAATAATATAATTATTACAATTATTCATATGTTTTGAATTAGGAAGGAGGAGGAAAACCATGGAATAGCATCAACTTTGTATGCGCACATGATGGTTTTTCTCTGGCTGATTTAGTGACCTATAATCACAAGCATAACTTGGCAAATGGGGAAGGCAACAATGATGGAGAGACTCATAATAATAGCTGGAACTGTGGACAGGTACATGTTAACTAACTTTTTCCTCTAAAATCCTCTTACTGCACTCTAGGCTTTCCTAAATAAGCTAGGAAAGCTTTGCCTATACAGGTGAACATATCTCCAACTAATCACCTAGCCGTTTTCCGCAAATGTATCTGAATCGATATACTCTCCAAGGAACCATTTCTCATTCTTAGCTATAGCATAACCTTTTGCTGTCTGTAATTTTTCTGGTTGATTTCTTACAGTGAACTCTTTGAACTACTTGCAAATAATACATATAGGATACATTATCCATATAAAGTACTTAGCTTGGGTTCAATTATTTGAAATCTTCAAGGGATTTGGCTCATAATAGAATATGTATATATTATCCATATAAATTGAACTTAGCTTGGGTTCAATTATTTGAAATCTTCAAGGGATTTGGCCCATAATAGAAGTGGCAAAGCTCTGAGCATTGGAAATTAAATAAACATATCAGTTTAGTACTTTTCACATTCAGAAAGTTAAATAGCTATATATTCATTTTCATTCGTGGATTTCTTCTGAAAGTTTTATAAACCTGCTAGATGTTATTTTCCACTAACCTGAATACTTTAGAATTGAATTGAAACTCTGAACTGATTTGATAATATTTTTGGATGCAAGTATTTATTTAGTCAAAATCATTTGTAGGAGGGAGAATTTGCAGACATTTCTGTGAAGAAACTAAGAAAACGACAAATGCGGAACTTTTTCCTCTGCCTCATGGTGTCCCAAGTGAGTTTTGATATATTTATTTTCTACTGTGGCATCTTTATTTTCTGTCATATGACTTTTGGCTTCACTTTGAGACATGAGCAGCATGTGTTAGTAAATAATTTATGAGAATTTAACTTTTACCCTGGATTTCAGTTTAAGTCTTGGACTCATGTAAATTTGCATCAAGTTTTAGATGATATCCTCATTTGTGTTTCTTTTCATAGGGTTAATTTTGCATTAACTGGCATGAGGTTTGGGGAAGTGTTGATTTACCCGAATGATTTCAACCTTTCTTTAAGTCATATCAGTTAATGGTGATTATCTACTGTTTTCATTCTTTTGCCCCTGATTATTTTACTCTTATTGTTAGTAAATACACTTGAAGGGGGTTAAATTTGGATTTTAAAAAGTTTTGGGGAAATTGATATTTTCTCCAAACCTCAAGGGAGGTCATCGTAAGATTTGGTCTCTAATTACGTTTTTAAGAAAAAGAAAAAAGTAGTTGATAATAGTATTTGTTTTCTAATCTCATTTTTTATATGTACTCACCTTGGTATCTCGTGAAACTTTAGAGGATATTATTCTTTGCAGTTTGGTTTTTTATTGTAAGATACAACAATAACATTAAAAAGTGCCCATTGTGTCTCCAAATGTACAATGATAAATTATGTATGACCAATATGATTAGCATATCCATGATAAATGTTTGGATGAAATAATTTAATTAGTGTCCAAAAACAAAAAGTTTTAACAATTTAATATTTCAACCTTACCTATGAAATAATTTAACGAGAATTTTTTTTTTCCCCTTTCATCTAACTACTAAGTGATGTCTCTCTGAGCAGGGCGTGCCAATGATTCACATGGGTGATGAATATGGACACACAAAAGGAGGAAACAACAATACATATTGCCATGATAACTATGTGATCTTTTACACCCTGCCGATCTCTGGCACTTCTATTAAGCCTAGTTGTTGAGTATGATGACTAATTGTCAGTCATGATGCAGATCAACTACTTTCGATGGGATAAAATGGAAGACTCCACATCAGACTTCTTCAGATTTTGCCGTCTTATGACCAAGTTCCGCCAGTGAGTAACTCCATTTGCTGGTTGGCATTAGCTTTTTTTCTTTTTTCTTTTTTTTAAATAAATATGTTGTTGTTGTTGTTGTTGTTGTTATTAAATTATTATTACTTTTTGGATAATCTGTGTCATTTTATTTGTGTTCTTGCAGTGAATGTGAGTCCCTTGGATTAAATGACTTCCCAACAGCAGAGAGACTCCAGTGGCATGGTCGTGCTCCTGGAATGCCAGACTGGTCTAAAACAAGTCGTTTTGTGGCTTTCACTTTGGTAACTCTTTTATTGCACCTTCGAATTCATCTAAATACTGATTCCCTTTTTTTTTTGCGTAAATTGTTCCTCTGGTGAAGTCAGTTCTAACATTCATTATTAATTATGTAGCTTAACTAGACATGTAGTTACTTTGATATGTAGAATTCTCCATTTTCACCTTTATGAAGATTATGGCATGAAATATTTGTGTGGGTACAGAATGCCAGGGGCACCCTTCTTGTCTAGTACACTATGGTTCATGCATGTTCAGGGTAAAGAGAGTAATAGATCTAGGACGCAGAATTATGTCCAAGATGTTTCTGCTCTGTGACTATATTACATTTTGCTAGATTACATTTTGGAAAATTGAGTGAAGAGCCGGCGGCATTGACAAGATCCTTTTTGTTTTCTGTTCTTTCTGCACTTCTTTCAGCCATCATTTATGAGGAATTCCAAGACTTATCTTTTCTTCATCTCGTCTTGATTTTCTCTATTAGCATAACGTTTCTCATTTTGTTATCTTCTGACCCTAGAAAATATAGCTTAGTCAAGGACAGAAGGTGTTCAGTCTTTTAAACAGAAATTTATTGAAGATATTGTTCACATTTACAATTATAGGCGTTATAAACCTAATAGAATTTCGTTGACTGGAAAATTCTCTTTTATCGAAAATGGTCACGAACTCTTGGTGTCGTTCTCCATCTAACTAATTTCTTTTGAGTTGAATAATCTAGTTGGTAACTGTTCGCATAAATTTTATCCCAGATGGATTCTGTGAAGGGAGAAATCTACATCGCGTTTAATGCCAGTCACTTAGCTGTAACTGTTTCACTGCCAGAGCGGCCTGGTTATAGATGGGTACCCTTGGTAGACACCGGCAAGCCTGCACCATTTGACTTCCTCGGCAGTGACCTCCCAGAAAAGGAAACAGCAATAAAGCAGTATGCGCACTTCCTTGATGTCAATCTCTACCCTATGCTTAGTTATTCTTCTATCATATTGTTACTATCTCCAGATGAAAATGCTCAAGTTAAAACCGGGGTAACGAGTGGAAACTGGAAATAATCCTACTGTTACAAGGATACTCGCTGCAAATTCATGTAAATATGTTGCTAATAAATATAATATAGGCCTGAAACCAACAGAGATGGGGCAACGTTATTAGAAGAAATGTGGAGAAAAGGTGCATATTTGGATATAGATACAGGCAAGATTGCTTGTCGCACATAATCTCTTGTTATAAATTATTTCTTAGAATTAAAGTTCGGGGTTATATAATATACTGCCTGAGGTTTGACATAATATCAATATAATATCATTTTGGTTCTTAAGATTTGCTTGTTAGTATCATTTAGGTTCAAGTGATTGGTTTCATCTATTTTTTCATAAACGGATAAAGGCATTTTCGTAAAAGCATTTTGTAAAGTATATAATAAATTAATTTTACTAGACATAACTTTTATTTTCTATATATTTTTTTTCTTCACTAAATTTTTGTCAGCATAAGTTGTAAGTAGATGGGTGTAAGATTTGCTCGTAGATGTAATATTGCCCAGAGAAAAGTTATAGAAAGGTCAAGGAGACACCTTTCAACAATTTCTTTTCAAAAGAGAGAAATCGCCATAATGCTACTAAAATTATTTAAATTTACCGTTGAATTCAATTTCATCCTTGAAAATCTGGAATTGGGCTTCAACATTAATTAAGAATTTGTTCATCTTTAAGTTAGTTGTCTAATGAGAGCAATATTGACTATCGTCTAACACACGGTGGACATTATTATCTATATTTTTCACAGACAATATGAAAATATTAAAAAAAATACAAATCCTAAAAGCAGATATGATTAAAATAATATCAATCAAATACTAAAATTAGATATAATTAGAATTAATATTAATTTTCTCACTCTTAATTAAGTGATGAGGATCAGTATGTTACTCAATTCTTTCTCTCCTATCTTTCTATCTATTTCTTGTTTTATCTTTGTCTTGTTTCTCTCTACTTCTATCTAATTTTCTCCGATTTCCTCTTATATTTTTCTTTCTCTTTTTGATTGGTTACTAGCATGGAGAGGAGAAAGAGAGAAAAATTGTAGAAAGGTCAAAGGACGGCACCTTTCAACAAGTTCTCTCTGAAAGAGAGAGAAATCGCCGTAATGCTACTAAAATTATTTAAATTTACCATTAAATTCAATTTCATCCGTGAAAGCTTTTGGGCTTCAGCGTGAATTAAGATTATGTTCATTTTTAAATTAGCTTGCTCACGAGACCAATACTAACTATTGTCTGACATACGAGGGATAAATTATTCGTAGTTTTGACTAACAATATGAAAATACTAAACAGGATACAAATGCTAAAATTAGACTGATTTTAAAAAATATCAATCAAAACCAATAAATTATAATCCCAGCTCTTATTATTATTATTATTATTATTATTATTATTATTATTAGTTTGTGTGTGTATGTGTGTGTTTGTTGAAGGATAGGTTCAGAGGTTCCCTTTAGTTTAGTGTCATAACCTGCCTAAATTAGTTGCTAAATTAGACCCAAATATGTGTAATGCTTGACCTAGTTTCTAGAAAGTTTACAAGACTTAGCTTGTTTTCTAAAAATCTCTGACAAGTATATGTGTTAGAATTCTCCATGTAAATATCTAGATATTTTAGGTGATGATTCTAGATAGCTAATATTGACCCTTGGATTTATTGAATCTTAGTCATCCATTTAGGAGGAGGATTAGTATAAATACCTCTCCATGCTTCATTTGTAAGCCAAGTTGTAATCAAGCCGTTAGTAAAAGTTCTTGTGTAATATAAAGTGTTCTTGTTAGCAACTCTTGTCTCCCTCTTCCAATACCTCCTTTCTCTTGTCTAAAAGCTTTATGATAAGGAACGGGGTTCCTCAAGTTAAAAGAAAGGGAGGGAGATGTAGACAGAGGAAATGGGAGAAATAATAGAAGAAATTTGGGGAAGAAGTAGAGTGAAAATTGAGGGAGAAATAACATTTTTACTAAAAGATCAAAAAACAATAACAACCAAATCTAAGAAATAAAATAACTAAAGACACTTATTTATAGTGCCGACAATCATAACTTAACTAGGAAATATACTTCCATTAGGAAATATAATACTAATCCTAGTTAAACTAGAAAATATCAAAATTAAATCTTAAATAAAATAGTAAACTATTAATAAGAAAAATAACTCCAATTAGGATTACTCCCAATTTAGGAAGTCAAAATCCCTAATAATAGTCAAAATCTCTGATTTATTAAAATCCCTAAAATCAAAATTAAAATCCCTAATTTATTCCTAAGTTGTCCTATATCAATTCTCTCCCTCTTGAAAAAACTCGACTCCTGGCGAGTTGTCAAGGAGGAAATTGCCAATACACAAGAAAACGCCACATCTTGTCTTGCACGATTATTGGAAAGTCATTAATCTACATCTTCGCTTTATGACGATCCAATAGTGAAAGCACATATAATGAAAAAATTATTGATGCTTTAGCGACCTTCAACATTGATAGAGAAACAATAATCCCCATGGAAGACTTCAGCGTTGACCCAATAGAAGACTTCACCGTTGACCCAATGATAGGAACAGAAGAACCTAAATATGAATCACAATCTATGAAATCAATTTCTTGAATGATTTCATAAGATTCTTCACATGTAGGCTCTACAACATCATTAGAATTCATCTTGCCCTCGCTTTCAATATCACCTCTAGATTCATGCCCATCTACAAGATCAATCTCGCTTGCTTCATTATCTCCACTAGAATTATCAAAATCATCCTCATGGTTCTTAGGAGTTGCACCCAAATCCTTTTGATCCTTATGCTTAGGAGATGGCTCCAAGTTAGGGCTTTGTATGGTGAGAAAAGAGGCTTGTAAGGATTTTACAATTGCTAATATTTCTTCCATCCTATTTTCCAAAGCATCAACCCGAACGTTTACAAACCGGACTGTTTCTAATATTTCAGGTTGTTGGACTGAGGTTTCAGACATGTCAGGGTCTTCAGTTTGATTTTTCTTGTTTCTAGTCATCATAATAGGATAAGATTCGGCTAAATTGATGCAAAATTACTCAAATACCCACAAAATCAACAAGTAAAACAAAAGTCAAGGGGGCAGAAAGGTCAAACCGAATTATGTGCTAATGATGAACAGTATCCGCGGTGAACAGTGACGTCCGTGAACAGTGTACAATGAACAGTACGTCCGATGAACAGTACTCGCCGTGAACAGTACGCGGATGAACAGTATTTTTTTTTTTTTTAGGGGTGATGGAAGATGAAATTGGGATAAAGTAAGTTGATGGTGGTGGGAGGTTTTAGGGTTTATGGATTGAACAAAAATTAAAGGATAAATAGTATAAGACGGGATCAAAACCACGCTCTGATTCCAATTGATGAGGAACGGGGTTCCTCAAGTTAAAAGAAAGGGAGAGAGATGTAGACAGAGGAAATTGGAGAAATAATAGAAGAAATTTGGGGAAGAAGTAGAGTGAAAATTGAGGGAGAAATAACCTTTTTACTAAAAGATCAAAAAACAATAACAACCAAGTCTAAGAAATAAAATAACTAAAGACACTTATTTATAGTGCCGACAATCATAACTTAACTAGGAAATATACTTCCATTAGGAAATATAATACTAATCCTAGTTAAACTAGAAAATATCAAAATTAAATCTTAAATAAAATAGTAAACTATTAATAAGGAAAATAACTCCAATTAGGATTACTCCCAATTTAGGAAGTCAAAATCCCTAATAATAGTCAAAATCCCTGATTTATTAAAATCACTAAAATCAAAATTAAAATCCCTAATTTATTCCTAAGTTATTCTACATCACTTTAAGCTCAAACATCCTAATTTAGAACCTTCTCTTTTAGTGAGCAAGCTAAGCTATAAGGTTTACTTAGCAACTTTGAGTGTGAGTTGTCTAAGTGCCGCATCGGTAATTCTGCTACCAAAAATCAAGCCTGTGACAATTGGTATCAAAGCTCGGTTCAATATAGTTAGTGGTTATTGGTGTGTTTATATACATCTCTAAGAAAACTTTATCAAAAAGACCATAAGAGTTTAAGGAGATTGGATTTTTAGTAGGACCGTTTGTGACCCCTCCATCCTTTCTTGGAAGCTTTCCTGGTTTATGTTAAATCATGCCAACACTTACTACTATTATAGGTTTATTGATCGAAGTAAGTTTCGAGCATATGAGCATGGCATCCGACATTAAGATGATGGTAGAAGAGCAAGCTCGTAGTCGCAAGGAGCAGTTTCAGCCTCGTCCACAAGGAAAGCGTGGTAGGCCCAATGCTCCAACCACGGAAGCCTCAGAGTCTCGTGTTGTTAACATAGAGCAGGTTGTCTCAAGCATGGATAATGCCATCGGGCGCCTCTTCGATCGTCTCAAAAGCTTAGAGGTGGACTATGGGAATATCACCCAAGTGACTAAGTCCAACATACTCAATTTTAGCCAATCCTTTAAGGAGAACTTCTTGCCCTCACACGAGAACTCATTGGCTTGCGAACCTTTGTGAAACATAAATTGCGAGCAGTCCGTGCTGAAGTGGAAGAGACATGCATAGACTAAGAGAAGCATAGATATAACCATGCTAACCCAGCTTCTATTAGCACTAGCGGGTTGAGCAATATGCAAGTACCTACTCCTACTACATACCAAGGCACTCGTACTGCTGCTAAGGTTGAGAACTTCTTGTTCAGCCTTGAGCAATACTTTGAGGCCACAAGTGTCCAAGACGATGCTTCAAGAATTGGTATTGCACCCACATTTCTTCATGATACAATTCAACTATGGTGGCATAATAAGCATGGTGACATAAGCAAAAGCATTTGCTCCGTCCATACATTGAAAGACTTCAAGAGAGAGCTTCGGAAGCACTTCTCTCTAAACAATGCTGAAAATGAGGCAAAGGTTAGTCTTTGCCGTTTGAAGCAAAGTGGCACCATTCGAGATTATATCAAGAAGTTCACCACAATAATCTTGGAAATTTAGGATATGCCTGACAAAGACTTTCTCTTCTACTTCTTTGATGGTCTTAAAGATTAGGCAAGAGTTTAGCTTGAGAGGCATGGCGTGTAAGACCTTGACGAAGCCATAGCTGCGGCCGAATCTCTCATGAATTACACATCCCACTCTAAGGAAAAGAAGGCCAACCATGGCAAAAGTGGGGGACATAGGAACACAAAAAGAACCAGGGCCGTAAAGAAGGTGGTTCACGCAAACCTTCATGGGGCGATAAGCCTAGCAGAGGTAAGTTCAAAGCCTCTAAGCCTAAAAGCCATTGCTTCATTTATGATGGTCCTCATTGGGCACCCGACTGCATAAAGTGCAAGGCCCCTAATGCCTTCGTCGCGCAATATAAGGGAATACAAGATGAAGAGCCCGAAACAAAGATGGATTTTTTCTACATGATTGGCACACTTAAGAGACTCATACACACCAAGAAGGGTTTAATGTATGTAAGCACCATAATCAATGGTAGAAATGTGTGTGCGACATTAGACACCGGAGCCGCACCTAACTTCAGCTTTATTGAAGAAGCCAAGCATCTAGGCCTTAAGTATAACAATGGAGGAGGCACAATCGAGGCGGTAAACTCAAGCCAATTGTATGTACTGTCCAAGTGGTATTAGGCATAGAATTCTTCGACTAAGTCCATGCCTTTTCTATGCCAGCCTTAAACTCCCTTAGCATCCTTGATAGAAGCCGATACTGCATGGTCATTACGGAGGTGTAGCCAAAGTTGAGAGCAAGGCACTGTCTGCATCGCAATTCAAATAGGGAATAAGGAAGGACCTAAGCTTCCTTGCCACTGTTTGAGAATTGAATGATGGAGAAGACACCACCATTGCCAGGGACCCAACACCACCAGACGTCCAGGCCGTCCTTGAGGTATATGAGGACGTCTTGCCCCAAGAGCTTCCAAAGAAAGTGGCTCCAAGGCGCGAGGTGGATCACCAAATCGAGTTGGAACTTTTTGAGCCAAGTCTCCAGCCATAGCGCCCTATCGTATGGCACCACTCAAACTTGCAGAGTTGAGAAAGCAACTCTAGGATTTACTTGATGCAAGTTACATCCAGCCCTCCAAAGCTCCATATAGTGCACATGTCCTCTTTCAAAATAATAAAGATGGATCTCTCCACACATTCATTGACTAGATGGTGCTCAACAAAAATCACCATCAAGAACAAGTACCTGATGTCATTAATTGTGAAGCTGTTCGACCAACTTGGGAAGGCTCGATACTTCTTGAAGCTTGACCTGATGTCATCAGGCTACTACCAAGTGCGCATTATCAAAGGTAATAAAGCAAAGATAACAAGCGTGATAAGGTATGGTGCCTACAAGTTTTAAGTCATTCCATTCGGCCTCATCAACGCACCTGTCACATTTTGCATGCTTATGAACAAATTATTACATCCCTATCTCGACCAGTTCGTAGTATACTTGGATGACATTATGGTGTATAGCACGACCTTTGAAAAGCATGTGCAACACCTTAAGCAAGTTTTTCAAGTGTTTTGTGAGAATAAACTCTGCGTCAAGAAGGAGAAATACTCATTTGCCCAACAAGAAGTATAGTTCCTTGGCCATCGAATACAAGATGGGAGACTTATGATGGATCCAACAAAGATAAGGGCAATTTAAGAATGGAAGCCTCCTACCAAGATACTGGAGCCAAGATCATTCATTGGGTTGGTAAACTACTACAGGCAGTTCATCAAGGGCTATTCAGCCAAGGCCACCCCTCTCACAGACCTACTCAAGAAGAAAAACACATGACACTGGACCGAAAAGTGCTAACACGTTTTCAAGGAGCTAAAAAAGGCAATTTCGGAAGAATTTTTGTTGGTGCTGTTCGACCACACAAAACCATTCGAGATGTACACGAACACCTTAGAATTTGCCATTGGGGGTGTTCTCGTGCAAGATGAGCACCCCATCGCATACGAGAGCCGTAAGCTCAATGACATGGAACGGCGTTACACGATCTAAGAAAAAGAGATGACAGCCATCATTCATTGCTTGAGAGTTTGGAGTCACTACTTGCTTGGCTCCCCCTTTGTCATCATGATCGACAATGTAGCAGCGAGCTACTTTCAAATGCAAAAGAAGCTAAGCCTTAAGCAAGCACGATGGCAAGACTTCTTCACCAAATTTGACTATCGATTTGAGAACAAGCCTGACAAGGCGAATGTAATAGCTGACACATTAAGTCGCAAGGCAAAACTTGCAATACTAAGCATTAGTTGACCACAAAGTATATTAATCAACCGTATCAAAGAAGGCCTAGAGCAAGATCCCGTAGCCAATAACCTATTAAAGCTTGCTAGTGAGGGAAAGACAATGCGCTTTTAGATAGATGAAGGCCTACTCCTCACAATGAAAAAATATCTTTTTGTACCAACACATGAAAATTTGCGGAAAGAGATCATCAAGAAGTGTCATGACTTTAAGTAGGCTTGTCACTCTGGTATGGCACGAACCCTTGCACTCATCCAAAATTTCTACTATAGGTCGCAAATGCGAGAAAATATGGATGGCTATGTGCGGACTTGCCTAGTGTGCCAGCAAGACAAGGTTGAGCACCAACATCCAGCAAGTTTATTAGAACCCCTGCCTGTTGTGGAAAGGCCATGGCAAAGCATGTCGATGGATTTCATTGTGGCTTTACCAAATCTGAAGGGTATGGAAGCCTCATGGTGGTAATTGATCGGTTCAGCAAGTATGTCACCTTCATACCAATCTCAGTAAACTATCTTGCATTTGAATCCGCACGAGCATTCCTCGAGAATGTGTTAAAATTATGGGGAGTTTCACAGAACATAGTTAGTGATCGTGACCCACGTTTCACTAAACGATTTTAGGGAGAACTATTCAAATTACTAAGGACTAACTTGAACTTTTCAACCAATTTTCATCCTTAAACTCATTGACAAATTGAGCACATTAACAACCTTTTGGAGCTATACTTAAGGCATTATGTGAGCGCTCATCAGAGAGATTGGGTAAAATTGTTGGATATTGTCCAATTCTCATATAACATTCAAAAAAGTAAGGCCATCGGCAAGAGCCCATTAGTAATTATAGTCGAGTGATAACCCATGACACCTCTTGTCATTGCCTAAACTTATGAAGGAAAAAGCCCAACAGGATATAAGCTTGCGAGAGAGTGGCATAAGCAAGCTGATATTACGCAAGTATGCTTAGACAAGGCTGTTAGAAAGATGAAGAAATAGGTAGACATGAGGAGACGACATCTCGAATTCCAAGAAGGGGACTTAGTGCTTATCAAGCTACTACCCAACAATTCAAAAGATTACGCAACGTGCATAAAAGGTTGCTTCGAATGTAT
The DNA here is from genome assembly GCA_013180625.2 of Boswellia sacra. Taxonomy (NCBI): domain Eukaryota; kingdom Viridiplantae; phylum Streptophyta; class Magnoliopsida; order Sapindales; family Burseraceae; genus Boswellia; species Boswellia sacra. Next base: position 75,656 of record SNVD02007489.1, read on the forward strand.
GAAGGTCCATTTCTGATTTTCAAATGAGTAGGTAAGGTCTCCTACCAAGTACAGCTATCCCCCCAACCTCAAAATACATCCAGTCTTCCATGTGAGCTTTCTAAAGTCTTATCACGAGGAAAGAGAGGACCCAAGTAGAGGCGAGTCCATGAGAGCGCCATCGTTGTCGTTATCGAATTCGACAAGGATGTGGAATGCATCCTTGCGAAACGAGTAATACGAAGAAGAGGAGTTCCACCCTACACCGAATACTTGGTAAAATGGAAAAACCTTCCAAATAGCAAGGCTAGCCGGGAGCGTGAATACGTCAGATGCAATTTGGGTAGCACATCCAATGCTACAAGGACAAAAACGCGCCGAGCACGTCACAAAATTAAATGGGGGAGAATGTCATTGCCTGCCTAAATTGCTTGCTAAATTGGGCCCAAATGTGTATAAGGCTTGACCTAGTTTTAAGAAAGTTCACAAGGCCTAGCAAAGTTTGTTAACCCAGGTATGGCAACCCAAGAGGGGGGGTGAATTGGGTTTTTATTTATCAAAACGGATTTAGAAAACTTTTCTTGAAAGATCAAAATTATTTAACTCTTTCTTTGAGAATAAAGGTGAAGAAGATGAAATTAGAATTTATCAAAGATGCAATCAAAAGATTAATAATAATGAACAATCACAAGTGCAAGTTAATGTAAAGAGATAGGGATAGAGAGAGTGCAAACTCAATTTACGTGGTTCGGCAAACCTTGCCTACGTCCACGGGCTCCTAGCTCCACGAGCTAAGCTTTCCACTAAGTTGTAGAAATCTTTACAACTTGCTTGATGAACAACCTCATCAAGACTTTTTCCTTCAACTCTTGATAACACCACACCAAGAGTTCTTCTTGATGAACAACCTCACCAAGGCAACTTTCTTCAAACCTTGATAACACCACACCAAGAGTTCTTCTTGATGAACAACCTCACCAAGGCAAATTCCTTCAACTCTTGATAACACCACACCAAGAGTTCTTCTTGATGAATAACCTCACCAAGGCAACTTCTTTCAACTTGCATGATAATTTGGACAACCTTGCACTTGAAATTTGAATTTCTTTAAAGCATATAAAATGTTATAAATTAAGTAAGCTTTCCAAAGGCTCAAGAATCACATCATTTGGACATTTGTAGAGAAATATATGACCAATTGAGTGAACATTGCTCATGTGTCACATTCCTTGAATCAAACCTTGTTCTTAAACTTTGGTGCCTTTAACATGTAGTCTTCTCCTTAGCTTCAACACTTCATTTAATAAGCCTCTTCTTGATTTTACAATTATTTCAATGATATTACTCTTGCACATAAATAAACATGTTAGTAAATCACAATGAATCAATGTGTATTGTTATCATCAAAATTATCATGTAGCCTTAGGGCTAACAATCTCCCCATTTTTGATGATGACAAACCATTGATTGCTTTCAAATAATATCTAAAATAAAGAATGAAAATAAAATCAAGAATAAACAAAAAAATGGCACTCGTTATGAATATAAGCAATCCACGTTATGAATATAAGCAATCCAACAATTTCTCCCCCTTTTGTTATCATCAAAAAAATGTAATCAAATTAACTACTCCCCCTAAATATATTCTCCCCCTTAATATATGCTACCATTCAAAGATTATCATATAAAAGCAAAATTAAGACATATCCAACATGCCTAATTCTCTTCTAATTATGCAAAATCTATCTTGACTAAGGGGTTTAGTCAAATTTAAGTCTAGGGACTAATTCCCAAACTTAATTTCTCTCAAATTGGTTTAATTCTTCTTGCATAGCCAAAATCCAACTTTCATCATTTTTGGCTTCTTTAAAAGATTTTGGTTCAAATTGAGAGACAAAAGCAAAATGATTACAAAAGTTCTTAAAAAAAGATCTAGTTTTCATACCTTGTGATGGTCTACCAATAATGAGATCTTTAGGATGAGCTTCTGCATACCTCCATTCCTTTGGTAATTCTTGGGAAGAATCATTTACTTCCTCAAGCTTTTCTTGTTGAAGTTGTAATTCATCTTGACTCTTTTCATCAAGCCTAGATTCCTTGATTTGCCTTTCTACTTCAACAATATCATCATCTAAATTCTTTGAAGAAATCACATTAGTTTCATTAAATTCAACATGCATAAAATCTTCAATAGCAAGAGTCTTTTTGTTAAAAACTCTATCTGCCTTACTATGGTTGGAGTAGCCAACAAAAATTCCAACATCGACTTTGCATCAAATTTTCCAAGGTTATCCTTGGTGTTTAAAATAAAACATTTACATCCAAAAACTTTAAAAAATCCAATGTCGGGTTTTCTTCCTTTCCAAAGTTCATAAGGAGTTTTCTTTATTAAAGCTCTAATATGGACTCTATTGATTATAAAGCATGCGGTATTAACGGTTTCGGCCCAAAAATATTTTGGCAAATTATTTTCAAGTAATATGGTCCTAGCCATTTCTTGGATAGTCCTATTTTTCTTCTCAACAACACCATTTTGTTGTGGAGTTCTAGGTGAGGAAAAATTATGCTCAAAACCATTTTCATCACAAAGATTTTCAAATGCAACATTGTCTACTTCACCACCATGATCACTCCTAATGGACACAATAGAATACCCTTTTTGATTTTGGACTATTTTTACAAATTTTGAAAAAGCTTGTATGGCCTCATTTTTAGTTTTCAAGAATAATACCCAAGTGAATCTTGAATAATCATCCACAATAACACAAACATAATACTTTCCACCAAGGCTTTGAGTTCTTGATGGTCCAAATAAATCCAAATGAAGTAATTGTAGAGGTTTATTTGTTGAAATAAATTTCTTTTGTTTAAAAGAAGTTCTCACTTGTTTTCCAAATTGACAAGCATAACAAATCTTATCATTTTCAAATTTTATTTTTGGAAGACTATCAACTAAATCATTTTTAGAAATTTTTGAAATTGTGTCCATGCTAGCATGACCTAACCTTCTATGCCATAACCAAGCATCATCATTAACAATGAAACAATTTTTCTACATGATCATTAACATCAATATCAATTGTATAAATATTACCACATCTATTACCAACAGATAATGTCTTATTGTTACTAACATCCTTAATCACACATCTATTAGGCTCAAAAGTAACAAAATATCCCTTATCACACAATTGACTAATGCCAATCAAATCATGTTTTAAACCATTAACAAGCAAAATATTTTCAATAATAAGTGAAGAAAGGTTACCAATATCACCATATCCGATTACCCTTCCTTTGGCATTATCACCGAAGGTCACATATCCTCCTTTCTTCATGATTAATCTTGAGAACTTGGAGGCATCTCCGGTCATATGCCTTGAGCATCCACTATCTAAGTACCACTTGTGTTTGCCACTTTGTCTCTACAATCAACATTCAAGGAGTAACTTTTTGGTACCCAAAAGTTCTCATCTTTACTTAAAGCCATAAAGCACATGTTTGCCACTTCACAATCTTCTTCTTCGGTGGAGCTAGCTTCACTATCATCCCAATTTGTGGCTTTCATTGCTTTGGATTTCTTGTTTTGACTCTTGAAGTAAGGACAATCCATCTTTACATGTCCCGTTTCTTGCACTCATAGCAAATGACTTGATCATTTTTCTTATCTTGCTTTGAGCTTTGCCCTTTGTACTCCCTTCTAGAGTTCTTCTTGAATCCTTGGTTTCTTCTAATCATCCTTTTTAGCTTCCTTGTGATGAATGCAAGATCTTCATCATCTCCTTCATCGTTGGACTCATCATCTTCTTTTGTTGAAGATTTGAAAGCGATATTTTTCTTTTTCTTGAAATCTTCTTCGTTCTCCTTCAAGGTGATTTCATGAGTCATGAGAGAACCCATAAGTTCTTCTAATGTTAGTTTGGTGAGGTCCTTTGCTTCTTGAATTGCCGTCACCTTTGGCTCCCAAGATTTTGGTAGACACCTAAGAATCTTTCTCACCATTTCAACATTAGATAAGATTTACCAAGAGATTTCAAACTATTAATAATATCCGTAAATCTAGTAAACATTTCAGAAATTGATTCATCCGATTTCATCTTAAAAAGCTCATAACTATGAACTAGCATACTAATTTTGGATTCCTTAACTTGACTAGTTCCTTCATGAGTTACTTCAAGTGTGTGCCATATTTTTTGTGCCGTAGAACAAGTAGATATTCTATTAAACTCATTTCTATCTAGAGCGCAATACAACACATTCATAGCTTTAGCATTCAAACTCAATTTCTTTTTATCATCTTCACTAAACTCTTTAGGTTCTTTAAGCATGCATTCCCCATTTTCAATTTTGGTAGGAACAAAAGGTCCTTCCAAAACAATAGACCACAAATCAGAATCAAAAGATTTCAAGAAAATACTCATTCTAGTTTTCCAATAAGAGTAATCACTTCCATTGAAAAATGGAGGTCTAGAGATAGAAAGCCCCTCAACATATGAAGTTGAATTAAAAGTTACCATAGCTCAAAATCGATTAAGATTTAAAAAAAATGAGCAACCTTGCTCTGATACCACTTGTTGACCCAGGTATGGCAACCCGAGAGGGGGGGTGAATTGGATTTTTATTTATCAAAACGGATTTAGAAAACTTTTCTTGAAAGATCAAAAATTAGTTCACTCTTTCTTTGAGAATAAAGGTAAAGAAGATGAAATTAGAATTTATCAAAGATGCAATCAAAAGAATAATAATGATGAACACTCACACGTGCAAGTAAATGTAAAGAGGAAAGGGATAGAGAGAGTGCAAACTCAATTTACGTGGTTCGGCAAACCTTGCCTACGTCCACGGGCTCCTAGCTCCACGAGCTAAGCTTTCCACTAAGTTGTAGAAATCTTTACAACTTGCTTGATGAACAACCTCACCAAGACTTTTTCCTTCAATCTCTTGATAACACCACACCAAGAGTTCTTCTTGATAAACAACCTCACCAAGGCAACTTCCTTCAACTCTTGATAACACCACACCAAGAGTTCTTCTTGATGAACAACCTCACCAAGGCAACCTTCAACTCTTGATACACCACACAAGAGTTCTTCTTGATGAATAACCTCACCAAGGCAACTTCTTTCAACTTGCATGATGATTTGGACAACCTTGACACTTGAAATTTGAATTTCTTTAAAGCATATAAAATGTTATAAATTAAGTAAGCTTTCCAAAGGCTCAAGAATCACATCATTTGGACATTTGTAGAGAAATATATGACCAATTGATTGCTCATGTGTCACATTCCTTGAATCAAACCTTGTTCTTAAACTTTGGTGCCTTTAACATGTAGTCTTCTCCTTAGCTTCAACACTTCATTTTAATAAGCCTCTTCTTGATTTTATAATTATTTCAATGATTCTAGTCTTACACATAAATAAACATGTTAGTAAATCTCAATTAATCAATGTGTATTGTTATCATCAAAATTATCATATAGCCTTAGGGCTAACAAAGTTCACAAGGTCTAGCAAAGTTCACAAGGTCTAGCCTATTTTCTAGAAATCTCTAACAAGCACATGTACTAGAAATCTCCGTGTAAATATCTAGATATTTTAGGCGATGATTCTAGATAGCTAATATTAACCCTTAGATGCATTGAATCTTAGCCATCCATTTGAGAGGAGAATTAGTATAAATACTCTTTCAAGCTTCATTTGTAAGCCGAGTTGTAATAAAGCCATTAGTAAGGGTTCTAGTGTAATACAAAGCGTTCTTAGCAACTCTTGTCTTCCTCTTCCGATATCTCCCTTCTATTGTCTAAAAGCTCTAAGCTCAAAGATCCTAACTTTAGAAGCTTCTTCTATAGTGAGCAAGCTAAGCTACAAGGCTTATTCAGCAACTTTGGGTGTGAGTTATCTAAGTGCTGCACGGGTAATTTCGCAGCCAAAAGCAAAGCCCGTGACATTATGCTTGCCTTGTGTTGCATTGTCCTTGAGGCAAATGTTGGGTAGGGTTAGATCAAAGATTGGTTTGGTTTGATATGACTGCGTGCGTATGAGCGGTGGATGGGTCCCAAGCTCTCTCTCTCCCTCTCCCTCTTTTGTCTCCTCCACCACTCCATCTTCTCTCTTTCTTTCTCTTTCTCCCCTTTTTTTTATCTTTCCTCTCCTTATATGCATATATCAAGTTTGTAAAATACAAACTAAACCTAACCCAAGCTTAGATTTATAACGATTTTTAAAATTTGGGGTGTCGAATTTTCAGAACCATTAAATGAGATATTTTTTTTCTATATATTAAGTCAATAATCTAGATTGTTTAAGTTATTACAGTATTAATTATTGGATTAATTATTATAAAACTAACAGAAACAAAGTACTACTTTAGTATATTTTTATTTATTGATTTTCCAACTAAACTTCTATTTCTTTGTGTGTGCTGCTGCTGCCATTACGTAGGTTGCCGATTTTCTTGTGAAGACGACTTTTCTAATTAAAAAACAATAAACACGAGTAAGCAATGCATCTTTTTATGTCAACAATGTAAGTTATTGTAGAAAAAAAAAATGTTGTTATGGAGAATTAATCCTGTAATTAGGCAAAAATGTTGTTGTCTTAAAGACTAAGTAATTGCGTGTATAAAGTTTGACCGATGATGGAAATTGCAATTAAAAAAAAGAGATTCATAAGAGATCAGAACTACCATAAAGGTACCTGACTGACGATGCAAGGAAGGACCACATTTTGTTCAGCCTAATTAACAATATGATTATAGGTTGTATTTCAATCTTGAAAATTTCCGAAGTTGGTTTTGACATAAAGTAGCAATATGTTTATTTCTAAATTAGCTTTCGAACGACATTAATATTGATTATCATCTGACATACAAGTGATAAATTATTTATATTTTTTTACTAACAATATGAAAATACTAAAAAAATTAATACAAATAAGAAAGATTAAGTATCAAAAGTAAATATTAAAATAATATCAATCAAAACCCAGTAAGTTTCAAACGGAAAATAATTAATGTCCCTGATTCTACATATAACGTAAGATAATACCATCTTTTTCGTGAGCATGGAACGTTAAAAACTTTATGTTTGCCTTGCATTTCAAACTCATGCAGCGTTTATATTAAACTTTTAATTGCTTTATTTTGTTTCCAAATCGTAGTTTAGAATACGCGTAAAAGAAAATATCATCTTTGAAAAGGCAAAAAGGCAAATAGAAGTATTACAAGCTGACCTTTTAGAATGCACATGATTGTGTCTGATTCTCAGACTATTTTAAGTCTCGAAGAAGGGCTTGTTCCACGGCAATGATGCGAATCAACAGCATTATATTAGATAAGGTTTTGATAAAAATGTACATTAATAGTCACTTTTAGGTCTTCTAAACTTTGTACTTCAGTGCATTTGAATCAATTTAGCAATGGATCATATCCCTATCTTTTCCTGTTTACGAAAAATGTTTTTGTAATAACTAACTGATTGTATTGATTAAAAACCTTCGACCTTTTATCCATATTAGCTTACTAAATCACAATAGGCGATTGTGAATATGGATACCGGTTAGTGCAAGTTCGTTAATATTTTCATCTTCTCAAGATACAGGATACAACCTTAACGGTTGGCCGGCAAGTGGGATATCAATCATTAATGCATATGCATGCAACTTGAATTAATATTAATGCATCTGCATACATATTATATATATTCAAGCAGAAGTAGCCATTAATTCGTTCCAGTTATATATATTGTTATTTTTAATCAAGATTATATTTGGAGCTAGCTAGCTAGGCCCTAGCGCCTGCAGATGCAGGTTACTACGTACCAGAACTGGAATATTGATGAGAGAGTTTCCAACAAATTCGAGATTTATAACTATTTTTAAAATTTGGGGAGGTGTTTAATCAAATCGAATTTTTAGAACCATTAAATAAGATAATTTTTGTATACATTAAGTCAACAATCTAGATTCTTTTAGGTTATTGCTGTATTAATTACTGGATTCGATGCCCTTGAACGTTTATCAATTATTCAATCAAAATCAAGGGTTAAGAATGAGTTTATAGTAGGGCACAACTTTAATACAACCAACCAACAGTGTGGCACAACATATAAGTAGTTGACGACGAAAAACGTAATAATTATTATAAATTTAAGAAAAACAAAGTACAAAACATTTGTTTGACTGAATCATAATTACAAGAAAAAGACAAAGGGGTATATCTATCATGACAGTAATCTGTAACAAGACTCATCGGTGATGTTTATGTGACTGACACTGGCCATTTAAATTGTCTGAAGCTTCATTAAGCGGACCAATCATATGCTCCAAAGCCACTGTAGCTTTCGCCGTTGCTACTGCTCCCTAAACTTTGTAAAAGGTAATGAGCAATCGAATTTGATGCACCAGAGAACAACCCTTGAACCCCAGTAGTCACCAAACTGACTCCACTTGGTGTAGGTGCGGGCACCGCAGGCTGATACTGATAGCCGTGCATTATTTGGCTCGGACCTGGGCCCGGAAATGAATACATAGTAGGTGGCCAAGCCTGAGGCGGCAGAACAACTGGTATTGGAGCATATGAAAATATGAGGAGGGGTTCTACGCGGCAAATTAAAGCCTTATGATCAATATCGATTAAGGGTTTAAATTTTTTAGAAAGCGAAAGGTACATGGTGTTTAAGGCGTTGGCAGTCGGCAGGTAATGCTAGGAATCTATTTCTTGCATGTTGTGGCGTCGACTCTGAAATCACCAAATCACCATCCTTCTTTTAAGTTTACTGTTAAGTTCTTTTTATTTCAGTCTGTAAAACTTGATAATTCGGCTTCAACATGAATTAACAATATATTCATCTTCAAATTAGCTTTCCGACGAGACCAATATTGATTATCATCTGACATATGAGTAACAAATTATTTACATGTTTCACTAACAATATGAAAAAACTGTAAAAGACACAAATACTAAAATTAGATATTGAAAGATAAAAATTAAAATAAGATCAATCCAAACCAATGAATTTGATGTCTTGTATTCAATGTAAAGTCTCTAAAGATATAAGTTCAATATTATAGTTATATGCTTAAAATATAATATGTTCCGTTCCTCTCTTTGTTTCTTCATCAATTAAAGGATGAAAATTATGATCTAAATAAAACGACAAAAAGATTACACATCCACATATAGTTGTTGTGATAATGGAGAAATATTGTTATTGATCTACAAGGTTAAAGAATTGCCCTGGTCAACACGGCACAAAATGATAACTTAGAGAAATACGAACATCATGCATTATTATTATTATTATTTTTTAGTATTTTCATAGTGTCAAGTGAAAAATGTAAATAATTTGCGACTCGTATGTTAAATGATAGTCAATATTGGTCTCGTTAGAAAGCTAATTTAGAGGTGAGCATATTGTTAATTCATGTTAAAGCCTAATTCCGAAGTTTTCAAGGCCAAAATAAGAAGGAAATTTTTTCTGCTCTGGCGTATTTATTCATCAGCTGAGCTCTGCCCAGCTGCTTGTCTATATATACTGGATTTAAACTAAGGATGCATCATGCCCATGCATGTAACAACAAAAGTTATGTTGATTTACTGCCCGCCTACTATTTTCAATATATTTGCAAATAGTAGCTTAAATCAGAACTATTTATGCTAGATCTGATTAACTATCTAATTGATTTACGTGTGCAGTAAAAAAAAAAATTGATTGAACTGCATTAAACTGAACTTCATAATATATTTAACATTGGATTGAATTGGATTTCAATTTTTCAATTTTGGATTAGATTAGATTAAGAATTTGATGAATTAGACTAGATTTGTTAAAATTGTCATTTTGAAATTAACAAACACCATCAAATCTCCTTTCTATAATAATTTTCATATCATAATAGACAAACTAGAGTACTAAACTCAAGTCTATATCTTATAATACAATACTAAGGTGTTAACTACAAGTCCATATCAAGTTTGTAAGAAATACATCTAAAAAATGCGATGTCTTTTGAAAAAAATTATAAAAAAAAAATTCTTAAAATGGGTAAACTCTAATTTGGTAATTTTTGCAACTTCAAATTTTAAAAAAATACATATTATGGGCTTATTTTGATGTAAGTACATTGTTCCAATACCTTTTAAGAATTAATTTTGCTTCTAAAATTTATTGGTTCTGATTGATATTATTCTAATTGTTATCTTCTAATTTTAGTATGTGTAATGCTAGATATACAATTAAGTTGTACGACCTAATTTATAATTAAGGTTAATGAATGAACCTTTGCCTCCTTGCAACTCTAAGTTGAACCATGTAATATGGCATGCTTTTTATTCTCTGTAACCTGGTTTAAATAGCTATAAATTATACAGTTCAAAAAGATAAAATCAAATCCTAAATTAATAGAAGAGGACTAAGAGACAACTAACTAATTTGATATTCTTAGTCCCTCCAACCATTAGGACATGTTCAAATTCAACTCAACAACAACTTATTTAAGACTACAATAGACACATAACTGTTTAGCCATTGATCTATATAGATATAAATTTATATAGATCAATAATAAGTGAGAGTTTCAAAGAGAGTACTTATAGAATATAAAGGTAATTTCAGTGACGGAGTCAGAAAGTTCATCAAAGGGGGGCAAAATTTTATGAACGGTGAAATTTTTGTCATGTAAGTTTATAAACAGTAAAATTTCAAAATTTTCGTATTAATAATAATATATTCAATTATTAAGTAATTTCATGTCAAATTACTAAGTTGATTATTTAATATTTTGATAGTATGATATAATATCTAATTTATCATATTATTAACTAAATTTTCATTTAACCATTGATCCTCATTTAGTTATGTAAATGAATTTTCAAAAAATAAAAAATAAAAACACTTTCTTAAAGAAGAATAATCAACTTAATAATTACTATCCAAATAAATAATAGTTGACTTTTGAGTAATAAATCTAAAATTTTCTAATATTGATAACTTTAAATAATTCAATATATCTAACAAAGTTTCAATTCTTAATTTACGATGCAAATAAATATTAGACGAGGCATGCAACGTCCATGCTTATTTTATTTATATTATAACAAATATAAAATATTCAAAATCATGACCCTTAACACAGTCTAGAAAAATTATATATATATAGACACACACATTAACAATGAAAACAACTATAGTAAGTCATTGGATAAAAAAATAAAGCAACTATATAGAACTGTTGTCTCATTTTCATAGATAATATAATGATAATAAGTAAATAACCATAAATTATAAACCAAGATGAAGAATAAAAAAAAAAGTGATCTTCAACAATATTAAATCATAATACATTTGCTTAATATGATAAAAACTGATAAATAAAATACAAGAAGAAAATTTTTACTTTTGCATATGCTAACTTCCAATTCTTGTTATGTAAATAGAAGAAAAACACAAGATAGATATGTTTTTATTTGGTGAAGGTGTCGAGCGAAGTGAAGAATAAGAAGAAGAAATAATTTCTTATTTTATGTAAATAAATGGAAAAGAAGACATAATCCCTTATTTTATATAAATAGATAGAATCACAAATGATAAAATATGATTTTAAATTTGTTGAGGTGACAATAAAAAAAAGGATCAACTTTAATTAAATTTATAATTTTTAAAAAAAGGAGGGGTAAAATAAATAATATATTTTAAAAAATTTTCAAATCTAAAAAAAATTTCAAATCAATTGCCCCTCCTTGGCTCCATCTATGGGTAATTTATTCAATTTGCATTAGATGATTATTTTAAACTTTATGTATCATGTTATAGTCATCGTCAATGATTATTTTAAACTTTATGTATCATGTTATAGTCATCGTCATCGTCATCGAATCTGTGCCATTGATCTATATAGATATAAGAGGAAAAAAATGGAAATAAAAACTAGTGTAATTTGAAGACCGGCTAATTTCACCCAAAAAAGAAATAAAGACTGTTTACTATCCTAGTTCTTGGTTCACATCACATGTCACCCCTTTGTATGGCAAATAATTCTCGTTTGAAAGTTGGCCAATTTTGACTAAAGAAACTCCTTTTCAATACTTTCCTTGCTTAAATAAACTATCCTTCATCAGTATTAATTACTTAAAGGCAATGTTTATTTTTGTAAAACTAACCACTCTATAATTTTTACTTTTTTTTATTTAAGTCTTTCATACCCACATAATTTAACCCATAAATAACAAATTTTCAATATATAAAATCTGAAAATTACCTAGAATTTCTTAAATCTTAATCACTCCATCTTCACTAATTACTATATCTCCACATGAATGTTTTAAAATGAAAATAATTTAAGAATAATAGTAAATAAGTGAAGGATAACATTGAAATTAGATAAGTTATTATTAAGATTGATTTTCTTTTTCAAACTATAAATAAATATAACTAGAATTAAGGTTTCTTTAGGTCAAGTCAATAATGAGAAAAAATAGCATTTCTTTGTGACTTTTAATATTTGGGCAAGCAATGGGGCTGAACCTCTATTGAGAGAGTCCAAAGTTCCCTAGCGCCCAGGACTTCGAAGACTCCTCTCAATTTTTACAAAATTTTTCTTAAAAATTTCATGTCAAAATGTTTATTGTTACTTTTTAAATCACAAATCTTGGCTCTAACTAATCTTCTTTTATAACAACGATTAAATCTCCTCAATCTGCTTTTCAATTGACTTCAAAAAAAAATATTTAATATTTTTAATTAATCAAAATAAAATAGAGAAAGCAAACTCCAAACATATGTTACATCATAAGGCATGACTTCATTGTTTAATAATTCTACTATAATAAATAATAACAATAAGTGATTTTTCTATAATAATTATATGTATAATCATCTAATCATAGAAGGCATGCCTCTCACATAAGTTAACGTGGTATCCTTTAATTATAGGCATATATTTTACACGGTTGATTGATGTGATTAAACAGATAATTAAAAATTTAATTTTTTAAAAATGGGGTTGAAATCTTGTAATGCAAATTTCTAATTATTGATTTCAAGAATAAAAAAGTTGATAAATTGGAATCATTATTTACAATTTTTCACGTTAAATTTCAAGCAGGGGATTACGTGGCATTGGAATAAACAGACAAAATCCGAACCCAAATTGTAGACCCAATTAATGGAACGCTGAATTTGAACATGTCAAACAGATCTGAACGCTAAAAGAGAGCATGATATTGTGGTAATTTGAGTGTTGATAGAAGGGCATTAAGGTAAAACAAAGAATGTTGACCATTCATACTCAGCAGCCTCAGTATACTACGGAGGGAATGCCCTGAGATGTTCACTCCAGTTTAAATTTTCTGGGCTTTTTCTGCAACTAAAGAAAAGCGTTGTGGGTTTCTTCAGATTTCTTTTTCTTTTCTTTTTTATTGAGGGGTTAGAATATATTAAAGTAATTTTCACATTTTGATACCAGATTTGGAAAAGTGGAGAGTTGATTATTGTTATTATGTTTTGCAAATTTAAGGTTAGGGTTAGGTTACATTACATGCAATGCAATCTTTGAGGAATTATGGTTAGATAGATATTTAAGGTTTGAATCATCGTGGATTTCTGTACTTGTTTAGGCCTACAGAGACAGATAATGATCTTGTTTAATTTTGGTTTGAAGACCCCAGAAAAAAAAAAAAAAAAAAAAGAGAATTGTGAGAGAAATTAGCATATTGGGGCTAAGGATTAGTGTGAGTTGTCACTAAGAGATTTGCAGGATTTGTAAGTTTGATTTCAAATTTGGATCTTAATTTGTTCATTTCTTTGGTAGTTCTGTTTTCTTTTTATTTGTATTAGAAATTTAAGCATAAAATCAGTATCAACTTTGTTTACCTTTTTAAGTTTTAATGTAGGAATATTTTTTAACTTGACTAGTTTGCTTGATGCACTTGTAAACTTCAACTAATGATCTTGTTTGATTTTGGTTTGGTGTCGTTTGGTATTTGAATTAAAACTATTTCCACTCTCTTATCAGTCTCTTCGGTTGTGGGCTCAAACCTTCGTTTTCATTGTAGGCTTAAACCTTCGCCTTGTGTGTGCTTGGACTTTTTCTTGTTTTAGAGGCCTAGATGTCTACTTTAGGCCCCGTTTGGGAGCGGGCCAAGCGTAGGATTGGACTAATGTAGTAATGTTATTGGTTATTTGTTATATTATTGTTATCTTAATTTGAAATTAAATAATCAAGATGAATTTGAGATAAAATAATTAAATATATAAATATAATTAAAACTTATAATTCATTTAAAAATTATTAATTATTACTATGATATATTTTATGTTCAAGAATAGTTTATTATTAATTATATAATTCTTGTTTGCATTATAAGCACAATTTATTAATTAATTAATCAAAATTTATTTTCATAAAATTAAGAAAAAATTAATATAAAATAATAAATTATTTATTAAATATATTATAATGTACTATACAATTAGAAATATATAAGTTGCATATTTGATTATTTTAATAATATTGTATAATCTATTTAAAAAATAAATGTATAGTATTTTAAAAAATATTAATTTTTTACTAATAAATTGTTTTTTAAATTATTATATGGTAATATATAATTAAAAATAAAGCTTATATATTTGATTATTTTAATAATATTATAAAATATGTTTTTAAAAAATTAATAATATGACGTTTTAAAATCATATTAATTTTAAAATATAATATTATTTTAATTAAGAAATTTATATTATTTTACTTTTTATAATTTATAATTTATTTTTAATTTTCTTACATAATTAATAATTTCAAAATAATATTAAATTTTTATTTTTTATGGATTATTTTGATATAATTACACTAATATTTATTTTAAAATATTTTATAAAATATTTATTTTATTATTTTTAAAATTTAAATGCTTGTCCCAATCTTAGAAGTTAGAACTTCTTATCCCATGTTTTCATATAGGACTCCTTGTCCCATGACTGACCAAAAAGACAAAAGAGATGGGGACTCACCTTAATCCAATCCCATTCTCAAAAAATTGTCCAAATAGAAGATTGGCACAATTAGTCCTAAATAATAATCCAATCCCACCCCTGGCCTGGTTAACAAAAGCGCCCCCATGTTTCACCATGGCTCTCGATAGTCCTAAGCTAGGACTATTAAATTTTTTAAGTTTTAATTAAAATAAAATAATAATTTCGAATTATATTTAAATATTTAATTAATTTTATCTAAAATTAATAGTAATTATTTCTTATAAAGATTATGTAATAATAATGTAACAAATAAACGATAATATTAAGTTTAAATTCAAATTTTATATAACAATCAATTTATTGTCTAAAAAATATTTTACATTGTTATTTTAAAGAAATATAAAAAAAGTATTAAATATTTTGTTTTAGATGTTAAATTTTTAACATTTATAATTTAAGAAATATTTTATATTATCATTTTTATAGTAGTATAAAAAGTATTAAATATTTATAATCTAAACGTTAAATTAATTTTTATTCAAATTAAATTTAAAAAATTAAATTAGTTTGTATTTAAAATTAATTTCTTAAAAATTACCATCTACTAACATATTAAGTAATATTAAAAATACTTAACACAAAACATATAACATAGTAACATTTAATAATTTTAATTATATTTAAATGTTTAATTATTTTTATCTGTAATTTATCTTAGTCATTTAGTAATAAAAATGATGTAATAATAATTAAAAAATAACCCAAAATATTATATTTAAATTTAAGATTTATATAGTAATTAATTCCTAATGTAAAAATATTTTGCATTATTATCTTTAAAAAATTAACAAGTATCTAAATATTTTGAATCTAAATATTAAGTTAATTTTTATTCAAATTAAACTCCAATAAAAATAAATTAGTTTGTATTTAAGAAGAGCTTCTGTGTAATTAAAAAAATTGTTTTATGTCTTTTAGATGAAATTCAAAATTGAGATTTTTAAAAAAAGTTTTTCTTTTAGCTTTTTTAAAGTTATAAAATAACAAATATACCATTACTATATTTTAAAAGATTTATCTTATCTTTCCTTCAAAAAAACTAATTTGATTATTTAACGTTAATAAGTACTTATATATTTATCGAACCAAAAAAACCATTAATTTTTTTTTATAAAAGCTCTATTTCTATAAGTTTAACTCCAATAAAATCTACTTCAATAAACTCTATTTAGAGAATCCGAAACAAATAGAGTCTAAAATGCTGAAACAGGGAAAATGGAACACAAGGATCACTCCCCCAAAGGATAACAAGCTCACCACGAAAACACCAAAGAGATGTAGAAAATTCACCAGCCAATTAAATTTAACAAAGGATACAAGGCTTAATTAACTTGCCACTATATGAAATTCATCAAGAGATATAGAATTAAAAAGACATCAATATGAACAATGAAAATTTTAATAAAATTCAAATTCAATAATTTCCTAACTTTTAAGTACATGATTTAAAACTTAAATAGCTTTCTTGAAACAATCCTCCAAATATAAGTAAAAGACGTTAATTAATCACATTTTTTTGTTCCAATATAATTTACAACTCAAATAACTCTTGTACTATTGACTTGTTGACTACCACTTGTAAATAAAAGGATATAAAAAGAAAAAATTTATTACAAGAAAAAACAAACTTTTAATAGCTAAGAAAATATGTTATTAAAAGGATATAAAAGCAAAAATAGATGTGCTAATGATTCATAAGCCATGGGAAATAACTTATTTTTAATGGTATAAAATTAAAGTCGCAAATTATACCGTTAAAAGCATTTTACAACTAAAAAATTTAAGCAAAATATGCGATGGCAAAGATAACTTTGCACAGTATGATATATAAACTTGATAACGGGCCATTTTAGAACAATTTCGTATCATTTTATATTCATATCATGTTAAATTATATTAATCTAAATATAATCTGTTAACTTATTGGATCTAAATATTAGAACCTAAACCTGACTGTTAACTTAACGTGTTACTCGAATTCAATCTATTTAACCTTTTTTTTTTAAGTTAGACAATAATATGTGTAACATTATTTACATCAATTCTAAATATAAACATAACTAATAATTTATACATTTAATATCCAACAAATATTTTGAAAGGTATTGAAATATCTAAATTTAATATAATACGAAACCACAAACAAAGTATTGCATCCAACATCATTCAAATATGGAAAAATTGAAAAAATAGACAAAATTGAGGGCCTTAATTAAAATTTAGACACATCCAGAAAAATTTTCATGTCATAGACATTTCTTGAAAAAATGACTAAAATGTCATTTGAGAATCAAACTTAAAAAAAAAAAATAAGAAGACGAGTTTCATCGTGACGAATAGAACACTCGGCATGTCGAGTCCTGTCGGATGCTTCAATCGACACTCGTCATCATCGTCGGTGTTCACTCGACACTAGACATAAAGTATCGAGTCTTGTCCGATGTACGGACCGACACTCGACATAACGTGTCAAGTTTTCGAAAATGCCCTTATGGCAAGTGTCAGTCTGTGCATCCGACAGGATTCGACACGTTATGTCGAGTGCCGGTCCGTGCATCCGACAAGACTCAACACGTTATGTCTAGTATCGAGTGAACACTGACGATGATGGCGAGTGCTAGTTAAAGCATCAGACAGTACTCTACATGTCGAGTGTCCTCTTCGTCAAGACGGAACGCGTTAGTTTTCACCATTTTTACACACATCAAATCAAGAAATTAACCAAATAACACTTCGTTTAGCCCCACAAACACAAAATAAATACAAAATACGAGCCTAAACTATCCCCAAATTCAAAATTCCTAAAATCTATCCTAAATCCTCAAACACAAGATAAGTTTTCCGTTCCTCTTGTTACGTTTCAGACTACGTTTCTAACAGTGCCAAGGGGTATTGGAAGCTGGACAACAACAAATGGTTATGAAAATAGGGCACGGTTATGGAAATAGGAAGAGGTAAGTGAAGGAAAGAGAGAAATAAAGAGTTTAGGAATAAATTGAATTTCAAATGGTATTTTAGTTATTTTTCGAAGAAAGTGTTTGTGGCATGAAAATTTTTCAGGATGTGTCTGAATTTCATTTAAGGCCCCTAAAAGTGTCTAATTTTTCAATTTTCCCTTCAAATATTCATCTAAAGCATATTTAAGACAAACAATTAAAAATATCTAATTATTGAACAACTCCTAAGAATGAAGTAAGATATTCCATAAGTTTCTCCCTTGTATTCTATATTAAAATACCATACTCGTACACATCTAAGAAAAAATAATATAATTTGTTATATTTTACTATATTTTTTATTTATTATAAATAAATTTATTAAACTACCCTTAATATTAACATATTAAATATGTGAAACGATTTTTTATAGAATAAACCCAAACATAGTTCAATATCAAACAGATTTTATCGTGTTAATCTATTAACGATTTGATTCAATGATATTAAGCCTAAAATACGTTTTTATCGACTGGATTCATATCTCATTAACTGATCAATAGAATTTGTCATGCCTTATATAGATGGTATTCTTTAATTTTTTTTCCTTATTTATGAATTATTAATTTTTATTTAAGACAGTTCATTTCAAGTTTCTTAAATGTCACACGTACATATGATTATACAAGTCACTTCACTCGTTCCGGGGTCATGCTACAATTAAAACTTATCTTATTTTCACTTATGAGATGAATAAAATTTAAAATCCAAACTGTACCGGTCCAGCTATTTTTTTGACCGTCGGATTTCTTCAGTCTCAATTTACAACTCCAATCCGACGGCTGGCTATTAATGAAAATTTTACCTACAACCTAATAAACCGCTAATATTCTCCGTTGGTCATTACTGAAAATTTGCTTGTATCATACCGTCTCTCTCGCGTTCGCAATCATCACTCATTCACATATATTTTTCTCTTGTTTAATTAATCGCTGCGCTCTCTGTAGATCAAGTTTATCTCATTTTGTCGAGTTTCGGTGCGGCAAACTCGATGAAGGTTGATTCTTTTCTTGGTAAGTAGAACCTCTGTTTGGTTGCTGAGAAAGTTAGGACGAAAATGAAGGAAATTTTTTAATCTTATGCTTTCTTTTTTTTATGGTCCTTCAATTAGCTTAAAATCTGTAGGGTTTTGTATCTGTTAGATGGTTTGTTGCTTTGAATAACAGATCAACGTGAAGATCTTTTGATTATCTATATCTGGCTTTTGTGTTGAGAATTTGTTTATAGTTAGATTTTGTTCATCTTGCTTTGCTTTTATCTCGAATATGCTTCTGTTTGTGTTAATTTTTTGAATTTCTGTTACGTATTCCGTTCATTGTAAAGCACTTGTTAATTTGTTTATGCATACCAAGTGTTTGATAAAATCCTTCTTAGTTTGAGTCGTAGACTGAGATTTTTCCTAGATTGAACATTGTGGCTTCTATGGACTTTCTTATAATTTGTATATGCTATTTCGGGGTCAATTTATTAGGAATAGGGTTACATAGTTATGGTTCATTTAATTAATATCTAATTGAATTGAAGAAAAGGCCTGAAGAATATAACATAGGACAGGGCATGAATACATAAATGAAACTTGGTATAAGCCGAGGAGAACCTTTTGAATCACTACACTACTCTATCAAAAGGTTCTCACAAATGCCACAGGTATCTGGTTCCAATTCAAATTTCATTGTTTTTCTTTTCTTTTTCTTTTTTAATTATTTTTTTATGAGAGCACTTAGACAATTCACTTTGAGTACAGGAAGAGCACTTAGACAATTCACTTTGAGTACGGGGAAGTCCGCTGGCAGGAATTCCTCGGGGCGTATTACGGTTTTTCACCGAGGGGGTGGATCGAAGCGATTGCAGCGAAGAATTGATCTGAAACGAAGCACTTCATCTATTGGCATTGTAGAAAGGATAGAATACGATCCTAATCGTTCTTCTCGGATTGCTCTCGTACGATGGATTGAGGGAGCGCAGCTACATCACCAGAAGAAATGCAAAACCAGAGAAGAGTTCACTCCGCCGCATAAGATCCTCGAACCTACCGCGACTACCATCCGCGGCCTATTTTCGTTCTCTTCCCTCCCCCAGAAGGTGGATGAAAGAAAGGTAGCTTGCTTCTCTCCTGGACGGATGGCGTCTTATGTAGTGGGCGGCCCTCCTACTGGAATGCCTCCTTTGTCGAGGAGCCCCTTTATAGGCAGAAAAAGTACTTGTGCGAAGGACGTTTTTGTCTCTGCCTTCACCTCTTCAAAGGGCAAGGGAGAGACTGCATCCATGTCCTTGGGTAGCTCTTGTGGTTTTCCTAGGATAGCAGTAGCTGGGGCAAAGCCCACTTTCTTCGCTCCACGTATGAGAGAGAAACTCAGAGAAAAAAACACATTCTCTCTTTGCGAGGTTCGAAAGTTGAGAACACATAGCACTTGCTGGGCACATAGGATCAAACGTAAAGCAGCGATTTCTTGGCAGAGTTTTAGGCGGCAAGATACTTTAGGGCTTGCTAGAGCTGCTGAGCATAATGAATCGAAGCCAAAGACGGACCAAGGTAGCTTGCCTGCCAAGCCTATAGGCAAAAGGCCGAAGGATGGAGTGTGCAAAGTTGATCGTGCACCAGTCACTTATATAATAGCCAGTCATCCATTAGAAGCAGGCAAAATGGTGATGAATTGCGATTGGTCCAAACCTTCGACCAGCAAAGAATCGTAACTTTGTTGAATATTTGTCCAGAGAGATGTGGAAAAAAGCTTCGTGGGGAAGATGGTCAGTGTGCTTAGAGATATTGAATATCATACCCTTTTTGCCTTAGATGTTGAAGATGGTAAAAGCTAAAAACCGAATGGGCTGGAATTTTTGTTATTTATACTGGAATTTCTGTTATTTATATGATTGATGTTGCTTTGTTGCTTTGATGGTAAAAAATTTGATGTTTAAATTTGGTTCAATTTTGAAAGTTTGACAGACCAAAGATGGCATTAACATTGTTGCCACACACAAAACAAAGAAGGAATTTGACTTTTCTTCTTTTTTATTCTTAGGTTTCTCTCTTTTCTCATTTGATCTTGTTTTACGTGTTATGTCTTTCTCTTTTGTTTCCTGTTGCTGGATTCATAATGTTTGCTGCTAATAAAGTTTAAGCCACATGATTATAGGAGAGCTTGTGGGACACTATATATGTTCTGGTTTGTTTTTATTATATCCTGTTTTCAGTAACATTTTATTTTTTTCTTCATCTTATTGTGCCTCTGTCTCTTCTGCATGATCTCTTATTGGTAACAAGCATCATTGTTGTTACTTTTAAATTTTATTTGCTTATTTTACTCTTGTCAAAGTTTTGGTTTTTAAATAATTCTTTATGATATTGCTCCAGTTTTTTAAGAAAATTTAGTTGATTGGATGAGCTGGTTTTTCTGCTTGATTAACCTATCTTATTTCATCTGGAGTTAGTTAATTACAAGTATTTTACTTGCAAATTGGAAGTTATTTATATGTTTTTCATGTGATTGTTGGAAATTGTTCAACAATAGTTGTGATTAGGAAACCGTTATTCATGCTTGTTTTGCATATAACAACAATGAAAGATATGTTGAATATCTATAAATGCAATTCTTACAATTTTGGACGTCTTCAATATGTTCAATTAGACATACCCCTTTCAATTCTTGCAACAAGACAAATATCATCAAAAACAAATTGAAACTATAACATGCATAACCATATATTATAAATAGTTGGCTTTTTCTAGGAAGGAAGATGGTTTGAGGTCTCAGTCTTGTAATGATGTCTTTTTTTTTTATTATTTGTTGTGGATTTTACTGGATATACTCGTATGGTTTTATATACTTGAGGTCGTAAGTTAAGAAATTGACAAGATCAAAATGAGATTGAATACAACAATTAAACTTGAAAAAAATTGAAGTCAAATAAAAAGTAAAGAAATTGTTATTGTACGAAATAGAAATTAATCTGAGAAAAGAAAAACATAAAAATATGAAGTCAAAGTCTTTTATTTTGTTTTATTATTATTATTATTATTTTGGTATTAGAGTTGGAGAATCAAGGTCTGTGAGTTTGTGGTTATATTTGGATGTCTTATGCTGATTTGGCTTTAATTCCATCTTTTTAAGTCAAGCACATCAACTTCAGGTTTATTTTCTCTTTTCATGGTATTTGTTTTGTTGGTATTTTGGCTGCCTGCATTGCCTAAAATCTTTTTCTATATCAACAAAATTGTATAGTACGCCATGGTAATGTTTTCTTAGTAAGTCAGGTACAACCGACTTATTGAGTTTGGATCAAACAATGGCAAAACTGCAGTAGTTACTAGGGCAACCACAAAAGGATAATTATTTCAATTCTTGCCCACCCATGCTTATTGTTCTTTCGAGAAATAGTTGATTTTCTTCTTCTATTAGCGAGCCAATGGATTATATGTTTATACTACTGAGCAAGCCATTGCCATTAAGAAACAGAAATCCATATAAAATGCTGTGCTATGAACACTGAATAAGTCATTGCCATTAGTTCAAGAGATCAAGGTAGAATTTTTTTTTTTTTTTGGGTTTCGGCGGGGTGGTGGGCGGCCGCGGGGCCGGGCCGCAGGCACTGAAAAGGAAGGAGCAGACGTGATTTGGTCATGTGTTTTGGATTGGTCATTAGCTTCCTATGGGCCAAGTGAGCAGATGTGACTTGGCCAATGTGTTTTGGAATGGTTCTTAGCTTTCTACGGGCAAAGTGAGTGAAATGAATACTGTTATTGTAATGTTATATATAAAGTACTTTGCTATTTAACAATGATGGTTAAATCACTCTTTATACAGTAGAAAACTTACAAAATATATCCAACAACGTTCAAACATACAATTAATAATAATAAATGTTTTTTTTTTTAAGTTACGCACTAAGTTCCTCTATTATACACGTTCCAACTCTCCAAAAAAAAAAAACATTAAAGGAAAAAATTGTGCGTCTATCAAATTTCATTCATCCATCTATGCAAGTAACAAAACTCCTAAGCACTATTTTTGGTATCATATGCCAAAATCTTATGCAAAAACGTTGTTGTAGACTAGCCTTTTGAAGCGTTAACTCTTTTCTTTACAAAATTATATATATCACGTGCAATACATAAAATCGACCTTATTAGAATTATCCAAATCTATAGTAGTACAAGAAATCTACACATTACAAGGAATTTTAGTTTAAGCCTTCACTATTATTTTCTCACGTTTACAATTACGCAAATGAATTGCTGTACCCACTTCTGTGCAGAAAGTAGTAAGAAAACGAGGGAGTTTAATTTATATTTACAATCTGAATTACTATATGTATCCCACCTATCATCCATTCACATACCAGAATTAGTGATATTTGCACCAGTTTTGTGGTTTTATTAATCTTACCATCAAAACTTCATCTTTTCCTAAAAAATTAGCTTTTTTAGCTTATACTATGTTTGATTAATATTAATCATTGTTAGGTTGTCTCCGATTATCATTTCGGTGAATCTCAAAGTTTTGCCTACTTGCAATTGCTTACAAAAACTAAAGAAATCAATAAGCATTCAACCAAAATGCTTTTGTTAACCGGGTGTTAGCTGTAAAGGGAGAATCTCCCATGCCTCAGAGGCATTGCCTTCGAGCCAACCAGAGTGTGTGTGCTACACAGGCCCGCTGATGTGATGCTGATGTGGCACATCCTAGTTGGCCTAGAGGCAATGCCTCTGGAGCATGATAGATGCTCTCTAGATGTAAATGTTTTTATCCTTTTTTCTATATGGGCGCCAAATGGCAGCCAACCACTAGGAACCTCTACGATAGTAGCTGTACCGCTACAGCTACTGTACTGTAGCCATTTCCTTTAAATTTCGGCTTTTGTTGTGATTAAGTAAACTAACAGTAACACGACAAAGGGCAAAGCAATTGTAGAGAGAGTGACAGAGAGATTGCCCTCAGCATTCCTTGTCACTTTAATCTTTTTTTGGGCAATTTTTCAGACATGTTCTGAATCTCAACTTTGTAGTTGAGTGATCAAATTTGTTTGGGTTTTATTTTTTAGAACGGTTGAAGAAGCAAGTTTTTAGGGTTTAGAGTTTGAAAATCAATTTTTTGTTCGATCACCTTATGCATCATAATAAATTTTATTGGTAACTCTTCAACTATTTTACTCCTTGGATTATATCAAATGAATTATTAGAAAATTATGTCAAGTTATTTGGCTCAAATTTTTGTACTAAAGATTCCCACCCAAAACTATTTATTATGATTATTACATGTAAACTAACTAAAATATATGGGAATGTAATATAGTTAGCATATTCATTCATGCAAATTTGATTTGATACTATAAATACTAACTATAATATATGATTGAGGTGTTAAGTGCACAAGTTTGTGAAAAATATTTCTAAAAGATGTATCTTTAAAAGCTTTTAAAAGGTGAGGGAAAAAATTCACAATTTTCTAAAAATGCGCTAACATTTTGTATGATATGAAGACAAGATACAAAAATGCTTGAAAGAATTAACCCTTAAATAAGAAAGCCTAAATACATTGCTAGAAAACCCAACAAATGTATTTAATTTTAATCAACCAAGGCTTGATTGATGTGAAAGTTTCCAATAAATTCATGATTTATAATGATTTTTAAAATTCGGGGCAATCTTTATGTGGAATTTTAGAAACAACAATATAGTAACTATCATAAAACCGACCAAAAACAAAAATAGAACTTTAGTTTATTTGTATTTATTTATTTTCCGACTAAACTTATATTACTTTATACGCCCTGCTGTTGCCACCGTTAGCTAGGTTGCCCTATTTTCTTATGAGGACGACTTTTTGGGTTTAATACATAATTAATTTATATTAGAAAAATTTTATTTTTTCTAGTAATATATGACTTAAATTGATGAAAATATTTTTTTTAAACGCGATTTCGACGGGAAATTTAAACAAAAACTTCATATAAATATCAGAATACTCAATGTCAATAAAAAATGCTTTCCTTTTTTGTCAAATTTTTATAAAAATTATAGTGTTGATATCCAAATCAATCTTTATCAATATTAAATATACCAGATAATATCAAGATTTTTTTCTAGTAATATATGATTTAAATTGGGCTATGTTTCGTTGCCCTGTTTGTATAACCTCAGGGACAAAAGGGTAGTCGAGGCAAACCTTAGGGGTGAAAATTTCTCATGCCAAGAAGTAGACCCTAATTTTTACACGAAGCGTGCATGATAGCCCATTCATCGATCCAAGGGTACGTTATGATGATATCTAAGCAAGGTGTTACGAGATCCAACGGCCAGAATGACAAGGATATTCACGTAATTTTAGTGCTCAGAGAAGGGCATTAACGTAAAAGAAACAATGTTAACGTTAGAATCCCTGCGCGCTCTATAAATATAGAAGCCAATCATTCTTGTAGAACCATTTTCAAAATTTGCTCTGAGAAGTATTTGGCCATCAATCAAACGCCAAGAAAGCCGAGAAATTTAACGAAGCGGAGAAAGAGGGCAGGTTCGTTTGACGACCCAATTGTGAGTTCTGTCTTTCTGATTGATTTTAATGTGAAAATGGTTTAAGTTTGTAATTTATTTTGATGGGATTTCTCTGCAATCAAGCGGGAGGGTTAGGGTTAAATGCAATTAGATTTTAAATGCCTACGGAGAAGAACTTTGTGGGTTCTTTGGATAATTTTTGTTCCGTTTTACGATTGTAATCAAAGAGAGAGACGTTAAAAAGTATTATTAATATTATTGTTGTGTCCTGGAAATCATTGACAAACTATGCTTAGAGAGGGATTGGATTTTTGGTTTAAAGAAACATATTTTACTTATGATTACAATAAATTTAACTCTATTGGTTTGCTTTCTACTCGGTTTCAAATGATTGTCTTGTTTGATTATGGTTTGGTTTGTAATTTTTGTTTAATATTTGATTTAGTGACTAGAGAGAAAAAGAGAATGCCAAACACTGTTAAGAGAGACAAATATTACCAAAAAAAAAAGGTTCAGTGTAGTAAGAATTTCAAGAAATTTTTATATTGGGACTGAGGATTTTTGTGAGTTGCCACTAAGAGATGCGTAGGATCAGTGTGTTTGATTTCAAAATTGCACTTTAATTTGTTGATAGTTATTTAGTTGTTCTCTTTCCTTTTTATTTTGTATTAAAAATTTAAACATGGAATGAGGATTTTTGTTTGCTTGTTCTGTTCTTAAGTTCTCATGTATTGTTGTATGTCAAACCTCTCTTTGTGCAGAATATTGAGCTTAAATTTCTTCGAAGTCAATGATGGCATCACATGTTGGTAGACTGATTCAGGATCAGAATTTGAACGTTAACTACAATGGTAAGAGACCTTGCTTTCTGTTTGAGTGTTAATTGATTTTCAAGACCTTTTTGTTTTAACTCAATTAATTTCATGCAGCTTCTGCCGGGGGGAAGACTACTGTATCTAAAGCACCAAAGAAAGGAGTGCTAGGTGGACGGAAGCCACTTAGTGACTTATCAAATTCAGTGAAGCATACTCCCCCAAAACAGTCCTTCAAGAAGCATAAAATCATTTTTTCTTTTACTGACAAGGAGATTGCTGCCTCTAATACTAAATTTGATGGAAGCAAGAAGAACAGTGTCTCTAGAGCACCTGAGAAAAAAGTACGGACAAGTAACAGGAAAGCACTTTCTGACATCACAAATTCAGGGGAGCCCCATCTTCATAAGGCCTTAAAGAAGAATCTGAATGCAAAACTGAGTATTGCGGAAGAAGAACATCTCAGTGCTATTGCAGAGGAACCATTTCTACACAAGCATGAACACTGTATCGAAGCACAGACAAAAGCTATGGATGTAGATGATTTCATGATGACAATAGGGTTACATAATGGTAAAATATAAAAAATCTTTTAAATATCTTTTATAGTGATAAAGAAACTTGAAAAAACATTTAATGTTAATTGTCTAGCAATTGGTGTGTAGAGAATGAAGTTCCTTATGTGTTCTTTTATTTGTAGGGCTTCCCCTGGAGCAGTCCGCCTCAACATGGGTGGCATCTTCAGCTTTGGATAAATTGGAGGTCAGTTTGAATCTTTTCACTCTTTGGCAATTTTTCTTTTCTTGCTGAGTATTCTCTGTTGTTTCATTTTAGAAGCTAGTGATGTGTGGATTATTATTATATATTGATAAATTCTTTTATTTATTTTTACTTTTTATGTTTCAGCCTGCAAGTCCTCCAATGTACTTACACTTGAAAGAAATCCCAGAACCTAAGTCTGCAGATTGTCCATCATCTCAGAAACATGAGCAGTTCTTTGAGCTTGATTCTTCACCTCTTTTTAGATCTCCTAGGTCACCAGAACATTTTACGCGGTGGGAGGATGCCAACTTTATGTTGATAAAAACACCATAAAATTGCTGAAGCATATATTGACTTCACTTGTATAAATATAGTGTATGGAATATGATAGGGAGGCAACGATATGTCTTTTTTTTTTTTTTTTTTTTTTACCTTTTGGGGGCTGGGATCAGAGTTTGCGATTGTTTGCTAGTAAGAAAACTTAAGTGCTGCATTTCATTTGTATTATGCTTGTAAGTAAGAACTCAATAGTGTTAGCACTCGGCACTTGTAGTTATCCTTATCTGCAATGGTATTATGGTACAGCCAGTTACATCGAAGCAACTATGTCTTGTCTGCGACCATGCAAGTTCTCTTGTGGTGTGGTTTCAAGCAGGAATTTTTCTTGCTGGTGAATATTAACTGCTCTACCCTTTCTTCTCAGTTTCTTTTGGTGATTCTCATATGCATAATGCAGTTCTTTCCGAATAAAATAAACCTGTTGAGTGTTTAATTTGTTGTTTTGCGGTCACTGTGGGGCAAATTCTTGCAGATACGATTGGAATAAGAGTCTCATTTTCATATGATTACGGAAGAACATTAGGAAGTTGCTTGAAAAGTAACCAAGGAAGAAGAAATGTGTTTTTTTTTTTTTTTTTGATAAATACAAAGTTAAGGTTGTTGTCCAGGAATGTTAATGATATTTATGATTAGGTTCATAAATCTTCTGGTCTTCTATAAACTCCCTGTTAACTGGTTCGTCATTGGCCTTTCATGCCAGTAAAATAATATCAATCTACAGAAATGGTATAAGCCGATTAACAGATTTTTAAAAAATATTTGAGAAAAAAAAAATTGCTCTTTGATACATAAGTCATGTTAGTTGATGATCTAAAAAACTTTAGAAGTGTTAACCATAAACTTTTTGCATATTTTTTTTTTGTATGAGTTGTAAGATTATTATACAAAATTTAAGATGACAATATTTTATCCTCACTTTAAATAAAATACAATAAAATAAAATAAGGTTTGTTTAGTTAATACGTGTAATTCAAATATCACCACTTCGTATGACAAATAATTTACATTAATCTCATATGTAAGTTGGTTAATTGTTCTGTTGATTGGATCTTTAAGTGATGCTATTTGCGCTCCCACTGTCGAACTAAAGAAACCCTTTTTAGTACTTTTCTTAATTATAAATTAACTTTAGTTAAAATTACTTAAAAATCAATATTAACATAGAAACTTAAACAAAATATTTTCATTATATAAAAAACTGAAAATTACTTAAATAGTTTTTTCGCACCCAATCTTCATTAATTATTGTTATCTACATGAATGTGTTACATTCTTCCTCCCAAACAAACGAAGAAACCCGTTGTTTACTTCTAGTTTTGTAGGCCCTTTTAAAATCAAAATACACAACTTATATGGACTTAATTTGCATGAATATGAGGTTACAGAATACATCTATACATTATAAAATTTTTGGATAGGTTTTGACTACTCTTAAATTTATAATTTTAAACCCTGATTTCTTAATCCAAATTTAAAACAATTAATAGTTAGAGAAAATAGTCACAAATTCACAATACCTCAATAAAGAAACTAAAAATGACATATTGCAAAAGGGGAAAAAAACATCAACTTCCTTTTTTTATTTAAAGGGTAATTGTTAACAAACATCGTAAAAGAAGAGTAATTTATTAATAGTGTCTGAAGAGAAGAAAATGTTTTTCAAGAAGTATAATAAATAAATGAAGGGTAATATTGAGATTGGATGGGATATTATTAGGAATAATTTTCATCAAAATTTTAAAAACAGTTTATTTGATTAGCCAAAAAGTCTATTTATTTATTATTATTCATCATGGTAAGCCTAAGATTGCTTCACAGTTCACACGTGGGTTGCCGAAGATATTGTTTTGGGCCTGAAAGTTCCTAAATGCTGGAGTCTGGACTGGCGATAAAGCCTAGAGGCACAGGCCACGGGATTTTTTGGTGACGGTCTTTATAGGCCTATTATGATGAGGTTTTAGGATCACACAGCTTGCGGATTTTTGCCAGAGAGTGCTGCTTATTTACTGAAACCGCCGTAATTAAACGGCTCTGACGTTCCTTCTTATCATTAAAAATCCATGGGAGGGGGCAGATAAGAAATGTTAAAAAGTAAATAAATAATAGTGCAACAAGTGTAATTTATTTACTAAAACTGGACACCAAATCGTCAATTGAATGCTTACAAGTCAACTTTGATCTGTTGATGTCAGTGCCACGTAGTAGGAATGTATAAAACAGGAAAACGGTTAACAATTGGCAAGATCGAATTAACGGAAGAAAGTAATGTACCATTCAAGAGTTGACTTTGCTCCTTAAATTTACACCCAAGTCAACACAAACCCACCATGCACTCTAACTAACAATCAGTTATCTCATTTACGTGTTTCTTATTCTTCCCCAACTAGCTAGGTATACAATTCCCGCCCAGCTAATCTTGAGGTCACGTTTCACGGCAGAGCACCGAGAAGACATGGACGGAGGCAACTCTCAACCTTGTGCCGCAAGTCTTCATCAACGCAGACCATGTAGCCCTAATTGCCTTCTCGGCAAGTATTTCCCGGCTAGTCAACAAGAAACTTACAATAAGGTCGCTCGTTATCTTGACATCTGTAGTATAGAGAAAATAATCAAAACTACAAATGACCCTCAAGCAAGAGGTAAGTACATCCAGACTGCAATTGCAATTGCCCAAGAGAGTGAATATTTCCAGAATTATGCAAAGGTGGATCCTCGGAATGCATTCAATTGTAATGTTCGCAAAGGCGGCCAGCTGCCTCTCGTTCAAACTTCCAATGAGTACAGCGCTGTGTCTCTCAAGAGTTTGGAGGCTCTTTCTGATCATCAGTTTTTCAATTGTTCTCAAAATATTGTGCACGAACCATCGTTTTCGTCACGAATTTCCTTCCATGATAATCTTGCTAGAGGAGTTGGAAGTTTAAATAAAGCTTAAGAGTTTATTTAGAAATTAAAGTCCATGTTAAAATAAGATTAGAGTCCTAATTAGATTAGAAGACTTGTTATGGGAGAGTTTGATATTCCTAGTTAGTTTGAATTAGGATTAATTGTTTGGTTATTTCATAAATATTAGTATTTATGGTTTGAGTAGGATTAGGATTGAATCTACTATATAAGTCTTTGTAATTTGTCAATTTTATTAAGAAGAAGTACTAAAGAGTTTAGAAGTGTTTAAGAGTCAATATCTTCTTCTTTATTATATTCTTGTGTTACTTGATTGATTGAGTAATTATTCTCCAACAAAGTGGTATCAGAGTAAGTCAAATTCCAACAAAGGTGGAATCTATAATTTTGTATCCAGGGCCTTGGTCAGGAAAATCGGATTACCTATCGATAACACTGATGCTTATGGAGTATTACTTGGGACCGGGGACCCGGTTAAGGGAGATGGAATTTGTAAGGGGGTTGATATGTCGTTACAGGAAATTAGGATAGTGGAAGATTTCCTACCCCTAGATCTTGGGGGAACTGATCTGCTGTTAGGAATGTTATGGATGGAAAATCTAGGAGTTATCAAATTCGATTGTAAAGCTCTAACAATGGAATTTGAGGTTGATGGCAGGAGGGTAATGTTGCAGGGGGATCCCAGCTTGTGTAAGTCTCCAGTAAAACTTAAAAGTTTCGTAAAGGCAATGAGAGGAGGGGGACAAGGAATGCTGCTGGAGTTAAGTGCTATTTCCATTCTTGCAGATTCAAGATCTCAAAGCAGTATTCCTGTTGTAGTGTCAGGCATCATTACCAAGTTTCAGGCAGTGTTTGAACCACCATCTCAGTTACCTCCAAGTCGGGGAAGGGACCATGCCATTATTCTTAACGAGGAGACACAACCGATAAGTGTCAGGCCCTACTGCTATCCCCAAGTACAGAAAGATGAAATTGAGAGGCTGGTTCAAGAAATGTTAGCGGTTGGAGTAATCTGAGAGAGTAGCAATCCCTTCTCTAGTCCAATCTTGTTGGTAAAGAAAAAAGACGGTAGTTGGAGATTTTGTGTGGATTATAGAGCTCTCAATCAAGCCACAATACCCGACAAGTACCCCATTCTAGTAATTGATGAACTCCTGGATGAATTGCATGGGTCTTGTGTCTTTTCTAAGTTGGATCTGAAATCGGGGTATCATCAAATCCGGTCAAGGCTGAAGACATCCCTAAGACAGCTTTCAGAACACATGATAGGCATTATGAGTTCCTGGTAATGCCATTCGGACTGACCAATGCCCCTTCCACCTTCCAAGCCTTGATGAATGACATATTCATGAAGCATTTGAGAAGATTTGTGTTGGTTTTCTTTGATGATATTTAGTTGGTTTTCTTTGATGATATTCTGTTGGTTTTCTTTGATGATATTCTGGTTTACAACAAAAGTTTGGAAGAGCACAAATAACATTTGGCAACTGTTTTGAGTATTATGAAGGATCAGCAATTATATGCCAATCTAAAAAAATGCTTGTTTGCACAAACTCGACTGGAATATCTAGGCCACATAATTTCTGCTGAGGGAGTGGCTGTTGACGATTCTAAGGTAGAAGTGATACAACAGTGGCCCACTCCAAAGAATTTGAAGGAGTTGAGAGGATTCCTAGGGCTTACAGGATACTATAGGAAGTTTGTAGAGGGGTATGGGAGCCTAGCCTTTTCATTAATAGAACATCTAAAGAAAGATAGTTTCGGATGGAGTGCTCGAGCTAAAGAAACCTTTGTGAAATTGAAGCAAGCTATGACCACTGTTCCTGTGTTGGCACTACCAGATTTCACACAGCCCTTCGTAATCGATACCGATGCTTTCGGATTGGGCATTGGGGCAGTGTTAATGCAAAAGGACAGGCCAGTGGCTTATAACAGCCACATGCTCCCTCCCAATCAAAGGTTGAAATCAGTCTATGAGAGGGAGCTGATTGCCATAGTAATGGCAGTTCAAAAGTGGCGACCGTATTTGTTAGGGAAGAAATTTATAGTAAGGACTGACCAAAGGAGCCTTAAGTACCTTTTGGAACAAAGGCTGGTGAGTATCGAGCATCAAGGGTTTAGGGAAGGGGGAGAAAAATTTTCTCTCAATTAGGGTCGCCGGAGTTACCGTTCACTTCGGTCAATTTGCTAATCAGCCTTTCAAATCTACATATATTGTAGATCGGGATATCCTGAGACAAATTTTCTTCTGGGTCGCCCTCAGTTTCCGGTAGAAAAACGGTTAAAATTACAAAAAAAGGTTTCGGATTTTACTATTCATCGTCGACGGCGGGCGAGTGGGACGCCACCTTTGCCATCATCGTGTTGGTCTTGACTCGATCTACAAGTTTTCCTTCATCAACACCACCAGATTCGCGCCGCAACACCTCCGTTCTAGGCCACAAAGTTTCGGATTTTTCACTATTCACTGCCGCCCGCCGCTGTCACCGGCGAGTGACATCTCACCTCCATCAAATTCTTGTAGATCAGGCGATGTTCTACAAGTTTTCCTCCATCAGCACCACCAGATTCGCGCCACAACACCTCCTTTCAAGGCCTCAAAGTTTCAGATTTACTATTCACCACCACCTCTTGCCGGAAAACTGCGAGTTGTATCTCACCTTCGCCACCATCTAGTAGATCGGGCAACACTGACCAACTTTTCCTTCTTGACCGTCATCTGATTCCAACCAGAAACCCCTCAAATCACCGCTTCTTCAATTTGGATTTTACTGTTCACCGCGGTGGTTACTATTCAATACCGGAGACACTGTTCATCAGCCCCACCCAGATTGTTCTTCAGGTTATTTCATGCAACTTTGCCTCTTGGTCGATTTCCTGATTCCTTGCGGATTATCGTTTTTAAAGAGGTGACGACGACTTTGGAAGCCAAGCCGCTTCGGTGCCTGGTTTGCTTTCGTTTTTCCATCTCTTTTTTATGAGTTTGCATTGTATTTGATTTGTAATTCACTTGATGGATCCATCCAAGACAACTACTGGCTCTTGGGCTGATAAAATCAAGATTACTGATTCGAGTACCCGATGCAAATTGAGTCCGGTTACTCCTAAGAAACCGGGTACAATCCTTGAGATTCCAGATGAGATTGTCGACGAGAATTTAGCCGAATGGTGTAGATGTCTTGTTGGCTTCTTTCCGGGATATGTGATGCCCTTCCATGCTGCACGTTCGATGGCGATGCGTGCATGGAAATCTAGTGGTCTTGAGGACGTCCGCTCCACGGATAAGGGATTTCTCATCTTACGTTTTAGAACTGAGGATGAGGTATATGTAATCATTGCTCGAGGACCTTGGATGTTTGGCGGTAAATTCATTTACCTGCAGCAATGGCATCCGCATCTGGATTTCAATCTTACAGCATTCTGAACACT
Organism: Boswellia sacra; assembly: GCA_013180625.2. Classification (NCBI taxonomy): domain Eukaryota; kingdom Viridiplantae; phylum Streptophyta; class Magnoliopsida; order Sapindales; family Burseraceae; genus Boswellia; species Boswellia sacra. Next base: position 109,400 of record SNVD02007489.1, read on the forward strand.
ACCAGTTTGGATCCGTTTGTATGGCCTGCCGTTTCCTTTGTGGACAGCCAAAGGCCTTAGCATTATCTCCAGCATGGTTGGAGAACCTCAATCTTGTGATAAGGCGACTTCTGATCTATCTAGATTAGAGTATGCGAGGGTTTGTGTTTTTATTGATGCAAGACGCCCTCGAGTTAAGAACTTTGAGTTCAGGTGCAAACTCTCTCCAGAGCCCATCAAAATTCAAGTTGAATATGAGTGGACTCCAAAACATTGCCCCAAATGTTGCCAGTTTGGTCATCGTTGTCCAGAACCGGTAAAGACTTCAAGTCCAGATAAGAATGAGGCTAGCACCTCTGATAGTACCCCTTTGAGAAAAGAAAAGGATGTGACCAAGGTCACTGATTGCACCAAAATAGTTGCTATCCCAGAAGTTTCTGCAGTGCAAGTTGAGCCTCCGAAGGCTACTACACTTCCGAGTGCAGAGTCAGTTTCAGATTCTGATTCTCCATCTCCTTTTGCGATCGACGAGGGTAGACTTTTGGGCACTATCAAATGTTCTACAAATCGTGAGGCATCTATTTCCTCAGGGCGGATACCTACTGAGTCTTCTCCCACTCGTTTTGAGCCTTTGATTGGGCTCAGTGAGGATGATCAACCTGATAGGATTGACCATACCCATTCGGACACCCCAGCTACCCCGGTAAAGAAGGGTAAGAAGAAGAAAAACAAGAAGGGTTAAAGCTCTTGTATTTTTATGTTTTATACCGTTTGTGATCATTTCTCTTTTATGTTGTTAAGGTCGTTTGTGACTTTTATACTTTGTTTAGGCCGCTTGTGGCCTTCATTTTCTATCTTTTTGTTGGATTGTATATTTGGACTTTACGTCCTTTTGTAATTCTTGGGGTATGCCCCTCGGATTTTTGTACATTATAACTTTTTTGGATTTATATTACTAAGTAACTTTTCCAAAAAAAAAAAAAGTATCGAGCATCAAAAGTGGTTGTCCAAATTATTGGGGTATGAGTTTGAAATACACTATAAACCAGGTTTAGAAAATAAAGCAGCTGACGCTTTATCCAGACATCCTGAGTTTTCTGCCCTTGCGTTATCACCCTCTTTTAATTTGAATGAGATACGGAACGAGATTACTAATGATGAAGAATTGTCCAGGCTTAAGGAGGCTATTCTGGCAGGGGATTCTACCCATCAAGGGTACAATATGGTGGAAGAAAATCTGCTGTATAAAGGAAGGTTGGTCTTGAGCAAATAGTCAACCTTAATTCCTAAGCTACTAAAGGAATTTCATGATAGTCCCCTGGGAGGACATTCTGGTTTGCTTAAGACTGTCCAGAGAATTTCCAAGGAGTTTTATTGGCAAGGAATGAAGGAGAAGATTAAGGGTTATGTAGAGTCTTGTACAGTTTGCCAACAGAATAAGTATTTAGAAGCATTACCAGCTGGTATTCTCCAGCCTTTGCCAATTCCTAATCAGGTTTGGGAGGATATAACTTTGGATTTTATAGATGGTTTACCAAAATCGCAAGTGTATGATTCAATACTGGTGGTAGTGGACAAATTAACTAAATATGGCCATTTTATTACACTAAAGCATCCTTTCAATGCCCAAACTGTGGCTGCCATTTTTGCCAAGGAAATTGTTAAGCTTCTTGGGGTTCCATGCTCAATCATTTCTAATCGAGATCGAGTACTCCTAAGCATCGTCTGGACTGAATTGTTCAAAATGCAAAGGACAGTTCTCAAACTCAGTATGGCTTACCACCCACAAATGGATGGTCACTCTGAGGTTGTTAATCGCTGCCTAGAGACATATCTAAGATGCTTTGTGGCTAGTAAACCCCAGCAGTAGGTAAAATGGTTACATTGGGCTGAGTTTTGGTACAACACTACCTACCACACTTCCGCTAAATCTACATCCTTCAAATTATTATATGGAAGGGATCCTCCACCATTTGTTCGTTATGGACAAAACTCTACTACTGTATCCACAGTGGAGGAATTATTGGAGGAGCGAGATGCAGTTATTGATGAATTGAAACAGAATTTGAACGACGCACAAAATCGGATGAAATTGTCAGTTGATGGCAAACGGAGGGAGCTTCAATTACAGGTGGGGGACTTGGTGTATCTCAAATTGCAGCCTTATAGACAAAAAACTCTGGCCAGACGTAGGAACAAAAAACTCAGCCCACGGTATTATGGACCCTATCTAATGGAAGCTAAAGTAGGACAGGTTGCCTATAGATTGACACTACCAAAGGGTTCTTTAGTACACACAGTCTTCCATGTTTCCCAGCTTCGAAAAGTAGTGGGAAATGCCCCTGTCTCACCTCTCGTTCCTACCCAACTTACTGCAGACCTGACATTGATGGTTGAACCTGAAAGTGTGCTAGGTGTGCGACACAAGAAAGGAGACACAGGAAAAATATTCGAGGTCCTAATCAAATGAAAAGGCTTGCCTGATTTTGAGGCTACTTGGGAACAGTCTGACTTAATCAAAACTCAATTTCCTCATTTTCACCTTGAGGACAAGGTGACAGTTTGGGCAGGGGGTAATGATAGGCCTAATGATAGGCCTCCAATACAGTTCACTTACTCAAGACGTAACAAAGGCATTAAATATAGAGGGGCAGGGACAGACTTGGGAAAATGAGTGAATTATTGTTTTCTGTTATGTTTTGTGTTGGGGGGAGTTAGTTAGAGATGCCTTGGGAAATGTGTAGTTAGTTAGAGAGTATATAGAGGAAGAGAGAGAGAGAGAGAGGAGTGAACATTTTTGTGACTCGGTGAGAATTATTTTCTCTTAGGAGAGCTGGTAGGACTCTCGAATTTCCTGCCAAACACTCCAATACACTATAATTCTCATCTTCAATCTATCTCTTAACCGTCTCTATTCTATTTCAATTCATAAAATCTGTGTTAAAGCTATTGTGAGGTGTGTGAGATTGCAAACAGCTCCTAACAATTTAATGATAGGCCTCTAATACAGTTCACTTACTCAAGACGTAACAAAGGCAGTAAATATAGAGGGGCAGGGACAGACCTGGGAAAATGAGTGAATTATTGTTTTCTATTATGTTTTGTGTTGGGGGGAGTTAGTTAAAGATACCTTGGGAAATGTGTAGTTAGTTAGAGAGTATATAGAGGAAGAGAGAGAGAGAGAGAGAGGGGAGTGAACATTTTTGTGACTCAGTGAGAATTATTTTCTCTTGGGAGAGCTGGCATGACTCTCGAATTTCCTGCCAAACACTCCAATACACTATAATTCTCATCTTCAATCTATCTCTTAACTGTCTCTATTCTATTTCAATTCTTAAAATATGTGTTAAAGCTACTGTGAGGTGTGTGAGAGTGCAAACAGCTCCTAACAATTTGGTATCAGAGCCTTTACCTGGACATGGCGAAGGGAGAATGGACTCGATCGAGGAGAAAGTCCAGCTGTTATAGAACGACATCGGGGCTGTCAAGGAGGAGATGACGAAGATATAGCTTCTTGAGCAGAGCATGGCAGCGATTCTGGATAAGTTGGAGACGCTGACGGGGGAGAACAAAGAAGGTACTCACCCCTCTGCATCAGCGTCGTCTTCCAAACAAAAGGCACCGATGGGGGGAAACGGAGGAGGATCGATCCCATACGTCGTCGAAGGCGAGGAAATCGATGGATCGGGAAGAGCTGAGATCATAACCCGACGAGTTGAGATGCCGGTGTTCCAGGGCGAAGATCCCGATGAGTGGGTCTACCGCGCCAAACACTTCTTTTCGCTGAATCGCATGAGTGAGCCGAAGAAGCTGATGGCGGCGGCGGTCTCCATGGAGGGCGAGGCGTTTGCGTGGCATCAGTGGGAGGAGTCGTGGAGGCCCTTTCGATCCTGGACAGAGTTAAAGGAGATGCTGCGGGAACGATTCAGAGAGAATTAGGAGGGATTATCGGAGCAATTCCTTAGGCTCCGTCAAGACGACATCGTGGGAGAGTATCGCCGGCAGTTCAAGAGGTTGGCATCAACGATGGGGGACTTACCGGAATACATCTTAGAAGGCCAGTTTATAAATGGCTTGCGTCCTGATATCAAGGTAGAGCTGAAAGCTTTTAGGCCTGTGGGCCTAGACCAGATCATGATGTTAGCCCAAAGGCTAGAATGCAAGAACTTGGCCTTGAGGAGTTCAAGGCCCACCAACCAATTCCATGACAGAAGGATCTCCAACAACTCCCCGCCAGTACCTCCCAAAACCTCTGGAAATTTCAATTATCGGACCACCACAGTGCTAGAAAAAAATAAGAATGAGACACCGTTCCGAAGGTTGACAGATGCAGAGTTACATGCGAAAAGGGATAAGGGGCTGTGTTATCGTTGTGACGGGAAATTCTCTCCTGGTCACAGGTGCCGATTCAGAGAGCTTCAGGTCATGGTGGTGCAGGAAGAAAGTGAGGATCAATTGGAGGAAGAAGATGACCCTATAGGAAGTAACTGGAGGTAACCGCCCTAAACCTGAAGTTATATAACTCTCTATGAACTCAGTAGTGGGGCTTACTTCTCCCAAAACAATTAAACTAAAAGGGCTGATTGAAGGGGAAGAAGTAGTAGTGTTGATAGATCCCGCATAATTCCTCTATATTTACTTTTTATTCTACATTTATATTTACTTTTCAAGATATGTAAACAAGCAACAGAGTAATTAAAATGAAGCCATAATTCCATCGCACAGCCGTATTGATTGATGATTCAATGTACTTAGGTAAATGGGATTTCATTTTAATTGCTCTACATCAAGTTAAAATTATTTTCTTGCAATTTTTTTTTTTCCGATTTTGATGGTCCTCTTTTGGTTTTCAGATACAAGACGGTGATCAACAACGATACTGCCCTGTTCAATCTTTCTGATCACAAAAATGTTGTAAATAGATTAGGAAATTCATCGACAAATTTCTCATCGTTTTTAATTTTCGTTAATAGACATGAAAGGCAGTTTATAATTTCTTCATCTCTCACCTCGTTTACATTTGTTTTGTTTTATCTTTTGATGATGATGCCTTTGGAGGGTAATGAATTACTAAAGGCAAATAGTCTTTCTTGATTGAATAATTCGGAATGAGATTGATTTATTTGTAGACTTAAATCTCGAAATACGAATAATTTGCAATAGGAAATTAACAGAAACAACTTACGTTCAATGAAGCTTCACTTTGTTCCTCAATTTACCCAACAATCAAACACATGCCCGTAACTGTAACTAACAATTAGTGGTAAAATCCTGTACCTTAATTAAAGATAAGATAGAATCCTAGATAAGTATTAATAAAATCAAAATAATTCCGAAAAAAATAAAGATAAAATCCTAACAAAAAATAATTTCTGAGAAATAAACACAGAATCCTATGTAATTCTTCAAAAAATAAATATAAAATAATAATATAACTACATTATAAAACCACAACCTTCTTCCTCGCCAATGAGACTGGATTAATTTTAATTCTTTATAATTTAAGATAAAATCCCATCTTAGATATATTAATAAAATAAAACTAATTCCTAAAATGTAAAGATGAAAATCCTACCTTAATAAATACTAACGATATAAAGATAATTCCTTAAAAATAAGGATACATATGAAATCTTACCTAGATAAATACTAATAAAATAAAATAAAAAATTACACAATCAATCTAACTAAACTAATATTAAGGACGAACATAACATATCTATAATATAAATAAATTGAAATGAAAAGTATATGTACACACACTATGTTGTTAAGCTCCTACATGAAGAAACATTTTATTAATCTCACTTAACCGTTGTGTTCCTTCACTGACATCAAAGGTGAGATTATCGATTATCGGCTGTTAGGGTGTTCTTCCACGGCAATAAGGCTGGATTAAACTGTTAGGGTGTTCGTCCTCGGCAATGAGGCTGGAATTGAAGCAACTTCATGAGAATCTTGGCGGATGGTGGATGGTTTGAAAGACTCGTGATGAGCACCATACAAATCTTCAGCTTATGGTGCTCATCATGAATCTTTCAAACTATCCTGATCGGCTTACAACAGTTTTCTTTCTGGCTTTGCATGCCAAGAGAATCGTTTTAATTTTTACTTGGTAAATATATATGTTTGTTGATGCTTTGGAGAATCAGATACAAGAAGAAGGTGTAGATAATGTACGAGATGATAAGGATTTGAAGTAGATGCCGCATGCCCCTGGCTGTTCAATCTCACATATGGTATAGATAATACTTCTGACGGATATGTTAAACAATAGAAAAGGGAATTCATCAAACACTGACCAAATTTCTTAACCAAACTTTTCTTGCAAGTAGATATAAAAAACCTTTTGGTTTGAGGGTATAAAATCTTCAATATAATAATTTTAAGTCAGAGTTTATTTAACATTGCTAACTTTCTACTTTCATCTTTCCGTAGTGTCGAATGAAGTAAAACATAAATACGTAGATCTTCTCCATGTCTCCTCTTACCATCACATCCTGTGGCACAGAATGGAAATCGTTTCAGAGAAAAGAGTCAGAATTAAGTCAGAGATTTTCCACGGAATTCTTCTATCTGGGTTTCGTGCTTAGGTAATACACAAATGTTGTTAGGTAGTCGAAGATTGTGCTTGACTTTGGTTTAATTTTGCAAGCTTTTTATGTTTGTGCACTGGATTTTTTTGTATTTTATATATAAGTTGAGGAGCATGAGATTTTGATCCACGGCTTATGAGTCGATCAGTAAGTGGGTTGGCGATGGTTCATGGTTTAGTCTGTTGGAAGCATTTACAGCTTGTGGGTTTCCATTTTTTTGTACATTTTTGTTTTATCTCCTGTATTTTGCTTATGGCTTTGTGATGTCTTAGCATTTGAAATATCCTTTTGCAGCTTGTTAGAGTAGTTTTTACTTGGGAAGGCGGATTGTTTCTACTGTGTTGGTGGTTGGTGGTGCTGTGGTGGTTGGTGGTGGGTGGTTGGCGTGTCTGGTACATGTAATTTGTTGGTGTTGGGTTGTTCTCCAAGTTCTTGATTTAAAAAATTTGATTGGAAATTTGTTTACAAATTTTGTTTCATAATTGTTTTATATAAAATCCCTGTTTTACCATTTTTTGTCCATTAAAAAACAAACAAAATCTATTAAATGAACCTAGACGATGAAAATATGCAAACGTTAAAGATCAGAATAATACAAATAACGAAAGTATGTTTCTGAGTGATATTAAAAGAAATCTTAGGGGTCATTTGTGATATTAATAATGTTATTAAAATTGATGTTGCCTTTTTCCAGCCTCCATAACAGTAACTCGAAATGAGGTTCTTTTTCATCATGTGTCACGATACTATCAAAATCTAAAAGCAAAGATATTATACTTATTTAATTCTATAATTTTTATTCTTTAAAAAAATTTTATTTTGTTTGACTTTTTTTTTATCAGGTTCGTGTTTGTCGCATAGATGGTGTTAGTGGGGTTGCGTCATAAGAACATACAACTAGCTAAAGACATTTATGGATCTTTGCAAGATCTCTGATAATGTGACTATACAGAAAAATGATAATCATAATCGTGAAAAGAAGACAACTCTAATCCTAAACTAGTTATACACTAATTATTTTTTATGTTCTGGCTGAAAAAGGGCCTAGGAGTAATAGAATTACACAGTTACTAAGTTCAGCAGATAGGTTTTGAATTTTATTTTGGTGGTCCTAATTCCTTGCTCCGATAGTACTTAAATGATATATAGTGTGATAGAATTACACAGTTACTAAGTTCAGCAGATAGATTTTGAATTTTATTTTGGAGGTGGTGAACGCCTAATTCCTTGCTCTGATAGTACTTAAATGATATATAGTGTGCATGCAAGATTTATGTAGCGTGGTTCTCGCGGGTTCAACTTGTTTATGCTTAATTTTAGTTTGTTTAATTATTTTCGCGACACACATTTGGGTTATATTTGGGCTACTCAGTGACTTATAGAGACTAAACCTTGTGTTTCTTTCCTCACATTAAAGGTGAGATTACCAGCCTTGAACAGTTTGTTGCCTTAGAAGAATCATTTCAACCAGTAATAACAGCCTTCTTTATTGGGTGGTTATGCCAATTACGGTGACTGGGTGTTGGGTTGATGTTCTTCAAGTTGTTCTTTATTTAAAAATGTTGATTCGAAATTTGCTTACAAATTTTCTTTCATAGTTGTTTTATTTAAAATCCTTATTTTACCCTTTTGTATCAATTAAAAGGCAAATAAAATATATCAAATGAACATAGATGATAAAAATATGCAAATGTTGAGGATCAGAATGATACAAATTTGAAAGTATATTTATGAATAATATTATATGAAACCTTAAATGTAGTTTATGATATTACCTCATCTTTTTAATTTAGAAAATTAAGGTTTTTATATAATTTTATTAAAATTGTTGTCGCCTTTTTCCAGCTTCTATAACAGTAACTCGAGATGAGGTTCATTTTCATGTGTCGTGATACTATCAAAATCTAAAAGCAAAGGTGTTATAATTATTTAATTTTATAATTTCTATTCTTTACCATAAAATTTTTGTTATTTTGTTTGACTTTTTTTTAGCAGGTTCGTGTTTGTCGCATTGATGATGTTAGTGGGGCTCCTTTAGAAGAACTTACGATTAGCCTTGAGCGAGTAAAAACATACATGGGCCTTTGCAAGATCTCTGATGATGTGACTATATTGAAAAATGATAACCATAATCGTGAAGAGGAAGACAATCTTGACCCTACACCGATTATATTGGTGTTCTTGCTGAAGGGCTTGGGAGTAATAGAATTGCATACTAGCTAGTTTCAGCAGACAAGTTTTGCATTTTATTTTGCTGGTGGTGAAATCCTAATTCCTTGCTCTGATAGTACTCAAATGATGTATAGTGTGCATGCAAAGGTTCAACTTGTTTAGGCTTAATTTTAGCTTAATAGAAAATAAAGATAGGGGCTACTTATATTAATAGAAAAAATTAAAATCTTTAGTTTTTATTTGAATGTAAAAATATTTGAATACCTTTTTTTATTTATTTCCTACATTATCCTTTATGTTTGCCTATTTTGTATAAACTTTTTTTATTGTAATTCACTCATCTAACCTATTGCATATATATGTTTTCACAATTTTCACATCATTTATAAGAAAATAAAGTAAAAATATATTACTTTTTGTCAATCACTTACATAATTTAATTTAAATTTTTATATCCATATGTTTATATAACTTGCAAATATAAAATATATGTATGCAATATCATTCTTAATAAAAGCAAGTGTCAATTTAACAATTTTAAGACATTTTTAAACAAACATATCATTTAGATTTTCATGTTCAGGCTTGTTTAAATTTAAGTTAAATTTATATCTATTCAGATTTTAAATTAAAAAACAATGGTCTCTACAACTTTTGTGTTTCTTCTGTCACATTAAAGGTGAGATTACCAACCTTGAACAACCTGCAGCCCCATGAGAATCATTTCAACGAGCAACGGCAGCCTTCTTCGGGCGGTCACACCAATTATGGTGAAATTGTCAACGCACATCCGTCCGACGAAACCGTAGAGGATCTTTCTTATTGGGGATTACTTCAAATGAAAGATAGGTAAATAATTGGGTTTATTGTTTTTCTTGGTTTCCCTCTAATTATAAAGTCACACTCCATTTTGTCTGAAATTTAGTTTTCGTTTCTTTTCTAATTTTGACGATTCCTAATATATACTGATGGAGTAGTTATTTTTAGTACCACTATGAAAATGTTTTCTGGTTCCCATAGTCTCATTATTCATCGCAATTATGCTTTTAGAGGTTTTTTCTTTTTTTTTTTAGTCCTCATAATATTGCGAATGTCATTATATGTCAATTAGTTTAGTTGAGTTGCATATAATAAAGGTTACTATGGAAACTCCTTTTTCAATACTTTCCTCAATTAAAATTTTATCCATAATTATAATTAATTACTTAAGAGTCCAAAATTTATGTCGAAATTAACTGCTTGATAATTTTTATGTTTTTTTAAATTTTTTTTTTCAATATATAAAAACCAAAAATTATTTTGAATTTCTTAATCACTCCATCTTTAATAATTATTTTATGTCTCCATATGAATGTGTTGCCTTTTACCTCTCACACAAAGGAACAAACTCATTGTTTACTCTAAATTTGTACGCCCTTATGAAATTAAAATATACAACTTCTACATACTTGATTTGTATGAATATAAAGTTAGAATACATTTAACACTTTGCGAAATTTTTGGATAGCTTTTGATTACTTTTAAATTTCTAAATATAAACCCTAATTTTTGAATCCTAATATAGAACTAATTAATAATTAGAGACAATAAATACCCTCAATAAAAAGATAAAAAGGAGATATCGTAGAAGGAAAAAACAAATATTCTTATATAAAGAAGATAATGGAGTTAACGTAAAAAAACATAATAAAAGAAAAGAGTAATGTATCAATAGTGTTAAAAAGAAAAAATAATTTAAGAATAATAATAAATAAGTAAAGGATAATATTGAAATTCAATGGGATGTCATTAACATTGGATTTTTTTTTTTTTTAACGTTCAATAAATATAACAAACCCCAACGCAAATCATAGACCCAACTGATGGAACGGAAAGTTATGAACATATCAAAAGATCGGATGGCTAAAAATGAGCATGATATTATCGTAATTTGAGTGTTGAGGAAGGGCATTATAGTAAAACAGAGAATGGTGACCGTTCGAACTCAGTGGCCTCAGTATATGAAGGAGGGAATACGCTGAGGAGACCCCTTTTCAAAATTTGGTGATAAATCGAACGCTAAAAATCAAGGAAAAGAAACGGTTTAATTTGCTGACCAATCAGGACCCAATTTGCAGATCAAAATTTGGAGAAAGAAAGATCCGTCAAAAACCCACCACCCGATTTGTGAGTTCTTTTTTTCTCCTAAACCCTCAAGGTTTTTTTCTGATGAGAAAATGAAAATGGTTAATTTATTTTCTAGTTTATTTTGAGACCCAATAAATAATATAATATGTAATTTAGAGTTCTTTCAATTTCGAAGCGTTTTTCATTCTAGTTTAAGTTTTCTGGTCTTGTTCTGCAATTAAAGAAGAACTTTGTGGGTTTCTTCAGATTTTTTTTCTTTTTTTTTCGATTTAGGGATTATAATAAATTAAAGTAATTTCATCATTTTGGTACCAGATTTGGCAAAGTAAAGAGTTGATTATTGTTATTATGTTTTGAAAATTTAAGGTTAGGGTTAGGTTACATTACATGCAATGCAATCTTTGAGGAGTTATGCTTAGATAGATATCTATGGTTAGAATCCTCATGGATTTTTGTACTTGTTCAGGCTTCAGAAACAGATAATAATCTTGTTTAATTTTGGTTTGAAAACCCTAGAGAAAAAGAGAATTTTGAGAAATTAGCATATTGGCGCTAAGGATTAGTGTGAATTGCGACTAAGAGATTTGTAGGATCTGTATGTTTGATTTCAAATTTGGACCTTAATTTGTTCATTTCTTTGATAGTTCTGTTTTTTTTTTTTTTTTTTTTTGTATTAGAAATTTAAACATAAAATCAGTATCACATTAACTTTGTTTGCTTTTTAAGTTTTAATATAGGAATTTTTTTAAACTTTACTAGTTTGCTTGATACACTTGTAGGTATCAACTAATGATCTTGTCTGATTTTCGTTTGGTGTTGTTAGTATTTGATTTGAAAACCATAGAGACAAAGAGAATTTGTGAGAAATAGGGGGAAACAAAATCAGTGTAGTAGGTGTGAGAAATTGGTATATCGGGGCTAAGGATTTATGTAGTTGCCACTAGGAGATTTGCAGGATTTGTATGTTTGATTTCAAATTGCACCTTAATCTGTTCATTTGTGTGGTGGTTACTTTTTTTTTTTATTAGTATTATTTATTAAAACATACAATCAGTATCATCTTTGTTCACTTTTTCTGTTCTTAAGTATTATTTTTCCAACTTCTGTCTGTGCAGAACATTGATCTGAAATTCCTTCCGAATATTAGTCAATGGCGTCACATGTTGGTAGACTGATTCAGGATCAGAATTTGAACATTCACTATGATGGTAAGCGGCATATGGTTTCTGTTAATTGAAATGTGACTTGTCATTGATTTTCATGATTTTTTTTTTTTTCTTACTTGAAATAATTTCATACAGCTGCTGCTGGGGGGAAGACTAATGTTAATAAAGCACCAAGGAAAGGAGTGCTAGGTGGAAGGAAGCCACTTAGTGACTTGTCAAATTCAGTGAAGCATACTTCTCCAAAACAGTCCTCCAAGAAGCATAGCTCCAACATTTTCTCTTCTACTGATAAGGAAATTGGTGCCTCTAAAATTACATTTGATGGGAGCAAGAAGAAAAGTGCCTCTGGAGCACCTGAGAAAGTACAGAGAAGCAACAGGAAAGCACTTTCTGACATTTCAAACTCAGGGAAGCCTCATCTTCATGAGGCCTCAAAAAATATTCTGAATGCAAAGCTGACTATTGCGGAAGAGGAACATCTCAGTGCTATTGCAGAGGAACCGTTTCTACACAACCATGAAGAATGCATAAAAGCACAGACAAGAGCTATGGATCTAGATGATTTCATGAGTATAATAGGGCTACGTAATGGTAAATATAACAATATGACAAATATTTAAATATCTTTTGGGGTGGTAAAGAAACTTGACAAAATATTTAACGTTAATTGTCTAGCAAATTGGTGTGTAGGTGATGAATTAATTGATTTGTTCTTTTTGCTGTAGGGCTTCCCAAGCAGTCAGCATCTCCATGGGAGGTATCGCCGGCGTTGGATAAATTGGAGGTCAGTTTTTATATTTCCCTCTTTGGCAAGTTTTCTTTTCTTGCTGGGTATTATTTGTTGTTTCAGGTTAGAAGCTACTGATGTGTGGATTATTATCCATTGATGAATGTTTCAGCCTGCTAGTCCTCCATGGTACTTGGAAGAGATCCCAGAACCTGAGTTTCCTGATTCTCCATCACCTTGCAGAACTCCAAGATCACCAGATGATTTTATGCAGTCAGAGGATGAGGATGTCAACTTTATGTTGATGAAAACACCTTAAACTTGCCAAAGCATATATTGACTTGTATTCATGTTCATTCTAGTGCAGGGAATGCTATAGGCAGCTATATATGTTTGTTTCACCTTTTTGGGTGGTTTGGAGTAGAGTTTGAAAACTCTTCGTTGTTGGCACTTAGTGCCTGTAGTTATCCTTGTCCTCTACATATGTTTGGTTTGATGTAGGAACTCCTTTGTGTTGGCATTGAGCACCTGTAGTTATCCTTGTCTACATTAGTAGGCAGTTATTTTCAGCATCTATGTGCTCTGCATCCATGCCGCAAGTTCTCTTGTGGTTTTCAACAAGAAATTTTTTGTTATGGCGAATATTAGCTGCTTTACTCTTAATTCTGGGTATGATGTAGTTGATTGTCATCTTATACATCTCTTTCAAAACAAACCAACCGGTTAAGTGTTAATTGTTGTTTTGCAGCAACTATGGTGTAAATCTTTATAGATTCAGTTGGAAACGACTCTCATTTTCATGTGATTATCGAAGCACATGCGAGGAAATGCTCAAAAAAATTAACCACCAAAGTTTGCTTTTGTGGTCGCAGAGATGTTTCGGCTGATTAACTGACTCGTGAAAACCTTTTTTTCCTACTTAAAACAACTATTTTACTTGGATCTCTTTTGGGAATTGGCCCATTATTGTGTTGATTGGATTCGGCCTACTATATTAGAGGATGCAATGGGCCTCGACCTCTATTGACCCTCCAACTTACCTCGGGGCCCAGGTCCTAGAAGACCTCCTCTCAATTTTAACAAAATTCATCTTAAACTTTTCAGGTAAAGAGGTTTATAATTACATTTTAAATCACAAAAATTGGTCTGTAGTTAATCTTCTTCAATAACAACGATAAATCTCCTGAATATTTCTTTCAATTAACTTTAAGAATCTTGTTTTTTTTTTTTTTTTAATAGCAAAAGTACCAAAATGTCAACAGCTGTAAAGAGAGGTAGCTGTGAGTATAAGTGGGCTTAAAAAGTCAGCCAGTACTGGAATACAAGAAGCTCAAAATGAAACCGCGTACCGTCTCATGACTCGATTCCACTTCCATCCTGAAGTCAACGGCCGCTCCACACCATATCTTCGATCTCCCCTCTTCATCATCAAGCCCTGAGCTGCTTCTCGTAATCCACCAAAATTAAAGAGAGATGGGAAGGCTTAAGCATGATCCATACATTCAACACTTCAGCCATCCGCATCAACTGGAGCTAACCAACTCTCAAACTCTGAGCCTCACACCATGTTCAGGCTGCAACCTCCAACCCTCTGGATGGATGTACACTTGCAGGCCCTGCAACTTTACTCTCCACCTCTCATGCACCCAGATGCCTCAGCTGATCACCCACCCTTCTCACTCCCTCCACCCTCTCACCCTCCTTGTGACTCCAATCTACCCTGGCGGATTATTCAACTGTGATGGGTGCAATCACCAAGGTCGTGGCTTCAGCTACCACTGCACTCAATGTGATTTCGACTTGGATATTCTCTGCGCTTCCAAGCCTCTCTCGCTCACCCACCAATCCCATCCTTGTCCACTCACGCTCACCTTTGACCCTCCCTACCAAACAAAAGGCTTCTCTTGTGATATATGCCGCAAGCTTGGGTCGAATCATTGGTTGTATCGTTGCAGCGGATGTGAGTTTGATGCCCATTTGGATTGTGCGGCAAATATAATCAGCATACAAAGACCTGTGGCGCCACAGCCTCAAATTCAGCATCACAATTCATTTCCAGAAGCAAATCAAAATCAAGTGCAGTACGGGAATGGAAGGCATGGTGGGAACGGGATGGTGAATCAGCAGCATGTGCATAGCCAGAGCATAGGAACCCTCCCCATGCAGAACTATCAGTATCAGCAGGCAACCGCGGCTGCGCCAATGTGTCAACCTGGAAATAATGCTTTGATGAATGCTGCAATTCAAGGGCTTGTGGAAGGTGCCGCTCAGCAGGTTGGCCAGAACTTTGTGCAAAGTTTGATGAATGATGGGGGCAACAATTGTGGCGACATTTTTGATGGATCTTTGGTTTCGGATGGCATGTTTGGTGACTCTACAGGGTCGGGCGAGACACAAAATTAGAAGACTTTATGGTGCGTAAAGTAGCTAGAAATATTTATCCTCGCAAACTTTGATTAATTAATTATCTCGCTATATATATAAAGTTTGTAATAATAGTATTAATTTATTGTTAATGATATGAACAACAATTACGGAACCAGCAATTGATGAAAATGGATGAATCAAAATATAAGGCTCGAAGAAAAGGGTTACGAAGAAGATTCTGTTCAACTCCCTTCAAAATTTTGGAGACGAATTTATATATTTCTTATTAATGGAAATTATATTGGATGGAGAAATTCCTCGACCAATGAACTTGTAAACCTGTGTGACAATAATGTGGCGTTTTTATAGATTTATCTTTATTTTGACAGATCTTTGTTCTTGTGGGTTTTAACTGTGACCAACATTCAGGAATGCATATGAGTGCATGTGAGAGGTTGAATTTGTCAAAGGTTGACTTCATGAATAATAATAATAATAAGTACATGCACATGATTAAATACCATCTTCAAGATTTGTTCATCAATAGTCTTACATTTTATTATTCTTATAGCATAATCAACTAATTATTGATACAAAATATTACTAATCTTACAAACTTTTTTGTACAAATATACCTAAAAAATTGATGTAATATAAAATTAGGGAGTAAATTTCAAATTTTAATAAATTCAATTAAGATTAATGATGCGGTAGTCATGCTGCTAAATGGTATAACATTTAATAGTGACTACGATTTTGGAAGAAATTTATGATGTACAATTTTTATTATCGTAGAATTATCTTTAAAATAGTATGAAATACATAGTTTATTTTTAAAAGAACGTTTTATATAAAAGAACGTTTTATATAGTTAATAAATGATGTTGACTTCTTTAAATAGTATATTTACATTTAATAAAAAGTTCTTAATTACTTGAACTAACCGAGCAAAACAAAAATATAATTATAATATTTCTAACTCCAATTTTTTTTTTTTCGAGGAAAGAATTCATTAAAAGATTTGCAAGTGTATTCTTTGAGTCCAACATCAACAATGGTGACGACCATGACACAAAGTCCATTAAAGACTTGGGTTGGTTCAAATTTTGTATACGGATTACGGGCATGACAACATGACGCTATCGATCTGTGGGTCATCTGAAATCAAGCCCAACCCAAAACTCTTTCTTTTTTTCCTCATTTATTCGATTATATTTGTCATCATTAAAATCCAAAAATAATATAATCCTAAGCTCAAACAAATTTATTTTAGTATATTATGAATTCATTAACCAAAAGTTTGTCGATTTTGGAATTCTTGTAGATAATAACGTATTTGAGCCTGTCTATGAGATGAATTTTCCAACATATAATTTATTTGTAGTTGTTTTTTTTAATCTATACAGAAGCATTTTTTTATGAAAAAAATATAGATACATATAGGCCATATTTTGCACTTGGTTTGAATTTTTAGCTCGTATTTTTAAAATATAAATATAAAATTAATTCGGATATATTAAGATCGTTTTATATATTTGGATGGGAGATGTAAAAGTACTCTCCCAATTTCCATAATTGGATTGAGAAAGTCTTCGAACGATGAACTTGTACTCCTGTTGACAGCATTTTGATGTAGAAAGCTCTCATCGATACAATAAGGACTTTCCGATCGAATAACATGTTGATTGTGATATTTCAAGTAATGCATTTGTGCATGTGCGAGGTTCAATTTTTCAAAAGTTGACATCGTGGGTAATAAATACGTGCACATGATTAACTACCATCTTTAAGAATTATTCACCAATATTCTTATAACATAATCAATTATTTATTTATTAAGAATAACATTATCTTTATAAATTTCTTATATAAATTCACGAGATAAAATGATGTGATATAAAATAATTAGAGAAGTAAATTTCAAATTTTAATACAATCAATTAAGATTGAATGATAATGTGAGAGTCATATTCTTAGAAGATATAAAAAAATTATGACATCTAATTAAGTTCAAACAAATTTGTTTTGGTAAGTGTGGTTAAATTATGAATTCATTAATCAAACTTTATTGATTTTTGAATTCACGTAGATAATTAATAAAGTATTTGAGCCTGTCTATGAGATGAATTTTCCAACATATGATTTATTTGTAGCAGTTATTTAATCTATATGGAAGGTATTTTAAATGAAATATAACGTTTTAAATAAGATTTTTTTTAATAAATAAGGAGTTCATTTATGCATATATAATGTTCAATTTGCTCATCAAAATTATACGAAAATGTAATTTATTATTTGTGCTCATTTGATTTATAGATGAAAATGTAAGGCAATCTTGTGTTATAAAGTTATATAAAATTTTTATTATATGTGTATCATTAAGTTAATGATCATACCAAATAAAAAATAAAGAGATCTAGTGTTGTTTCACACATTCAACTTTTAATGAACAAAACTATTCTAATTTTGGATGTTGTGTCAATCTCAATTGTAAACTAAAGATTTTGAATCCAATGCAATTTGTGAATGTGTGGATATGAGGAAATTGTAACCCATTGATATTTATTGCTTCATTAGTGAACTTTTTGTGTATTCAAGATGGGGAACGGTGAGGTTCCACTAAGTAGAATTGCTTTGAATGTCATTTGGAACCAAAAAATTAAAAAATTAAAAATATCTTCTAGATTTTTTTCTATTTTAGGAATCATTTCAAGGTTTCTCATAAATGATAAAATCTAGCATTTCGATATTGTAACCTAAAGAGAATGGGAGCGGTTATTAATGAAATAATAATTAAAAATCAATTAAGATGATATGGTACATTGTGATATTAATAGATTTCAGTAGCCTTGAAAAAAAATTAAAAAAAATTGCAATCCCATATTAAATATCTAACAATATATGATATCAATTGACATTGTTATAATTTGTGCCCAATATTAATCATACGATTCAGGTTTTATATTATTATAACTTAAATGTTATATAATCTTATTATATGGAATTATTATCTTTATTATACATTTAAGATGTATTTTTTGTTTTATTTAATACTAATTAATAGATTTCAGTAGCATTGTTAATCAATCTTTTATTATTACATTATTCTTCTTATTATGGCCATTTTTATTTTCAGCCTCCTATTAATTTTTAAATGCATAAATTGTATATAAAATATTGTATGTAACTCATTTTTTAAAAGGTTGGAAATACAACGATTGGTGTGATGACGCGTGGAATTCCACTTAACTTCTCATTGGTGGGACTTGATTGTGGGCACAAATTAGGAAGAAATGACTTCATGATCAAGAAGCAACTAGCGAGCCTTGGAAGAACCCATGTACCGTAAATTACTAACTCCAAGGTGTTAACTCTCTTTTAATACAATGGATTGAGACAACGCAATAAATGCAATAATTAGTCTATTATTTAATGAATAATAATACTTATCATAAATTATATTATAAACTTTATATCCCAATGAATATATATTTAATTAATAATTGTTAAATATATATGATAGGTGTTTATTTATATATCATTTTCATATCAATTCATCTATGTTTCTTTGCTATAATCCTTGGTATTTTTATGTTTTTGTGTGGTTTTGATGTTTGTAGGAGTTTTGGAGGAACTTGCACCAAAGTGAAGTAAAACCCTTCATTTTCACCTCTGCTAGTCAACCATCTTCTCGGATTTAATTGTATTGATATACAATGAACCGGATAACATGTTATATACCGTTGGAAAGCTCTCGAAGTCTATTTTCTAGAGAAATTTACGGTTCATAAATCCATTCAGTGTATCGAAAGTTATAATCAAAACAGTGTGAGAAGTGTAGAAATGTAATTCCACAAATCACTGTAGCATGTATAATACGGGACACTGTAGCAGGTTACTGTAGCAGAGTATATAAACACATTTTAGGGTTTTATTTGAATAACTTGAAGGGGGGAGAACGTGTTGGAGGCAGCATTTCTAGATTTCTCTTCATCCCTTGGAGTTCTTGAAGGAGAAAGAAGGCTTGGAAAGAGGAAGAACTACAATCCTAAGGAGATTCATCTACATTTTCAAAGGATTTGCTAAGTTTTTCTTTTCCTTTTCAATTCTGGAATTCTCTGTTGTATTGTATTTATGTTTTAAACATGTGTAACTGAATCTGAATTGGTTGAGGGTGATTTCAAAGCCCTTGATATGGTTTTTGTGAGTTGATTGTGCAAGAAGTTGTTATCCAATTCTCTAATTGAAGTTGCTTGTATTTTCCCATATCTAATGCTTATGATTGCTTGCTGATTGTATTTGGAATGGCCAACTGAATATAATCTGGTTGTTGTCTATTGCTAGAATAGAAATCTTAATCCGTAATTGTCTTGAATTTCTAATCCTTAGTAGCAAAATTGTGATCAGAGATTGCAATTGAAGAATACAACCTAAGTTAAATAATCCGAGCTTGTGTGTTTATTGCTTAAATCAACCTATCTTTCTTATCGTAATGCATCCATTGAATTAAATTTAGAGAGCTTGTTCTAGGTTGTTTAATGGATAGAGATTAAATAAAGAGCCTTGTTTTATTTAACAACAAAGTAAGGAAAGATTGGGATAACAGAGCTTGTTGTTATCTACGGTTGATAATTTCAATGATGTAATTGGATGACAATTCTATGATTAATTCGCAAATCCATATCTTGTGGTAGAGAATAATCCCTTAACCAGATTTCTTTCATTGTGTAATTCTCAATTTATTTAACTTTGCATTGTATTATTCTTCATTTGCTTTCGTATTGAGTTTAGTTAATCAATCAACAAAACCCCTCATTTAGTTTATTGTTGCTGGAAAATAACAAATTCAATTAGAATCAATCCTCGTGGGAACGATATCTTACTTATCACTTTATTACTTATGCGACTAGTATACTTGCTAGTTTCGAACGCATCAATATACGTTGATGATAACTTATCATATCATCTCATGATCTGTTTAATAAATAACACTTCATTTGTCATATTATTTCAGAAAAAAATTTAGGATAAAAATTAAGGAAGTGTATTATGACTCTTGCTTAATATCATTTTCCTTCTTTACTTAATTGGGCATTTGGTTTCTAATACTATTAAGTTAATGGAGATGTTACAAATTACAAAGTTTATATAAAAAATTTATCTATATAATAATGAGGATATCACATTATTATCAACCTTCATGAACATTGATTTAATTATTAATATTTGTTTTCTCTCTCTCTTTTTTTTACTATTCATTTTCTCATTTATTTTATACATGTTACTGAATTTTATATACAAATTTTATATGTGTAGTATTATAAACAATTATTAAAAAGGATTAAAACTAGGATGGTTATCTGAAAATAATTATACACTAAAAAATATAAATATCATAATCGATGTATTATTTTTCTTATCAAGCATTAAAGGCCAATAAGTCTTAAATATTAAAGATTGATAACTTAAGAGTCCAAAAAAGAGTTTTCGAATTGTTGAATGTCAAAATCGAAAGCCAAAAATAACTATCAGCCTATCAAATTATTGAATTGTGATCACGATATAAAATTTGTTTAGAGTATGGTAATTCTTAAAAACATCCCTTTAATTAGAATCATTTTTGCAATAACTCTTATTCTTTTATTTCCAAAAATGTGATATTAAATCATCAACATAACTTAGTTCTCTTATCTTCTCAAATTTTCACCAAAAAAAAAAAACAACACTTAAATCAACTAAAGTGCTATTATTAAGCCCTAATCCTAACATTATTTTCTCGAACTTTCTTACTAAACAAACAACACCTAACCACAAATTTAGTGAACTAATCTTGACCATGTATAGCAGGGGTGACATAATGTGGAGTAAGGACCAACCTTGCTGGTTTGAAATAATGAACAATTAAAGATAAGACGAGGATTGAGATTGAGATTCAGATTCAGGCGTATGTGGCTGTTAGGCGAAAAAAATAAACAATTAAGAAATCATGTGAAGAAGCTTGGTCCAAAATCAAGTGCCTATAATTTAGGCATTTACCAGAAACTGCTCTGGTCCCGTACCAAATTAGAGGCTTCAAATCACTTGGCTGAATCGATCCTGAGCTGGACGAATCAAAATCATGGCTCAAAGTACTCGTGACAAAAATCACTGCCATGTAAGCCTTTTGCAGACTTTCATGTGATCTCGTACACGAGTTTCGAAGCCATTTGTATCTCACAGCCAACCATCCCATAGCAGTTAACAGGTGAAGCTAAAATATCACTTTGGTCCATTAAATTCCAGGTACTTCAACAACAGCCTCTATTGTTTTGTAATTATCCTTAGCAAGTATCTTTTGTTGTTGACTTGTTTGATCGATAAAATATGCAAGAATGGAATATAATTGATGCGTAGTAAAGGTGAAAAGTTAAAGGAAAAAATATTGATATTTTATTAGTTACATGAAACATCTCCTTAATATATATTATAAGAATAACCAACTTTTTGAATTGTTATGTAAAAATATCGTTAGATATCAAAGTAATATGATCTAATTTAAAAATTTTATCTAATTAAACATGTTTAACATATTTTTTTATGTACTAAAATTTTTGGTTTATGTATAATAACAAAAATGGATAGTCTTAACATGTATTCTATGAACAGATATTAAGATTTTAAAAGTTGTATATTTTTCACTATAATAATCATTAAATCACCCCAAAATTTGTGTTTTTTATCCCAAAAATATTCAATATAATAAGATATTTATTTAATAGATTTTTTTTAAATGATTTAATGACTATTACAATACGAATTCATAAATTTTTTTGATATTAAAAATTTAAGATGTGTCCTTAAAATATATATTTAGAACTTGAAGATAAGTATCTCCTTTCTGCCTTGAAATTAATTTTGGATTGCACCATAATAGAATATTTCTTACGTTGTTTAAACCTAACTTGGACATAAAAATTAAAAGAAATCGTATTAACTTGTGAAAAACATAGCATTTTTTTAAAGAATATTTTGATATTAAATTATTACCTGATTGAACCTAACAAAGTACAAAAATACTTCACCGATATTTCACAAAATCATAGGAGGATCGTTGATATTAGTCCAGACGTTAAGTGGTCAAATTGACATTTTAATTGATAAATGATGATAATAATAATAACAATAACAAGAAAAGCACACAACAAGATAACGATCTTGCTACGCTTGAAGCGCGAGACGAGGCGAGGGCGGGCCAGCCACCCCCTCAAAGGAATACCTTAGAGAAAGATCCACCTCTCATTTTGACTTGGAGGCAGGGGACACGTGGCAGATTGCCTTTAAGTTCTGTTCAATCCAACTAACAACAACACAGCCCTCTCGCTTTGGCCTTTGAGAGTTTGTGGTTGCTAATTTTTCTAGCTTTTAATATTGTTCACACTTATTTGCTTTCCCTCGGGAGAGTATTGGCCAACAACATAATTGTTGGCCCCCACACCTGCCCACCACCGCTTTGTTGTTGGGATCCACTGTACCCATTTGACATCTCTAATTTTTATCTCCTCCGTCCACTTTCTGGACGATCTATATCATCTTACAATCCGAGGGTGAAACAAAAAGGTATATTTTCAAAAGGGATACATATATAGATTTAATAAAGATATTTAATAATGCTGTATTCAAAATCTTATGATTTCAAAGATAATTTCAAGATATGTTTTTGTACGGGTATATGATATCAAATTATCAATTTACTATTTCGTTTTTAAATCCATTATTTAAGATACTCGTAATTATAGAAATGATTTATATAATAATCATGATAAATGAAAATTAATGAAAAACTCTAACATCGCAAAAGTAATTTAATATAAATTACCTTTTTAAAGTAATATTTTTCTTCAACTCCAACAAAATTTTTGACAATTAGTTAAAATAGATGAAACTCTTGAACATCAAATTACACATGAGATAATCTTTTTATAAATATCTAAACATTAATGACTAAGACCTAATAATTAGGCCTTATTAAGGGTGGCATTCTGTATCCAAATATAGTTCAAATTAAGATCTTTTATAGGATGTAATGTGACTAATACCTAATAATTAGGCCTTATTAAGGGTGGTATTCTTTTTTTTTTTTAATTCTACTATTATATTAAGTTTTTACAATTTTATGCATAGTGATTTTTTAGGTTTTATAGGATTGATAAAAATTATATTACATCAAGTATAAAAAGTTTTATATTTTTTGGTTAATTTTTAACTTGTTAATTTATTTTATAGGATTTTTTAAAAATTTATTCTACCAAGGCATGTGACCACCTAACTCTAGAATTTTTCATCCCTAAACCCTCCTTACTCAACAGCTGTTTTTCAGAATTAAAATTTTTAATCAAGACCATTCATAAAATTAGAATATAATTATTTTTTTAAAAGAAAAATAGTTGTCAAAAACAATTTATTAATGCATATAAACTCCATCTTCCGATCTCTCGACATCTGTATAAGACACCAATCATTCAAGTGCTTACAATAGTACGCAGTACTGGAGATCGGCACTGGAAGGTAATAAAGAAATTAAAATAAATTATCTGGGTCGGTATTAAATAAAAATTTGTTAAATGTGCCTCTGTTCACGCGTGGCTCTTACGGTAAAGAAGGGAAGGTGGATGAGCCTAGGTGGCAAAAAGCGTAATGGAAATCTCGTGGGGACCAGCTCACCTCATCTCTCTCACACACCACCACTTCCCTCCTCCCAGCCGTCTTTGTCTCCCCTTGTTTTTCCTCTTTCTTCCTTTTTATTTTTTTAGATATTTTTTTTGGATTTTTCTTTTCCACTATCCACTCCCACTCGCACATCCCTCGAGCGTGGCCTCACCCGTTCTACTCCCATTTATGGACAAATGTCGCAATCACATTGATGGCTCAGGGAAAAATCAAGTACACATTATTAATTAATAAATAATTAATAGGTCAATCTCACATAATTATATTAAAAATGATTCAAATCCCATATAGATGTTTTTCATTTTAAAAATTTTATAAACCTTAAAGCCAGTTTTTTAATAAAACGTAGAAATGTATTTAAAAAATTTTGTACTGTTTTTTCAGAACCACACACTAGTCGAGTAGGCTCATTAGTATCTTCGTAGGCGCGTAGACGTTAAAAAAAGAGAAAAAAAAATTAAATATCTAATTTAACAATTTATCCAAGAGTGATTTGCCGTTTTCTGCATCTTATCTGGATTGGAAATAATAAACAAAGGAGTGGAAGACAGCACAAGCAGACGCCGCGTGTCAAGGGGGCTCGTGCATTTTTAGCCACAAGATTCCAAGCCCTTCTCGATTTTTCCATGCAAATATTTTAATTTCATTTAAAAGAGAAAACAAAATTAATTCGAGTCTGACGTGGCGCAACCACACTTGTCTTTTTAACTCCAAAGCCCCTGTATCAATATCAAGAATATCTCCCTCTCTCCCCCCGCCGGTATTCTTCTCTCTGCTCCTCCCTTCAGCTGATTCTCGGGCTGCTCTGCTTCTTTTTCTTTCTATTCTCTTCTTCAATCCGAGCTTGTGGAATCTCTGCTTTGAAGTCGTTGAGTGAAAAGCAGAGGAATCTGTTCGCGAAGCTCCTCTCACTCGCTGTTTCCTTTTCAGAAAGTGAAGAAGACAAATTTGCTGGTTTTAGTTCCTCCTCAGATTCGTCCTTGGCCGGTGAGTGAGTTACTGATCTCTCTATCTTTTGTCTGTACTGTTGATAAGAGTTTTCAGTTTCTGAGGTATTTGAAATTATTATTTTAGTGTTGAGGAGGAAGAGTGAAAATTTTTAATTTCTTGAAAAAAAATGGATTTGTTTAGTTAAAATTATTATTTGATGATATTAGTTAAAATTTCTTTTATAATTAGAGTATAGATTTATAGATTTTGTAGTGTTATGCTTCAGAGAGTCGATTTTGGTAGTTTTTTCTTTATGTTCATTTCTATGCTGAATCAATGCTTGTAGTCACTGGTAGAAGCTTGCTGGGTTAGGTGTTGATCATATCAAGATGATGCAGCTTTGTAATAGAAAGGCAGTTTAGATAAAATTTGAAGGAAATGAGCTTGCGTGTGTGGAAATGTTGAGTATTTGTGGTTTTCGGAAGATCTAATGGAACTTTGAAGGGTGATTATGAAGATTTTCAGAATTTTGAGTTGTGCTTTCTGCAATCTACAGAAAAAATTGATTTATTTTTATTTTTGTAACTTACTATTGATGTGCTTTCCACTATATTCTGTATGTCGAATTATGAGAGAGAGAGAGAGAGAGAGAAGCATATTTGGTAGTGATTTTGAGGCCCCGATTTTTGACTGAAGTGGACACCAATCGAAAGAACGTTTTCCTTGCATACTTTTAGATAGAGAGGTTCAGGACCATCCAGTAAAGGATTATCCTGGACCTAGTTCTACTTATGGTGATGATTTTTACCATAGAGTCCAGGTATAGATAGTAAACGATTTTTTATACACTCCGCTATCTGGAGAGCATCTATGCTCAGTTGGAACTCCGTTCTTAGTGAGGAATTTTCTGGTTCTTGAGGATCCAGCTACAGTAAAACTAAGAGCTGAGTTCTCTGCCCTTGTCCCCTTTGTGTTCCAAATCATTTTGCAATTAGAAATGCAATTAGAATTGCCTAATGAGATGGTAAATTGGGATCTAATATGATCGGTTTGTATGTAGGACTAAACGGAAGTGAAAATGTCAAACACTTCTGTCACGGCTGATAAGTGTGGTTCACAATCTGAAAGTTCGGTCCAACCCAAGGAGGTGTATTCATTTGAGAATGACCCTTTGCCAAAGGTTACATTCTTTCTGTAGTCTTTCAATTCTGCTTTGTTTTAAAGATTTAATTCATTGCAAGGAGAGATTCATAATTTTTTTTTTCCCCTCTTTTTATAGTCTTAGTTGTCCTCTGCTTTAACAGGTTAGGAAACCTTACACTATTACGAAACAAAGAGAAAAGTGGACAGAAGAAGAGCATCGAAGGTTCCTTGAAGCTTTAAAATTGTATGGTCGTGGTTGGCGTCAAATTGAAGGTATGCTAATTTCAATGAAGCAAATTCTTGAAAAGTTTCAATTATTTAATTGGATCAGTTGAGAAGTTTACTCTTCTGTTTATGCAGAACATGTAGGCACCAAAACTGCAGTCCAAATTCGTAGCCATGCTCAAAAGTTTTTCTCAAAGGTCTTCAACTCTTAATTCAGTTATTAATTTTATTTTAATTAAATATCAATTTGCAGATCCATGGCACAAATTTTCTTAGTAGGGTGGATGTGCCAAATAAAACTCTTGCATTAACAGGTATTAGCTTCTTGGTTTCAGGTAGTCCGGGAGTCAAATGGTGGTAGTGAGAGCTTCATTAAGCCAATTGAAATACCTCCTCCGCGGCCTAAGAGGAAGCCGATGCATCCATATCCTCGTAAAACTGTTGATTTACTCAAAGGAACACCAGTTTCAAATCAACCAGAAAGGTTACCATCCTCGAATGCATTGGTCTTGGATAAGGACAACCAATCTCCCACCTCAGTTTTATCCGCATTTGCTTCAGACACCTCTGATCAACAAAATGGATGTTCTTCACCTGCTTCGTGTACCACCGAGATGCAGTCAGCCAACTTATCACCGGTTGAAAAGGAGAATGAGTACGCAACATCCAACACTTCTCCCGAAGAAGAGAAAGTTCCTATGTTGTCGGCTGGTTCAAATGTTGAGAACTCTTTGTCTGTGGTAAGCTATCTTAGAATTTTCAGCTGGGTTTGTTCTACAAATTGATTTTCGGAAGAGTTAATTTAGTCAGAATTCTGATTTGGTACTCTATTCTTTATACAATTATGCAGAAGATTGAACCAGAGTCCAAAGATTCCGTGTGTATTAAAGGAGCTGCAGCCGTTGTACCACCTTACACAAGTATTAGGCTTCTCGGACAGACCATTTCAGTAACAGTTTCCCAAAAACCATGTCTACAAGATGCAGAGAATCACAGGTCACCTATATCCAAGACCGGTCAAGAGAATCTTGTCATTGACAATGCAAATTTTGTTCACACAGTGCCATCAGAGCAGTCGGATGCACATTTATCATTTGGAATGGTTGCTAGTAACTGCAATCATCCATTCCAATCTGGATCGCCTTGTTTGGAAGCTGAGAAAGATAGTACCAATATTGCGGAAGTCAATCCCCCCAATGCTTGTCAGCCAAGTTGGCCTTTGTTTCAAGGTCTTATTAACTTTATACCATATAATCAAAGCTCAGGTCCAACACGTAGAGAATCTAGTGTGCAAGAAGGATTGAAAGAGAAGGAAGTTCTGAATGAAAGATCCTGTGCTGGTTCAAGTACTGGGTCAGTTAGTGAGTTGGAAAACAGGGAGAAAAACTCAGATGCAGCTGTAGATTCTCAATATCGGCAACCTTGTTCTTCAGCACAGAACAGTCCCAGCAAGTCCACTAAGGGGTTTGTGCCATACAAAAGATGTTTACCGGAGGGAGATGTAAAATTGCAGATCATTGCCTCAGAAGAGCGAGAGAGACAGAGAGCTCGAGTGTGCTCATAGTATTTTTCCACGACAATCCCCTAACCTACTGGTGAGAAGCTTGTTCTGATTTAGGTAGAGGAGGATTCAATAATACTTACAAAAGGTCGTCAACTGTAGATTTGCCAAGTCGCCAAGTATCTTCCTCAAGCAGAGGATAGTGAAGAGGTGGAGGAGCAGGCTAAGGCAACATTTATTCATTTGTTTATATCTCCATCAGTTGAAGACCCAGAATGATGGGAAACAGAGCAAGAGGCTAATTTGCACTTGAACCTGAAGCCTTTTTGTCTGGTGTTTTCCCTTTGGCAGCAGCTGTTGTTTCATAGTCAAAATCTTTTGTTAGTGTTAGAACTTGTATCTTTACATTACTTGACTATTTTTTCCAATCATTAATTTTGAGGAGTCGCAAAATGTGACTTCCTTTCAATGCAAATTCCTCCTGCTTCTCTAATGTTTCAGTTTTCTTGATAAATGAGGCATTTCCCTTTCAGGAATTGATTGGTTACCTCTACTTCATACGATCTACTAGGGTTTTTTGTTTTCTAAAATTTTTTATCTTTATGGGACGTGGATAATTTATATATTCAACAATTGTAATTGTAAAATTTGATTAAAAAAATAAAAGAAAGGAGCGTGGGGAGAAGTTATTGATCTAACAAGCAACAGATTGCTATAACCTTAACCTTAAGGGTAGCTTGTATTCTAAGTTGTCGGTGAATTGTTATTATTATTATTTTTTAATTAGTCAACATATTATGGAAGAAAAAGGCAATTTTTTCGTAATACACTGAAAATAAATAAAAAAATATGATATTTTTATTTGTTTTATGACATGATTAATATTGATTTCACGTGAATTATACTACAATTATTATATATACTTTTAAATAACTGATTGTTGATGGAAAAAATTTTCAAAATCTTTGGATTCTAGGTGAATCAATTTGAGATGAGGTGATAATTCATATCTACATTTAGCTGCTACACGTGAATTTGTCGGCAATTAAGTTAGGAGTTGGAGCTGTCTTGCACTAAAACGAGCCGCATGCTTCGCCTGCTAGTGGTAGTGGACAAACCAAATGATACGAGACAAGTAACGGATGTGAGTCGAGTCATGTTCGGTTTGAAATTTGGGTTGATCGTTATAATGGCCTGATGCGGTTTCTTTGAATTTTAGTAAAATTTATTCATAATTATTATTATTACTATAATTTTTGTCTAGTCAACTTTAAGAGAAGAGATAAAAATACTGTTCCAATTAAGTTATTTTAAAAAAAAAAATATTAAGTGATATTTCTTATCCAATGTACCTACTTGTCAAATAATTTTCGATAATTTGTCAAGATGTTTAATAGTTGTTAAACAATACTAAGAGACGCTAGCGTCAAGTTATCAAGCAAATGTTTAGGTTGCAATTCTAATCTTATCATTGCTTTTCAACCAACAACACCTCCCTATGCATAGAGTGTGAACATTTGAGTCTAATGATATTTGAAGGGGAAGATAACGACCGCTATCAATCACGAGGAGTTACCATATAATGAATTTTATTTTTTGCACTTTTTTCTGAAAAAAAAACTTTTGCAAATGTTTTATTTAATTTATCCGTCTATTGATTAGACGTTTGATTGATTTTTTAAAAACTTTTGTTTGATTGATTTTTTAAAAACTTTTGAGCAATATTGGGTATACAATCAAGTTGTATAACATTACTCATACAATTTGACATGTCACAAATTTACTGGGTGGGTAAAAATAAAAAAGATATTAACTAATTTTTAATAAATAAAATGAGATCCACACATGCAATGGATTTATACCATATCAGGTTGTATAGATTGAATTATATAATTTGGTTGTATACTTAGTATTATTGAAAACTTTTAACCGGTGTCTAAAACTTCACTCCAACGGTTGTAGTATCTATTGTATTACATATGTGGGATGGAATGAACGGCAAGTAGAAAGAGAGAAAGAAAAAAAGGAGAAGGTTCCTTATTTTTATTTTTCCATTAAATTTTTAGTTTTTTGTAAATCTTAGTATTAGGATATTGGGACTTGCATACAGAGGATTAATCACTTAAATGATAATTCTACTGTTTATAAATCATCAAGACAAAAGAAGAAGAAAGGTGTTTCCTCATTAGGTCAAACCATGCGGCTTATTAAAATCTTCCTTTTTATAATTCAAAGGCCTGAATATTTGTTGCAAGAAGGTTAAATTGTATTATTAAGATTTTCTGTTATAAGAATTAAATATTTGCAATTGATATTTGTTGGTTAAAAAAAATAGGTAATAATACTCTTTTCTTGTACGGTGTTTAAGGACAAATTTATTTTCAGTCAAAAATGAAAAGTTACAGTTTGTTTGGTATATGATTCGAAAAACATTATTTTTCTTAAAGTAAACAATTTCCTTATGACAACATTACTCATGATAGAATGTAAAACTTGAGTAAAAATGAATTTTCATTACTAATTAATCATATTGTTATTAATCTACCACCCATTGTTTAACAATTATGGTAATTTTCAGCTGACCCCTTAGGTTTGAGAAAAACTTTGAAACGCCATACGTTTCAAGAATTATATTATCACCTTTATCCCCTGTTGGGTGAACCGTGGGTGAAAAAGTAATTTCAACTTATATCTCAAATTAAAAAATTATTTAAACCCAAAAAGGAGACAAGAGATTCAACTTATATCTTAAAGGAATTAATTCTCAGGGACCCTTTGCACGGCAATCGTTCTCTCTCTCTCTCTCGTTCTTTTTCTTTCTCTCTCTGTTTTTTTTTTTTTTTTTGGTTTATCTATTTCTATAAAAGAGAGTTTTTCATAGTTATCTATTTGTGAAGATATATTGGCGTTCTGTAGACTAATATTTAAAAAAAAAACCCTAACTTTATTTGCTTATGGTTAAAATGGGTAAAACAAAGATATCTTTCATTTGGTGTATCACAATTCACAAGTAAAAATTATATCCTTCATCAATGTGGTTATTTTTACATGGCTTGTGCTATCATTTTTTTTTGTAACCAGCTATGATTTATTGTGCTATCATTCTTTTTGGCTATGATTTATCGTGCTATCATTTTTTTTAACTGAGATGTCTGGGTCAGTTTACGCGTTTACTTAAATCATGAGATAGTCCTAATTAAGTCATGCTGAGATCACCCACTTAAATCATAAGATAGTCTTTGGTGAGGAATCAAACCTAAGACCTCAACATGGCATTACCACTCCTTTGATTGCGCCGTTGTCACTGGGCTAACCAATTGTGGGTGCTATCATTTAATTACTTGTTTTCTATTTTTTTTATACTTTATTTGTGTGAGTAGTAATATATGTGAAGACATATCATGTAATATTCGCCTTTTGGCATGTTAATAATATGGTTAAAATGTTAGCAATTTTTTGGTCTTGAAGAAGTCTTTCCCATTTTCCTGGTTTGAAGCATTTTTCTCTGGAGCTTTGAAACTCCAGATTATGGATGTTAATCAATAATCATGCAAGCTCATATGAGATATTCATTAGTGCCATGTTGGGCCGTGTAAAAGCCCGTTCGACCTAGTTTACATGCCTAGTTTTAACAAATAATACTATACTTACAAAGTCTGTATATAAAGTTAATCTGATATCATTTATCAATATCACTTAACTTATTAGTATAAATTACATTGATTTGTTATATTCATTATTTCATTTATTTGATGCCACGCTAACTTTTTAAACAGACATTTTATATAGATTTTGTAATTGTAGCATTAATGTAGTTTTAATACAATAATATAACATTCAACTATCAACTAGATTGATTAATGACTTAAAAGAAGTATATCTTAGTAGTTATTCCCCTATCCACACAAGGAAGAGATGTAATATTCAGCTTCAATTAATATTATAAACATAAATGGATGAACAAATTACGTAGCAAAATTATCCTCATAGTCTTGTGGTTGAATGTCCTATATTATTCCTCCAATCCTTGAATAATTGTTCCTGTTGTTCATTATGCACAGGAAAAGTGACATCTGGAAATGCTTTGAATAACATCTAACTCTATTCCAGATTGCAAGAGGAAGCTTTGCAGAGGATTGTGACAGTGGGGGATTTGGCTCTATCTTGTTTTGTAATTTTTGTTGAACTTTATTCCTTTGAGTAGTAATACATATGAAGACATATCATGGGTAATATTTGCCCCTTGGGATGTTAACAATATGATTAAAATGTTGGCAATTTTTCTATCTTGAAGCAGTCTTTCAAGTTATTCTGATTTGAAGCATTTGTCTCTGAAGATCTGGAACTCAAGATTATGGATGTAAATCAATAATCATGCAAGCTCATATGAGATACTCATCAATGCCATGTTGGGCCTTGTGTTTTTTTATTTGAGATTGGACTGCCACGGAGTAAAAGCCCATTTAGCCCAATTTACATGTTTGGTTTTAATGAGTAATGTTATACTTACAAAGTTTGAATATAAAGTTAATGTAACACCACTTATCAATGCCACTTGACTCATCAGTATTTATTTTATTAACCTTTTATATTCATTATTTTATTCATTTGATGTCACATTAACTTTTTAAACAAACATAACATACAGACTTTGTAACTATAGCTTTATTGTAGTTTTAATACCATAATATAACATACAACTATCAACTAGATTGATTAATGACTTACAGAAGTAGATATTAGTTTCCCATCCAAACAGGGAAGAGATGTAATATTCAGCGACAATTAATATTATACAACATAAATGGATGATCAAAATACATACCAAAATAGTCCTCAATGTCTTGTGGTTCAATGTCCTCCATTACTCCTCCAAGCCTTAAATAATTGCTCCTGTTGATCATTACGCATAGAAAAAGAGACCTCTTGAAATGCTGTGAATAACATCCAACTCCATTCCAGATTGCAAGAGGGAGCTTTGTAGAGTACAATAAAGGAGAATTGTGACAGTAGAGGATTTTGCTCTATCTTGGTAGTTTTTCCCAAACCAATGTTGTCATCTCTCTAGCTCTTCAATATTGTCTTGGATTTTGTTTGAGGCCCCGACGAAGCTCCGATCTGGGTTTCGCAACCTCAACGAATATTACCCTGCCATCCAAAAACTAAAAAGCAAACACTTGTGCTTGTGAACCAACTAGTATTTGGAATTGTTGAAGATTAAATGAAAGAAAAAATCAATAAACTGAGATTGTTGGTTCAAAAAGAATTCAAATACATATATTTTGAAGGAGAATCCAGACGAAAAAAGATAGACAGTAAATGGCATTGGTGGTTTAAGTTACCACTTGACCAAAATTTTTAAGCTATCAAGTAATATCCCAAATGTTAGAACAAAAAAAACAAAAAAAAAAGGGATAAATAACATGCTACGTTATCACAAAATTTGATGCCAAAGCTTAAGTTATCATGTCAAAGCTTAGACAATAACATTAAGCCCTCTAACAATTGGACCTTGGCAGCAAGCAAAACATTTCTCAACTTTTATAGATTAAAGTTGATAAAAAGATTTGAAAATCACATGCCATCAAATGCACTTGGATCTCTTCACTGCCATAACATTATACAAGACTTAAATGAAATTTATAAAATTACATCTAGTATAAACTTTTAGGGCTAGATTTTCCAATAGTAACTCTTTAGGCCAAATCCCACACATTCAAATAGCTTACCATACACCATTGTGCATTTCATAAAACACTTCCACTTTCTTCCGATTCCAATAACTAGCCCATCTAAATAGGAAACAACTTCCATGCCCTGGGGTTCTCAGGGTATAGTATTCTACAAGTACAAAATTTGTAGTAGCTGTGGTTTGCTCGTCCAGAAAATAAAATTTTAGATGCAAGTGAAATAGGAAAATACTAAATTCTTTACTAAGACATTCAAAAGGCATCGTTTAGCGTGCTAAAAACTAAAATAGAACCCCAAGATAGTTCAATTTTCAAATTCTATTATTCATGCTCAGTAACTCATACTGTGTTGTGATTTTCTTTTCTTTGGCAGGTAATCCTAAATTAAAAATCACAATGATCCACCTGTCATACATTATGTTTCACGCAAAATCTACGTTACACTGATGGGGAAAGGTCTTATGCAGTGCAACATTTCAATACAAGATCTAATGGATGGATCATTATTGTTTTAGTGCTCAAGTCAAAAAAAGAAATTGATATGAAAGTTAATGTCCTCCATAACAAGGATAGTTAATGATACCCGATAACCAATCATTACATATATAAAAATTTGCACCAGAAAAGATTTCAATAGCATCTATAACTAAAATACTGAGATGAAGATAGTGAAGATACCCAGTACATACCTTCCCATGCATTCCCTCAATAGCTTTTTGAGATTCCTCCTCAGTTGCATAGCGGAGGAAAGCAAAGCCTCTTGGTCTATTTGCAATTTTATCCATCACTAGATTGACTGTAAAACAAAGAGTTAACCCTTTCAGATCAACAAAATTATTAACAAACCACTGATATGTAATAATCAAGTCTAACAAAATGGTTCATGAAATAAAAAAGCGCAAAACATCAAAATCCATTGCTTGGACCTTCTACAAGCTCGCCAAAGCTTTTGAATGCATTTCGTAAACTTTCTTCAGTGGTACGGAAGGAAAGCCCTGCAACATGCATCATAAGAAATATAAAGAATAATCGTTAGACTAAATCAAGAAATAGAAAGCAGCCAAAAGTCTTAGATGAGCTGCATTTAATTTAATGTAAGAAATGATACAGAAGTACGAAGGTGTGATGGGTTGTCATCCAAATGCTCAATGTCAAAGGCCACACTAGGTCCATTTATTGAGGCAAATTCAATGATGCACCCACCGACTATGCCCAGGCACAACGTCATTTGACATGCTAGGCACCAAAGTGAACGTCATACAAAACAGAAGTTGTTCTCATATGGTATACACAGTCCTCAAATGACCAGCTATATTAATACGTATTCACTTGTATAACCATCAAGATACTTCTTAAAACAAATGAAAATTGCAAGTTATGAATCATGAGAACAAGGGAAGAAGGATAATAAAGAGGTTATCATCAATGCCTGACCCCTCCTACATTTCTAAAAGGCCTCTTTTTCGATGTCTCCTACATCTCTAAAAAGCCTCTTTTTCGAAAATGTGTTCAACCTTTGTCGATTTCAAACAATAATCATCTATATTATGACCAAGAAATAATTCAATTAAGACATGCTACCCTATTGTCAACTTCAACTGTGCCTTTAATTTATTAAAAATTAATCTAAAATTTATCATCTAAACTCACATGATATGATTAAAACTATCCATCACAGATAGAATATAACCCTTTCACTATCCATTGTTCAAGACTTCTCTAAATGGACATGAGAGTCTCATAAAGGTTGTTAATGCCCTCAAATTGTTCCCATCTTTTTGCCTCACCATCCAACACCAACCCATTCACCTCAGAGAATTCTTCCTAGGAGCTTATTACATTAGCTATGCATAACGAAGGGTGCCTAGCTGAACTGAGCATGCTATTACCATGTAACATAAACTTGTAACATTATATTTTGTTACCATTTGACATTGAGGTTCACTGCGAAAGTGTTACAACTGTGACATTGCTTGCGCAGTTTCGAAAAGCCATTATTCCGGTAGCATTGATGGTAACATTACCGGGTAACATAGCTTCTTCTCCTCCCCAGTCCCTTCCCCCATGAGGCATGACAACTGTTTTGTTAACCGGTTCAAAGCAAACCCATTTACTAATTATTTGTTAATAAGAACTTAAGAATGAAATTTTACATCTAATTTCGCATGAAAGACTAACAATTCAGAGCAAATTAATAACAAATTACACAAACAGTTACTCAGCAAACCTTACTTCACATGCAACATTGATTCTACATTCCACAAACAAAATGAGAACTTTAAGCACTTCAATTATAAGAGCAAAGAGAGTGAAAGCTAACCACTGACGTAAAGCCTGGTTTTGGGCCTAAAAGTAGACGAAGAAGCAGGAGGAGAAGGTAGACAAGCCCAGACAAAGCAGCTGCCACGTTTGATAGAAAATGAAGAAGGGAAGAAGCGCCTCTCAGTTTCGGTTATGATTGCAGTAAAGCTGGAGCTTCTTGGATGATGAAAAAGGGGTCTTTGGGTAAGGGTAGTGTGAGAGGAAGGGGCTGCAACAATGGCGAATGCTAAGGTCGCTGCCATCTTCTGCCACGGAACAGAGTGAAAAGCTGCAGATGAGGTTTTCTAAAATAGATTTTCACAGTTCTCCCTCATTTTTGGGTTATTATACAGAAGGACAACAAGTTTCAAAATCTAAGACGAAAGCTACTTCTTTTGTCACAATTTACTCGAATGTAAAAATTTTATTCGTACAAGCTCTAATCTAATAAAGTCTAGAAGGAATTGTGTTAGACTCAAATTTGAGTCTAACACAAAAAAAAAAATTGTTCATATTAGATAAGACCATGACATCTAAATTTTTAATGTTTGCTTTATTTTTAAATTTACACCTCTTAATCTTAAATATCAATATAAAATTTATACCTAATAACTTCAGTTTCTGAGTCAAGTCAGATTCGGAATCATATTTCATATGAGTGAGCATATCAAATTCAAATACTGAAGTTATATTCATTATTCATACGCTTAAGTTTTCAAGTTAAGCGGTTACTTGACATTTTCTTTGAACACTCAAGGCCTGTCGTCTTAATGCTACATGGTCTTAAGTTTCGATTCCTGTGGGTATGTCGGATACTAAAGCTCGATATCAATAAAAACAAATGTCTATCGATTCGTTGGCAATGGCAATCATATGTAAATTTGTATTAAAATCATAATTTTGTATGACCTCCTAATGTGGGTATTTTTTAATTTTTCCCCAAATAAACGGAAAACAAACAGAACCTGAGAGTTTGACTGAGAGAAGTGTTACAAAGGACCCTCCGCATTGAATTTGAGCCAACGAAGGGGCCAAGGGCTAGCACAGAGCTTTCGATAATTCTAAAAGCATTGAAAACAAACTCATTATTTTAATCATCACTCAATCAAACCGTAATATCACTGTTAGACACTCTGACACGAATTTGTAGAATTCTGATATCGGCTGTTATGAATAACTTAACAGAATTTTATTATGACACAGTTAACAGAGGTGGCTAACCGCATATTTTATTTAATAAGAAACAGTACGTATTTCACTATAGAAGTACCCCATAATGGAAGTATTCCACTAAGAAAATAATCCAAATAGTACACAATATAAAATGGCCTTTATATAGGCATTAGATCAAATCACTTAACCATGAATATAGGACCAGTACTAACCACCACTTATTTGAGATATTATATAGGAATTAATCCCTAATTTGTAGTGACTAATTCAACTATAATTGCAACAACCCAACTTCTTAAAGAATAGGTATAAACTTATCCTAACATTCCCTCCCTTAAACTGAATGTTTTAAAAAATTCAGTTTAACAAATATATGCATAATCTCCCTCAAATTGGATGCTCTAATATTAACTATTATCTGTAAAACAAATTTCTATTACATTTTGTTAAATAGACCAATGCCAGCTTTGCCATGCAAAAACACGGTTTTCTTCTTGAGTATTCTCAACCAACTCTCAATTCTTCTTTCTTATTGCAGCCTGCAGTGTCCACTTTCACGACAGATTATTGCATCTGCAAAAGACCTTAGCTTAAGTTCAACCCATAGCTAATCTGCATAACCGCACCTTGAAGAGAACGCATCTCCTTCCTTGATCTGTCTCGGGCTAACTCCTCTAACCTCACTTCACAGATCATTTGACTGTCTCCTTAATCTGTCACTCTTGCATATCACCTGACAAAAACTGGTTATCAGATTCATCACAGTAATTTCACCTTTACTGTCAAATATCTAGCTATGCCATACTTCATGGACTGTCTTATTGAACTTTCTATCATAATACTCAAGATCTTTTTTTATATTCTCAACCGCTTCACTGACTTTCTTGTTGCAAAAGCATCTCGATGTTGTTGGCTAACAACACAATCTCCACAAATCTTTGAAGGAGATTCAAATTTTGGAAGTCCTACCACCATTTTTTTTTTTGTTGCAAGTGTTGTAACCCACCAAATTTGAGATGACCATAGCAGTATTGCCACAACCATGCTGTTTCTTCTGATTTTGTAGCAAGACATGAGTGATTGATGTGATAGAGATACAGCAAAAACATCTGATTTATTGTCATTTTCACTTGGGCTATCAAACCCATTTTGTTATCTTGGACACGACATACTCCATTCTTGATAGAAATCTCATAGCCGTTTTCTTGAGGCTATTCAATACTAAGAAGATTAGTTTTCAACTCCGGAACATACAAAACATTAAAGATTGAATGAGAATTTCCCTTGGCTCGGATAGAAATCCTCCCTTTTTCCATAACTGAAATTGTTGAGTCATCAGCAAATTTAACAGAATTTTTGAAGGTTCATCCAAATAACTAAACAAATTTCTGTCACCACCCATGTGATTACTGCAATCAGTATTTAAATACCATAAATTTCTTTGAGACTCTTCTTTAGTTTGACATACCATAAGAAGGGAAATTTTATCTTCTTCCTTTTCTGCATAGTTAGACTTCTCACCACGATTTTTATTCAAATTTGGACGGCATTCAGTACTAATGTGACCATACCTATGACAGCGGTAACATTTAACCTTTGACTTATCTCCAAAACTTGATTTTTGTCTTGATAAATTCTGTCCATCACAGCCTCTCCTTTCTCCTTGGGAATCAGCGGCTTTCTCCTCTGATTTTTGGCGCTCATTTTTGCCTTTCCAACTCTTCTTGCCACATCCAGCTCCTTTGGAATTTGTGGCTGCTTGCAAAGCTTGTTCCTCCTTGTCTTGTTGAATAATTTTTTGCTCATTTACCAACAATGAGCTACGCAACTCATCTATTGACAATGTGTCAAAAGATATTTGATTCTTCAATCACACAAACAACATAATTAAATTTGGATGTGAGAGAACGAAAAATCTTCTCAACAATAGTAACATTATCAAGCTTTTCTCCATTGTTGTGTCGCTTTTTTGCGATTGTCATCATCCTCGAGATGTAATATGTTATTGATTCGTTCGCCTTTATTCGTAGAGCTTCAAACTAAGCACAAAGCGCTTGAAGATGTACCCTCTTCGCCCTTGCTGTCCCTTCGAACTTCTTCTTTGTGGCGACCCAAATTTACTTGGAAGTATCCTTGTTGAGGGTTGTTTCCAAGATAGAGCGATCAATAGCTTGGAATAAATAGTTTTTTGCCTTGAGATCCTTCAACCTCTGCCTCTCAAGTTCTGCTTTCTGCGTATCTGTCAGAGTAACTCCAGCTGCTAGTTCAACAATTCTAGTAGCAACAATCTGCCAATACTCCTTAGACCTAAAGAAGTTCTCCATCAACATACTCCAATGATCATAATGACCATCAAAGCGAGGAATTACGGGATGTACATAATTATCTGAAGCCATGACTGTTCCTGCAGCAAAAGTGACTCTCAAGCTCACTTTTTCTCTCTTGTGGCTCCCTCACGTGGCTCTTGTTAGCTAACTTGACTATGATACCACTGTTAAAAATTCAGATATTACTATTACCCACTCTAATATGAATTTATAGAATCCTGATATCAACTATTATTAATAACTTTACAGAAGTTTATTATGACACAATTAATAAAGATGACTAACTGTATATTTTATTTAATAAAAAATAGTACGTACTTCACTGTAACCCTGTGATGGAAGTATTCTACTAAAGAAATAATCCACATAATATATAATAGAAAATCGATTTTATATAGGTATTATATCAAATTACTTAATCATGAATATAAGGTCACTACTAATCATCGCTTATTTGAGAGATTATATAAGAAATCATCTCTAATTTATAATGGCTAATTCAACTATAATTGTGGCAACCGCACGTCCCAAAGAATAGGTCTCAATTTCTCCAAACAAACTTGGTATCTTACAAAGAAGTAGATGAAACTGTCCCGGTTTTTAACTAACTACTCACATTAACCTTGCCTATAGGAGTCACCGATATTCTCGCATCGAGCTCACACTTCCAACAACAAAAATTGTGGAGAAAGTGAAAGTGAAAACCATGACAACCAACGCCAAAGCCAGAGACATGCATTTACTGAACAAGAAGTCAGCAGTTCTCTACCACTATCCATGTCCAGATGGCGCTTTTGCCGCGCTTGCCGCTTATCTTTACTTGTCAAGCTCTTCTGTTCCTGCACTCTTCTTTCCCAACACAGTTTACAGTCCGGTCACCCCGGAAAAGCTTCCTTTGCGTGAAATTGATGATCTTTACCTTCTTGATTATGTGGGTCCTTCTGGTTTTGTGCAGCAAGTCTCTTCCCAGGTTTCCAGGTTTGTTTTCAGTGTTTTCTTTGTGTTTTTTCATCTGGGTGTTTGTTTATTGTGTCAAATAAGTAGGGATTTTGCAGGAGAGTTTATAATGGTTTTGGCAGTCTCAGAGAAGGTTTTGAAGTTCTGAAATGATTGGAATATTATGCATGCATTTCTAATGTTTGAGGTGAATGAATTGCCTTTATTTAGTTTTATTTGATTTTTGTTATGTTTCTCTGCAGAGTTATCATATTGGACCATCACAAAACTGCGCTTGAGGCTGCAATTGAAGGTTAGAATGTGACTAAAGTAATAGATATGGGGAGAAGCGGAGCTACAATTGCTTATGATTATTTCAAGCAAAAAATTTTAGATAAAACGGTGCTTAGTGAACTAGAGCGGGTTAGATTGCTTTTTGACTACATTGAAGATGGAGATCTTTGGAGATGGAAACTTCAAAATAGCAAAGCTTTCAGTAGTGGTTTGAAAGATTTGAACATAGAGTTCAGTTTTCAGTTAAACCCCTCTGTGTTTCAGCAGGTACTTTCTTCAGGCTTGATTGTACTCTATCTTAGCTTGGTTCTTGTTGTATTTTCTATGGAACTAAAAACAGTCTTAAACCCACATGTGCATGGACTGGAATGGATGATGGCCTCTTTAAAGTTAGAAACTTTCTTTCACGTTCAAACTATTGATAATGTCGGTTTGATTTCTCGCTGTCATTTTTTATAGTAACAATGAGGTTAGTTTGATTGATTTTTCATCATGAAGTTTGCATTTCCATGTACATGTAGGTGCCAATAATTGACGCGAATGAGGAACTCCTGCAAGCATCAGAAATGCCACTTAGGCATTAGTCAACTCCAATTTTCAATAAAAGTAGACTTACTGAGATTCGCTCATAAATAATAGAACGATAGTCAAACATAATTGCAGATGTATGACTATTTTATCTGAATTTAGAATGTGAGTTGGAAAGTAAATGAAAATTCCCTCGTTATTTCTGGAAATATTCCATCTTTTTCGCTTGGCTAAGAAATTTTCCTACAAGAAGGCGTCTTCAATGTGCCTTTTATTTTTTTACATAGCGTTTGACACTGAATTGGACTGTCCCCTATTATAAAATGTACATGAGTCAGTTTCATCTTTTTCCCAAGTCTGTGATTTTGCATGTTTCAAAACATAGTCTTGTTTTGAATATTTTATTAATTTTTGTTTTTCTTATTTGGGCTCAGTATTTATGATCTTATTAAGTTATTTCTCATTTCTGATAGTAAATGGAATGAATCACTATTATTTCTTGGTTCTGATACTTGAATGATTAAAAATACGACAACTTTGGGCAGTTACTTTCTTTGGATTTGGACTCTGTCGTCAGTCAAGGGATGGTGAGCTTATCTCACAAGCAAAAATTAATTGAAGAGACGCTTGATCAGTCATATGAAATCGCACTTGGAGGGGGAGCTTTTGGACGTTGCTTGGTATTTTGCATTTCTTTTATATGGCTTTTGGCTTTATCTTTCAACCCTTGATTGAGGATGGCTTACACTTATATAGAAGACAGCCCAGCTTTTCGCTGAGTAATTTCAAGGCTTAATTTGGTAAAAGATAGTGTGAGGCTTTTTGTGTTGGACAGAGACTAATTGCTGAAGACATGACTAGTTAAAAGTCATCAGAAATTGAAGAACTAGGTGCAGGATTTCTATGTGGCAGGTCAAGGAGTATTTAGCTGTTCCTCATGGCTAAAAACTCACAAAATATGGGGTTTTAGGGAGTATAGAGGAGCTTTGGTTTCAAAATTAAATTTAGGGAAGATAAACCTACAATTTGAGGTTGTTTGGGTATTGTGAACAATGGCCATGATTATGTTAGCCATTTTTATGATGATTGGATTGGTTGATAGATAGAGGAAGGGTTAAGGTATGTATTTTGAGGAAATCCTGATGAGTGATGTTTGGTTGCATAAAAATCTTAAATATATTGCTGCATACAGTTTAAGGGAAGATAAAGAGATAAAAAATTTAAATATCATTTTAGGTGTTGCAGAACACCTAAAAAATGAGGTTCTTTAAATTGTTAATCATATTAAACTAAAGGGTGGAGAAAAAGGAAATACATTTTGCAAGTTTGGAAGGACTTGGGAGAGCAACACATTAAAATAGTAATAATAATAATAAAACCGCTTTTATTACACTTTACCTAAATCTATTCTGTAAAGCAATGCCATATGCAAAAATTCTAGATAATAAGAGTCTCTGAGTTTGTCCTTCTACTTGTAGGCTGCTGATGCAGATTCTGTTGCAGAGTTGAGGAGTGAACTTGGACACAAGTTAGCTACTAAAAGTCATAATTTAAACTTGAGGTTTGTGACAGTTCACTAGATAATGCATATGCTGGATTCTTAGTCTGCTTTTAAGGTTTTATACATCCAAAAATGCTCTTGCTTTCCCTCTTCCCTGCAGTTATTATATAAATGATCTGAAATGAAATCAAGGTTAATTTAGCTTGAACATAACATAATAAATTAATTTGTTTGTAATGGAAGTAGTTTGAATAGGTTCAGAAAAAGTAATGAGTAATAAAAGTTATGCTGGGAAATTTGAGATGGTGGCAACTTATTATCTCGTATGGATACAAGACATGCATTTGTAGTTTGATAGCAGGTTAGTTTGTACGTTGTTCTACCAATTGAATCCACTGTATTTGAATAAGTTTAGAAGTTACAAGTTAAAGTTCAGAGTTATAGCCACAAATACAACATACCATATGCTGTGTGACTTTTCATGTCATTTTTATCATCAAGGCAGCTTCATGACTTATTCTATATGTTCCCCATTTTTATGTGGATCTTCTTTTTAAAAAGAATAAAGAAAATATCATTATCCTCTTAGGGGCATTGGAGCTGTTGTCTATAGAGTTCCAGAGCTTGAAAATGATCAGTTGGTTAAAATAAGCCTGAGAAGTGTAGAAAGTGAAGACACAACACCTATTTCACAGGTTTGTCCTTTTAAAGATATTGCCCTTATGCATTTAGCTGGCTGTAAGTAAGCTGATTTAGTAATTCTGGTCAAAAATGCTGAAACGTTTATACAATTGCAGGAATTTGGAGGAGGCGGACATCGAAACGCCAGTTCCTTCATGTTAAGTTCTGCAGAATTTGAGCAGTGGAAGGTGAGGTAAATGCTTCAGTGCCGGCAACTTGTAGTCTGCTTGTAGGTTTTTTTGTACACCTCATGTAGGACAAAGAGGTGGCTACCATAAGGAAGAACACAAAAGAAATTTAAAGGAGGTTGCCTGTCCAGATTGTAGGAGTTCCTTTTTTATCATAAAGACTATGAGCTAACACCATTGTTATTTGTAATTGTAGTTTCTGTCAAGCTTTTTATAATGTTCTGATCTCACATAAATTGTTTAGTATGTCTACCTCATTCTTCAGCTTATACAGGCTTACCATGTATTAGTAGTTGAGCTTTCTTGTTCTAAAGAAGAAAAAAGGTTAAATAGTATGTAATAAGAGTACTGAGAAGATGTTTAATTTTGCAGTTTTCCAATCAATCCAAAAGAAACTTACATTTCCAATGGCCAAGTCTGCTCTTGCTCCATTTATAGAAGTGTTAAAACAGCCTCTAGCAGCTTCGCATAGCTTGAACATTTTTTTACAAAGCTGAGATATCTTATTATAATTGATCAGAGGTGTTTACAACTTATTATAAGCTGCCCCTAGCAGCATAGCAAGCAACTTGATTTTTGTCACTCCATCATACATTTATTATCTCATGACATAAGCAGGGAATAAAATTTCTTTAGAATGTAATAAATGATCAAGATAACACCAATTGTGAAGCACGCCTGAGTCCAAGTGTCGCACTTGCTTTGCTGGGAGCTACTTGGCCTCTCCTCTAAATCTCCTTCCCTGTAAATCAAGTTGCTTATGAGATCAAATCGTGTATAAAAATAAAGCCAGTTTGGATTCAGCAATCAACCGAAATTCTAAATTGAAAGATAGGTCTGCTTTTGTATTGATTCTTTAGCAGTTAAATTAAAAACATCAGACAATAGTAGTAAGATTTTTAGTTGGGAAAGAATGACATAATGCAATCTATCAATGGTGTTTTTTTTTTTTTTCTTTCTTCTTTTTTAAATTGTGTTTCAGTTTAGTTCAAGCTTTGCCATGTTAAGTAGTCCCCATAAATTACAAGTTCGTTTGGCAATCAGAGGTCGCTGACATGCCTTGTTTCTGGCTGAGCTGCTGGTACTTGTT
Source organism: Boswellia sacra (assembly GCA_013180625.2). Taxonomy (NCBI): domain Eukaryota; kingdom Viridiplantae; phylum Streptophyta; class Magnoliopsida; order Sapindales; family Burseraceae; genus Boswellia; species Boswellia sacra. The sequence goes on from SNVD02007489.1 coordinate 153,748, forward strand.
GCTGGGGTTTTGTTATCGCTGTTGGTGCAGGTAGCTGGGGTTTAGATTTTGAAACTGCTGCAGGTTTCTGTGCTTCAATTATTGCTTTTGGCTTTGGTTGTTGGGGTATAGCCATTGCCATCTGGTGAGGTTCAGGTATTTTGATGGGCACATTCATTGCCTGTGTAAGTAAATTGCAAAGATTAGGAACGTTGAGTATCAATGACTTGAATAATTTCTATAGTACTTGGCTAAGTCAACTCACCAATTTCTTGAATTGGAGATTGTAAAGCATTTCAATATATCTTTGCTTAGCTAGCTTCTGTTCCTTGTTCAGTTGCCTCCAAAATCCATAAACGGATCCCATGTTCAGCACTTTGTTTGCATAAATCTTCCATGTATAGCTGCAATGCATTACAGTTGCATATTAGATGGAGAATCCCATGGTGACTTACTTAAATGTCCTGCTTTCATATTATTACCATTCATATATACGCTGAAGACCAGCTGCTGAGACTTGCTGCCAATATCCAGCATCCAGCTTGCATTTCTCAAAGAATTCAACAATCTTGTTACTTGATTCATCACCATTGTTTGGGTTGATATGGAAGCCGGAGACTCCGTCAACAATAATTTCAGCTGGACCTCCTTGATTAGTTGCAAAAGTGGGCAATCCGCAGTTCATTGCCTCTATGACAGTCAGACCAAAAGCCTCATACAATGCAGGCTGTACAAAAGCTCCCTTTGTGTCTGCAATGCAGCGGTACAGCTCTCCATTGCGGTACCTATCTGTTTGAGCTGCTATCCATCTAATCTGGCCCTTAAGTTGGTATTTCTCTATCAACGCATGCATCTTCTTAATCTCAGCAATTTCTTCTCTGTCATTTGATTTTGATGGATCAAAGAATCCGGCCACCACCACAAGATTCACCAATTCTCTCAGCCTTCTGTTTTTCCCAAACCATTCAGTCAGCCCTGTAATGTTTTTAACTGTGTCGAGTCTCGCCATCGAGAAGATTATCGGTTTCTTCCTATCTGCCAGATATCCACTGTCCCAGGCATTTTATTAGTTTCAATAGTACATGATAAGAACCTCCTTTCATTTACCAATTAACGTTTCATGCATGAGATGAATAAACTATGAAACTTACATGTGCTCATTGTTGTCCTCCTTGCTGTATAGTAGTTCTTCAATGGCAGGATGAAACGAGGTCAGCCGCCTTTGTCTCTCTGTGTAGGGGAAGTACACTGATTGATCAGCGCCAGGGGCAGCTATGTTGAACTTAGGATCAAAGACATTGATGCCAGAGATGACTCGACACAGCCCCGGCATAGTAAATGCTACATGGCTTTCATACTGTCCAGGCCTCTCCTTGCTGAAAAAGAAACAACTTGTCAACGTGACAGGCAAATTTGATACTTTTTGAGCTTAACGTTAAGCTCCTGAATCGATTAGACAAATGAAAAAAGAGGTAAAATCTTCTTTGGGACATGAAGTTATGGAATAGACTAACCTTCCAGCGATTTCTTGGTATGTGCTGGTAATGATAAAATCAGTTGCATTCATTGCGATTAAGTCAGCTGTGAATTGACATGAAAAGTGATACTTTGGATCAAATTCCTTCCATCTGGCATCTGAATCTTCGTACTTAGTTTTCTCTAGAGCATGAGCAATTGTTCCCTTGTTTACAAGGAGCAAAATTTCAGAATATATGATTGTTATTAAAAAGAAGTGATTTAAAAATATGAGCTAGAGATGGCATTAACCTGAGTTATTCCAAGTTTTGCAGCCATAAGAGAAGCTACCAAGTTCCCATCACTATAGTTTCCAATAATCAGGTCAGGTTTACACTCCATGAGTTCCAGGACCTTGGCACAGGCATCCTGGTGATATGAGAGAATGGGATAAGTAAATCAGCTATAAGAAAACAGAAAAACCCTACATGTTCAGAGAGATTGAAGGCACATGCCTGAGCAAATGTCTCAAGGTAAGGGTAGATATCAAAACGAGAAACCCATTGGGGCAGAATCCCCTTCTCTGTCCGGAATGGAACTCTAAGAATATAAGAGTGCTTGGTATTGATGATAGGCTCCAATTCCACATTGCATTTTGTTCCTTTAGCATCTGGTACAAGTCTTGTCACCTGTATGCATTTACGATTTAAGAATTTCGGTAACAAAGAAACTGCTCTGATGCTTAGTTAAAATCATACTTGAAGTGAATAATCACAATCATCTTTAATCTTCACTATCAAATTCTGTATTCTTTGCTCACCACAAGAATCTGAGGCTTCACATTGAGTCCTTGCTGCTTAATCTTGAGGAGCAGCTCTTCCTCTAAAGCAGTAACTTGATCAAGAATGTAAACCACCTGTTTCAATTTACATCATTTTGAAGAATGAGAATAAAGTATTGAGAAATGTTCTTAATAATTATTAAAAAATTAAAATTAAAATACTTATAAAAACAATATAAGAAAACAAAAGAAATCTGGTTCTGAAAATTTTCACCTGTCCCCCAGTGTCGGGCAATCCAAGAACATCAGACTGGCCAAAGTAGCCATGAGGAGAGAAGATAACGATGTTGAACATGTTAGGAAGCCTGCTGAAGAAAGCCTCCAGTTTCACAGGGTCAGGAGCTTGGAGAACCTCAGAACACATCCTCAGTGTCTCTGTAACTCTTTCTGCAGTGTTCCCCCACCCTTTCTCCAACCCGCATTCTTTCAATCTGAAAATTATTGTCAAAAAAGTTCCACTGCCTCAGAATTCTGGACTACTTCACAAATAATTGACATGTTTTATTTTATAGCTTTTGTTTGAATTGAAAATGAAAGAGAGTCACTTAAAAATATAGAGAATTAGCTCTAAATCGAAACTCTGGGAATCCTTTGTTTAGGGAATTGCATAAACATTATAGTGTGGTGTAGATGCGACAATTGTTTTGAGGAGGGTTGCTTTCTCATTGATTAGATGAAACGTACCACGTCATCTGTGCAATTAACTAATTAATGCATATGATATGCATGTATATATATATAATATTATTTTTTCCTCTCATTTATTATAAGTTTCTACTAATAAATTTCTAATAAGGAATATGATTAGTTAGCTCTAAGACAAATAATTATAGGAACAAAATGGAGACATATAAGAACGACCTCTGATCAAATTCCTGATATGGTGTGTCTTTGGGTAAGTCAGAGAGGTATACTTCAGCTACGATCAGTGCTGCCTTAAGCTTGTCAACCGTGTCAATGCTTTCATTGATCAGAAGATTCTGCAGATTAATTAACAAAAATGTACATAATCCCCATTAGTTAACTTCTATTCATTTTGCTTTTTCGATGAAAATTAAATTAATGCATGCATGCATGTATGTACCTCTCCTCTGTGATTGAGCCCTAGTAAATAGTCCAACAGAGCCTTTTGGCCATTCCCAATAAGCTTTGAGGACATGAACTTTGAGGTATAGTTGAGCCCCTTTCCAATAGATGAAGAAATTGTCAAGTGGGGGGTAGAGAAATCAATGGCTCCAAAATCAATCTCAAAAGCAAAATCATCGTTTGCCCTGCACGTCAAATCATCATGGTTTAGATTCCTTTTTTTTCCTTTTTCGGAGTTTCTATATGCGCATAACATGGCCAAAAAGCTAAAAAGGAATTGTAGAAACAACTTTAGTGAACACCAAGTTTATGTCTACATATACTTAAGTACCAGTTCTCATCAAAAACCATTTCTTTGAACTTCAGGTATTCCACGCCAGTGATACCCTCTACTGACAGATTATCAGCATTCACTTTAACATATTCCCAGAAACCAGGGTTTGGTCTCACCGCCAAAGCAACATGGGGTGGAACCACAGCTGCCTCCTGCAAAATTTTCAGAAGAAAAATAAAGTTTTTTCATCCATAAATAAACCTACATGCATACACATGCATGTATCTATAAGTACGTTAATAAAATACAGCGAATGTACATACATCTAACCAATAAAGAAGCACCAATAAATGCATGTCACGTTATTGCACCCAAGATTTTCTCCATGGGTGATTATGTATGCATAATTAATGCATACGAAGACAAAGTGAAGGAGATGAATACCTGAGTGCAGCTGAGGATGTAACCAAGTTCTCCCTTTAAGACTTTGCTTCTCTCAGACTTATCTTGTATTTTTTTCTCCACTTCAGCCAACAAATGGTGGCGTTTCAACAGCTTTCTTCCATTTGCAACATAACTTTTTGCAAGAAATATGGGATCAAATTTTAGTTATGAGCATAATAAAGCTAGCTAGCTATTAAACCAACAATGGAAAAAAATTGCATCAATAGAGTATATATATGTACCCAGCAAAGCAATTCTTCATATGGTACCAGCTTTGCCTCAAGGCACCGGGCATGCTATCAGCAATTGTATCCGATCGCTTCAGTGATGGGGATGGAGAGGCCATTTCAACCAAAGTAATTATTCAATAATATTTTCAAACGTAGAAAGAGAGTATATTGAATTCAAGAATGTTGGTTTATATGTTGTTATTTGTGTTAATATATATAGAGAGAGAGAGAGGGAGAGCAAGTAATGCATTCAGCAAAAGTGTCCCGTGGCCAAAAATTGAGTGCAGGGGAGAAGGAACATTCTTTGTATCAAGTATGGGAAAGTGAAGATTGAAATTTGATAGCAAGAAAAGAATTTGTGATTGGTGCGATTGGGATTTGCCTTTCTTCTATTATTTTTTAAACGTGGAGGTCAAGAATTTGTAATTCTGTGTGGCTGCGCATTTGTACTTGTATTGCATGGGAATTTTACCCTTATCTAAAGGTTTGGTTAAAGAATATAGAAATCTAAAGCTTTCAAAAAATAAACATTGACACCCTTATCTACTATTTTAGAGACTAAATAACTCACTATACAAACTAATATAAAGTTCTATAAAATTTTAGAAATTATTTTAATTGACATTCCCTTGGACGATTTAAATAAATTAAAGAAAACTAAGAATTATTACAAAGAGCATAAAAATTTTAAACTCTTTCAAAAATATAGCATATAACAAATACCCTTTTATTATAAATTTTAAAAATAAGAATACTATAAATATTTTAACTATATAATTAAAAAAATTTCTTAAATGTATTAAGTTTTACTTTGATTCAAATAATGAAAATGATAATATAGGGTGTTCTATTCTTTCAATAATACATTTTGTTAAAGCTAAGGGTGTTCATTTTATTTTACAAAATCTTTGAATCATCGTATATTTTACCAAGTTAAATGTTTCAATGTAAAATCTTCGAATTGATTCACGAATTGTATTTGCCAATTTAAATGGATTCATGCTTTTCTTCTGTTAATAAACTTAATATCTTATTCATAAGCTATATGGTAAGTATCCATTTTTAAAGTAATCAATTGAGATACATGACACTCGTGAGTCGTGAGATTTGAAAAGATATGTTAATAAATATTTATATTAACAAACGTAATCGGCCGCAGATAAGATTGGTTTTGGTTTCGAATGCCCCGGCCCATTATTCCAGAGTCCAAGTTATCATAATTTGTCCAAATTCATTCTTTCTTTTAGTTGCAAGGAGCGAACTTTTCACCAAGTTATGTAATGTCAATATTGCACACATTCGGTATTCCCACAAACGAAATTGAATCTCCTATTGTATTTTAATTCTTTTTATTCTTTTCTTTTCTCTTTTATTTTACTTGCATTCACAGTACTTTTGAGTATTAAAAGTCACAACATATAATAATCAACAAAAAGACGAGTAATTATATCTTTAAAAAGTAAAATAATAATAATTATTATTATTATTATAATAAATTACAAAATCCTGAGTCCTAAAAGTTAGCTTGGGCCTGATCTAGGCCCCAATTGAGGTCAAGTTTCAGATGATTGACCAAAGCCAGAATCTGAAGGCACTCTTGGTTTGGATCTGAACTGGGTCAGTCATTTGCTGCCTAATTTTCAAACAAAGGCATTGAATCACCAATATTGTTGAGAAAAATTTTCTTAAACTTCTCTTCCTCTTAGAGAATAAGGTTACAGAGGACAATGGAAAAAAATTTTAAATAAAAAAAACCCTTTAGCAAGATTGCAAAATTGCACTTGTTTCCCTTCGCAATACAAACAAAATATATATTACAACAATTGTCTTTTACTTCAAATATGGGAAAAAGAAAATAGGCAAAAAAATGGACCAAAACTCTCCCCTGGTACACCCTAAAGAAAACTGTTTTGCTAAGGGGGGAAGAAAATAGAAAACAGAATTTTGGCAAAATTGCACTTCCCCGCACATAATTAGAGATGCTTTTGGATGCAAGCCGCTTGCTCCATGAATGCGTATGCTGTTTGCTACATGACCGATGGCGATTGGCAAAACTATGATACATGAAGATGGAAGGTGAAATGAATACTCATTGAAATAAAAATCTAAGATAGCTTCATCGTCTTCCTCTCCTGCCCCTCCCACGATTGCCACTGCCTCTACCTCGGCCTCGGCCTCGTGACCCTGATCTATCTGACTTCAGCCCTAAAGATTGGACTCCCCTCCTCTTTACATGCTGTGTTTCTCTGTCTTCTTCATCTTCTTTGTACTTGTCAGAACTTCTAGCAATGAAGGAAATCTCTCGCGATCCTCCTGGTCCCAATTTCACATCATGTGGAAGACCAGAAGCCTGCAGATCCTTCTCCAGAGCCTTCACTCTCTCTCCCAGGGGAAGAGCATCCTCCTTTGCAAGTGATACACGGTTCAAAAATGCCTCTGCATGCCGCTCATCCTTAACTTCATACAATCTACAGGTTTTAATATAAAAGGGATGATTAGCAAGTGCCAGCTTAGCCCAACTGAAACAGCCACACACCAATATAGCTTTTATCGCATAAAAGATGAAAAGGAATGACCATTTATCCATCAACAGAAAAGGTGCAACTTCATACATATCTAATAGGATAAAAACAACTTACATAGGCGCTCGTGATTTCTTATTTTTCTTATCCTTGCCAGGCTCGTCACCATCGGATGAAAGAGATGCTGCTGAAGCATCAGAATCACCCGCACTCTGATCTTCATCCTCCATTACTGGATCAAAATGTTCATCCACCAGAGATGGTTGCTTTTGCGGAGCCATAGGATGTAAAGCAATATACTCATGTGACAACTCATCAATTTCAAAGTCCTGGAAACAAAAATCAAAGCAATGTAATTCAAAAGCAACCAAGACAAATATGCAGGACTACACCTCAATTTCCTCATTGCAACAGCGAGCAAGATAAACATATAACTAACATATAAGAAAAAAACTATCATCTTCCAATGGATCTCAGTCGGCCAAACTTGAAATTGTTGCTAGCTACCTCTTAAATTGAGAGCCATCAGGAAGTTCTATTATAATATAGATAAAAACGCTAGAATCCACTGAATTCATAAAAATCTCACTTCCCTAATCTACTTCTATGTCCATGTAGACACGTATACACTTTCAGTAATATCTTCATAATCCATAATGATATAGATCTCAAATAGCCATTACCTCACACTAATTAGAATTTAATTCTCATTTGATTTTCTATTTCTTTCATCAAAGCTGTCTATTTACCCAATTAAATAAGTTTTAGACTTAAGCCTAAACTGCTAAACCAAACCAACCCCACTTAATTGTTTTTGTTTACATAGTGCTTTATTTATTTTGGAAAACCTGAATTCTTTCAGATTGGTTTGCATTATACCAAATCTAAAGCAAGCACATACCTGCTCAAAAAGTAAATGAACTTAAAACACTAATGCACCAATGCCAATCAGATTACCATACCTTATTTTCAAACATTGCACTAAATCGCTCATCTCTGAAAACCTCACTGCTAAGGCCTTTCTTCTTCTTGGATTTCTTCTTAGCCTCATTTTCATCAGCATCTTTCTTTTCATTTTCAGCTTTCTCATTCTCAGCTTCTTCATCTTCAAGGATACGAGCAGCAAGACCACGGTTGACCTTGGGTAATTTCCTCTTAAGCTGCATCAAGAATTAAATAATAGATATTAATTAGTCCACATCAGAATATTGAACTCAAAGGAAGTTCTAAATTTTTTTGTGGTTAATAGAACTTAAAACCCGAGATGTAAGGGCAAAAAAATTTTTTCATTCAATTCAGTTAAGTCTCCTCTAATGGCTTGTGAAGACATAAATTAGTGTTTATATTGAACTCAAAAGGAAATTGAATTTTGGGGTTAATAGAACTTAAAACCCCCTGAGATGTAAGGCAAAAAAAATCAATTCATTTAATTCAGTTAATTCTCCTCTAATGGCTTGTGACAGCATGAATTAATGTTAAAAAAATGTACAAAGTTAATGGGTCCAGCAACAATATCAATTTGCCTCCTAAATCAGTGATCAGAAGCAAAGAGTTCAAGAAACTTTGAAGAAAAATCACCCATGTTAACAATATATATATATTTTCACCGTAATTCTAGATGCACGTTGCTGCTCCAGTTTCCTTCGTTTCTGCTCCTCTATGTAGGACTCATATGCAAAAGGATCTGCCACTGCTTTAGCCTGCGAATAGTATGGCAATAAAACATATGTCAAGTAGGCATATAACTTAATTTTGAAAAGGTGTCTAATACTAAAAGATACCACGCTGAGCATGAACCAAAAAGCTATCTTCACTAAAATGTGAATGAAGCTTACTTTAAATAAAGATACAACTAAACACTTCCCGGTTATAATGAAACAAGAATTCAAGAAAGTTGCCACAGAATGAAGCTAGTGAAATAAAAAGCTTTGGATAAAATCATTTGCTTCTATTTGGCCTTCTATTTCCAAGAAATTTCAAGACTCATCTTGCTTTCCTACATATCTTGGGAAGGGGATTTTGCTTAATTTGTATAATTTATTTCATATGGTTCAGGAAGGAAAGATTCTCACAGCCTAGTTTTTATTGCTATTTTATTAAGATCTGTTGTCTCTAGCCTAGTACTTTTTGTCTTTTGTGAACACAACTGGTTCATTGATGTAACTTCCACATTGCCTACAACAGGTCCGACAAATCTGACATGATTTCTAAATGGTTTATCTTCAAACACACATTTCCCAAACAAATCCCCAATGAAAGGCAAAAACACAAGCCTTTAACAGGCATTCTTGAGTTTCCTAGGACAGGGTGTAAACATTATGAAAACCAAAAACCAAGCATGCTCGAAGATCCTCACCTTCTTGTATAACCGATAATCAACAAAGAATCCATGCATGTAAGCTCTCAGAAGATTGGTACCGATCAGACTTGTCAGATTTAACTTCTCAAGATCCTCCCTCGTCAAAAATTTGTAGTTGTCATATATGGTTGTTTGTCCACCTTCCTCTAGCTCCTCCTGTGAAATGTTCCCAAAAAAAAAAAAATCAGTTACTCCCAACTTTATATTCCAAATGCACGGAAACAGAAGGCAAGAAACAATAAAAACAAACCGTCATGTTTTCCATTGGAGTACACCACTTGGGTGTAGGTCCCAAATCGGGAATGAAGTAAGATGGTATCTGGGGGGAATCTAAGGCCACCAACATCAACCCACTGTCTTTGAACACACATATATCATTTATCTTCCCGGCCGTTGGTTCAATGCTGGTCATGCCCTCTCCCTGACAGCAATGGAAAAATCAAATAAGATAAATACACACACATGAAGAAGATGATCACATGTATATATATGACTTTCTAGCTAGCTGATATTACGTATCGAGCAGCATTTTTCCAACTTTATTTAAACATACAGTACCCTAAAATAGATATTTCCCAAACAAATTGTAAGCCCAGGTTTCTTGTTTGCTTATGCTTCTGAAAACAATCTTGAAACACTAATTTAGACAATTAAATAGACATGTACAATCTGCATCATAAGGGAACCAGCAATTCTAGTTTCAGTTAAATGAATATATAAATACGTCAGAACAATCTATATGTTTCCTACTATAAAAATAAATATAAAAAACAACCCATAACCTATGAAGATACAAGTTCAATTCAAAGATCCCTTTATGAGCAACCACACAGGCAGAATTATAAAAGACTTACAAAGATCCAAGAAAGTCTGAAATTATCTTTTCCACAACCTATTGAATTCTCAAATAAGCCAAGTTAAACAAATCTTATCATCTACCATAATGAAAGCAAGAAGGTTTAAATATTAAGCTGTTCTCTTAGGTTCACTAACCCAAGAATACAAGTTTTCCAAACAAAAGCAGCTTAAACCTGTATAAATAAAAATATCTTTACCGTCTCAGGGTCCCATATTCTGACAACATGATTATCTGTTGTAATCAACTTTGCTCGTTCAGTATTAAGACTTTGATGCCACTTGATGTCAAGTATTGGACTTCCATACCTGTTTAACAGTAGCAGGCATTTCAATAAGCAGATTAATTAATTCCAATTGCACAGATACATGAAAACAATAAGCAAAAGGACTCACATGTGATCCTTGATTCGTATAGGATACGAGGAACGCAAATCATAAAGCAACACCTGCACATTCAATGACAAGATCAAAACTGTACTCTAAAAAATAACAGGAGGACAAACGAAAACCTAATTTCTAGATTATGGAAATATACACCATACCCCAAAAAAAAAAAGGAAATTAGTGCAATAAATTCTGGACAATTGATGCTCCAAAGTATTTTTGTGATGATATTTTCTTCTAAGATAAGAGTTTAAAGATGGAAAACTGATAATACAAAGCTGCAAAAGTAGTTCCATTATTCTTTCCCACTCAATTTAAATTTGACAACCTGGTTTCTCATTCTGTCTTATTTCATTGTTTTGAAGATTAGTTATCATTTCCTCAGGATACAAACAGATTCTAATTCGAAGTGTGGCTGATAAATAACTAGTGCAGGGGCAGATTATAATTTCTACCATATATGCAGATTAGGGGAAAATTGTAAATCTCATAATCAAATATTGTATATAGTTATGATTTAACCCAAAATCTTAAGCTTATAAGTAAAGGCTAAACAACAGTATCAAAGCTCTTAGCATCAACCACAGGACCAAATCCCACAAAAAGTAAATAGAACAATTGTCGTTTGTTTAAGTCATCAACAGATATTCAAGATAATCCAATCAATTTTCAATCCCGCTCAGCCTAATCTATTTCTCTTGGTTACCCCCCACATCACTATTTTATCAACATTGCTAAAATCACATCTAATAAAACTAAACATTATTACTCCATTAATAGACATATCAGAAAAATTCACGACTTATGGCAAACAATCATTTCACCTGACATTCACTACTAACAAGTCTACAGAACCCTAGTAATACATTTAAGGATCTGACGCAAGTATTAACATCTGATTCTATCCTTTCTGAGTCCATTGAAGTACTGACTTGTGTTCATAATATTGCTAAGGATATTAGCAGTATTCTAAATATGGACAACAAAAATTTTGTATGTTAGTACCTTCCCCGAGCTACTTCCAACAGCCATGAGAAAGCCCCCACTTGCATCAAACTCCAATGCAGTGACCTCCTGAAAATGTGGCACATATCGTAAGAGAATAGTTTCAGGCAAAAACAATAAAAGAAAAGGAAGTATAGACATGCCATCATTCTTGATTCTGTGGGAGTAAGGATATACATGATATCTTGCAAATATTTCTCTTACATCCCATCTCCAGAAAGCATTAAAAGAATAAATTCGTTCTAATGTATGTAGGTTCAACTCAAAAGTAAGGGAGAATATTTGCCATAGTTGACCTATAAAACTTAAATATGTTATAAACAACAGCACTACTAGTTTTTTGTAAATTGGAAACTTTATAAAGTGTGGAAAGTTTTACATGTTTAAAGTGACCCAGATGTCCACACAGAGAACCAAAAATTAGAAGGCAGCAAAAAACTAATAGGAAAATCCATATTGCAAGGCAAGAACTATCAAAGTTATGAAACATATTTGAGTCAAGGCATTTGGCTACCAAGCAATTAACTTCCATAAGGACACTTGTGATAAAAGAAACTGGTTGCCATTCCAACTTATTAACAAAAATCTGATACCTGGTCAGTATCACCTGCCGGTGCAACAGCATTAATTCTACCAGCTGAAGATCTCATTCTCATGTCAAAACATTCCACAGCACCATCCTCACCACCACAAGCAACTAGCCCATGAAGTTTGCTGATATTGTTAAAACAGAAAACATTCTCAGCCTAAGATAAGCAGAAGCTCATAACAATTATACTCAAATTTCATATTACTCTAGAAGACGTAGGAGACAACTATGATATGCTTTTTTGCTATGAAAATAGAAAATAATATTAATCAAGAAGAAAGAACAAAAGGATGCTTTATCTAAAGCAAGAACTTTGCTTTCGACCCAAGGTTCTCTCGACCTTCCCCTCGTTCATCAAGTTCTAATTTGAGGACTACATCCACACCTACAAGCTTGATAGTTAGGAAACATGTGGGATATAAATATCCCAAGTAGCTGGCTCCAAGGGGATTTGAACTGTTGACCTCAATTATGGAGACAAGTACTTTTTACCACTAATCATAACACTTGGGATTAAGTTGTCCTAAGCAAGAACTGCGATAAGATTGAGCAATAACCTTCGAGAAACTACATTTAATGCCGGCGACAGGGTATTCAGAGAGGAGAGAAAGCGACCCTGAAAAAATACAAAATCAATCACTACATAAAGCAGAAAAAGCAGTACAATTATTTTACAGCAGTTACAAATAAAGCAGGACCAGGAATATGAATGACAAACTATGAAAGAGAAATAGAAAAAATAGTGGAATAGACACTGCACATAAAATTATAACATTCATATACATAAAGTATACATATATAATTAAGGAAAATTTCAGGAGAATCTACAGTAATTAAATATAATTTCCAATGTTAATTAAACAAGCTTGTCAAAGTGAATAGTGATGAAATTTCTTCCAAGTATGAGATTGAAACAGATCAAGTATTTTACAAATAAGGTTACTTGTATGAAAAGGTAGAGCCATAAAGGAATGCTACCAACACTCTTTCTCACTCTGCTTTTGGTGTTGACATGTGTCCACAATACTTTTACAAAATTACAATAATGGCAAGTGAGTCATCAAGTCAATTACCGATGATTAAAAGTGTAAGAACACATGCCAGCCTAAGAAGCTAGAGTGATAAAGTGTTGCTAGCATTCTCAAAAAGATAAATAGATTGAAGAATCCAAATATTAGAAACAAGTTTGCCCCAACCACAAAAAGGAAGCCAATTCTGATACTCCATATTTTTTCTTATTTAGAAGGGGTAAAAAAATTGTTAACTTCCAAATCAGGGAGTCTTGAGTTTACTTAAAGGTGTGGATTCATGCAAAGTCAACCAACAGAAGCACAACATGTCAACCAACAGAAGCACAGCATGGCACCTATATAACGTAAAAATACTATTCACAGAAGATAGGCATATCAACAACTAGAACCCTCAAACCCAAAACCAAGCCCAGCAACCCGCTGCCGGACCAAATGCTAAAGAGGCGCAATACCTACAACTGTAACTCAGGAATTTGTCACTCTGGTATAACACTATTCAGATTAAGTCAAAGCAGAATGAATTCCCATATGGCTACCACCTTAAATTTAATGTAATGTTCACAAACTTCACTTAAGTTTTCTATTTCAGTGCCCTTTAATATTCCTCAAAAGGTGGATACACAAACATTGGCTATTTAACAGTATCCTGATCTCAAATAAATCTCTAAAAGCTCCAAGACACAATTTAAAAAGATTATTTTCTATTGAAAAGAAAAATTAAAAGGCTGTATATTAAACATATTTTATGCGACTACACCACAAAGGAGAAACAATAATGTTCTGACCAAAAAATAAAAAATAAAAAAATTGTACCTGTTCTAAATTAATTCTATATAGATCTGGAGAAGAAGCTGCACAAAGCAAGTCACAAGACCAGCAATCATATGCCATATCCCTTCCCATCCTATTAAACAAATGAACAACATCAATTTCAATTGTATCATTCAATAAGGAAAACATCAAATGCAGTTAAGTTAAACCAAACTGAATGACATATACATTAACTATAACAACACACGTAACATAATACTACAAAACCCCTTATATCCTAAAACACCTACTTATTTGGACCTTTATAACAGTAAATTACAAGAACTCAGAAACTCCAATCCATTAAAAATACAGCTCACAATTCTGTCATATATCTAGACCAAAATATCATGACACAAATCCTAAAATGCTTCAAATTAAACAATATCCATAAAATCTAGTTTAAAAATATAATAATTACAGTGACAAAGTATTAACAAGACCTTGGAATCCGCAAACTATAGTGTTTTCCATATTTTGCGTGCAGATAAACCGAACGATCAGCACATAGAAATGCAAGCTTCGAATAGTCATCAGCCAAGACCTATATAAACAGAAAAAAAATGTCTATAAATTAACAATCACTAGACTATGCAGGTATAAGCGTTAAAAAATAAAAATAAAAATATGCAAATTGTGAACATTACGTTGCAATTTTAGGTGAAATTCAAGCATTTGGCCAAACATGCAAGACCAGGTGAACCCTCGTGATGCCACCCATAAGACATTATTTTGTACAATACATTAAGAAACTAGAATAACACAAAGTTTACTGAGATAATGCAGTTACTTAATTTGAAAAAAAAATTAAAATTATAACAAAGATCTGAATTCCCTGGAATGGACCTGCACTCTCTTTCTTGCTTTCCTTTTATTCCTCTTGCGAAAGATATCTCACTCCTTGTATACTCCTTTTGCTCTCTCTCTTTGTTTATCCAATAGATATCAAGTGAATTCTTGTTTATAATAAATTATTACAGTTGAACACGATCAATCTTAGAACAACAAAAGTCCTTCAAAATCCATCCTCTATATCCTCTATATTACACCCAAAAAGATTTTCAAATTTCATTTGATATTCATTTGATATGCCTTTATCCTGCATACGCAGTCAAGTGTTGTACCTTAAAAATTCAGTGGTCATGGTACAGTATATGAATATAAAAGTTGTAAACGAATAGAAAAAAGTTGTGTTGAATATAGAAGTTGTAATGGATATAAAAGTTGCAAATGGATATATAAAAGTTGAAAATATCACTTACAAGTCTCATATTCTCATTTACAACTTTCATAATGCACGTTATGTATTGTAGCACAATCCTAAAATTTCAGTTTAACCGATCGGTTAAGTACCTGAAAATCAATTATCTCCGAATCCAAATGCCTCTCAAACTTCAATCCTAATTCTCTCAGCTCGTATACCTTGACTTGTGGCGGATATATACCTGCAATTCCAACAATAAATTGACAATATCAATATGAGTTTTAAATAATAACAACAATGGCATTTCTAAAATCATTATTAAAAATCATGTATAAAAAATTAAAAAAAAAAAAAGAGAAACTGGAAGGCACCTGAAGCAATAAGAAACTCGCCATCAGGAGTTGCCTGGATTTTGGTTGTTGCAGTTTCAAACCACAAGTCCTGAATCAACTCCACCCTTCGCTGATAATCTACAATTAAACAAAATAAATAAATTTATTATCTAAAGCCAAGCTAACAAGACGACGACGTATCAACCTATTAGCATAATTTTAAAGCCAAGCTAACAAGACGAAGATGTATCAACCTATCAGCATAGAAGATTAAAAGTTTTTTTACCTAAATTTTTGCGAAGAGCTCTTTGCTTCTTGGGAGGCAGCCAAGCAGCAACGGAGCGCTGCTGCGAGACAACGGAGTACATCTTCACGCCATTTATCGACGTCGACTTCAGCAAGTTCCCAGCTCCTCCTCTTGACGCCATCGGTAACTAAAAGAATTCACGCCGGTGTGACGGCGTAAAAGATAGGAAAAGATAGGACGGGTCTTGCAGCCCACGGCTGCTGAGGCCAGAGGCGGCTAGTCGGTGTGACCAGTGACTGCGGGGGGCAGTGATGTGTTGCCGCAGTGCGAAAATTAAATGAGTCGCAAACTTGATAGTGTTATTACTTCCCTTGTGTCAAGTCGGCGGGAGTGCAAAAGCCGTGATACCGAGGGCGTGTTTGGCAGGCTATAGCATAGAATTGTATTATATTATATAATAATATATTATATAGTATTAAAAATAATATTATTTTAAAATTATACAGTATTTCGTATAATCATATATTATATTAATTTGTATAGAAAAATAACATTTTAAAAAAAAGATATACAAAATATAAATATATTTTTAATTTATTTATAAAATTAATGATTTAGTAATTTATCGAATAATTGTTAATTATTGAAAAAATTAATTGGGGTCCAATGCCTCCGCTGGACCTATTAGATAATTTGAGTATATAGTGACATATTAGGTGGTAATTAGTTTAATGAAGATAATAGACCTCTGGTATCATCTAGTGGGAGTAGTGACTCCCTTCATCCCTTCTTTATTTTTAAAAAATAAATTTGATTTTATAATTTATTTATTAAATACATCTTTATTTATTTTAAAAGTTTTAAAAATTAAAGGGTATTGTTGGATATATAAAATTTTATAGGGATAATTTTGATATTTTTTATTAGTGCTATATAATGTAACGCTAATATCATGGATTTGCTCTATATAATTTAATACAATGTTGATGCATCTAAGGATTGTACTTTGTATTAATTAATCCTATGTTAAATTAGCACAAAATACATGTAGTACACTATTTAATATAATGTAATAAAATAGTATTATACAATGTGGCGAACCAAACATGACCTAATTGTAATGTAGGGACACTATATTCGTTAAATCCTTGAGGTCTCAATCACCATTGCCATTGATAACCGAGAACCGCATACCAATTTTGAATAGTTGATATGACATCACTCACTCAATTCAATGATATATGACTCATCAGTATTTATTATATTAATTTTTTATATCTATTACTTCATCCACATATTAATTTTATAAATAAACTTTGTAAGTGTAGAATTATTATTATCCTTTTATTTAATTAAAATTTCAAAACATTAATTAGATGCTTTTAATAGTTATAATTAAAAGAAGTACAAAGTTATGTAAATCTTTGATCTTGTATAGAATCTTTCTTCCCTCTTGAAATCAAGCTTTAGCTTTTTGCCCTCTAAAAGTTAATTCAGGCTTTAACAAACATTATAACAAAGACATACTAAACAGAAGAAAAAAAATTTGTAACACAAGTTAGAGGGATAAATTCCGTCAACCCTTCCTCAACTAAGGCCCTTGGCCAACCCATTTCATATTGTGCCATAGTTAGGTTTTATTTTTATGTTTATTTTTATTATTATTTGTTGAACAAAGACGCCCGATTTTCATCAAATAACCCCTTCCAAAAACTATTGTCTATATATGACCCCTTTTACAAAATTAACTATTGTTGACCCCTTATAACATATGAAAAGACAAAATGATCCTTGACAAATTAAAAAAGGTCAACAAAACCTAAATGTCATAAACCCTAAAATCAATCCCCACCCTAATCGGAAATAACCAAAATTGCACGACCCCGTCACATGCTCCACCGTTGCCCTCACCGGACCGCTCCTACCGCAGTCGTAGCTCCGCTGTTCCCTGGTGTGATCGTGTCGTCGTCGGCTTGCTCCGTCGCTGCTCTCCCCTTGTGTCGCGCCATTGGTTGCTTGCCGGTCGCGCTTGTTGCATCGCTGCGTCTTTCCGCTGCCGTGCCCACCTCCTCCCGCCGCTGTGGTGACTTGCTCGTCGCCCCTGTGATCTCAGTCATCCGCTGCGACGCCGTTCCACTGCTGTGGTCGCGCCTGTGGGAGTAGAAAAACTCAACTTTCTCTTGGGATTTTGAAATCTCGTTTCTGAGGGTATAAATCTAGAGCCTTACTGTATTCTTTTTCCTTTTCCTCGTATGCCTAGCTTTTTTCATCGAGATTGGATTGTTTTTCATGGTATCTGCCTCTGCCCTTACGGTTAATTTCGAAATTTCAATGATCCAAAAGCTACTTTGGATGTTGTAGTTATATTGCTCTTGTTATGCAATCTGCCTTTCTGCACGACCTAGTCGTGCAGTCAGACAGATTGCATTATGCAGTCAGACAGATTGTTTCTTTTAACAGGTAACTGAATTACAATTCCTCTCTTGATTTGTTTGCTTTAACTGCTATAAATGCAAGTGTATGTGCACCGAAAGAATTATAATCTTCAAATGCGTTATTTATTGCATTATGCAAGTGTATGTGCACCGAAAGAATTACAATTCCTCTCTTGATTTATTGCATTATGCTCTTATTATGCAATCTGCCTTTCAGCACGACCAGGTCGTGCAGAAAGACAGATTGCATTATGCTCTTGTTATGCAATCTGCCTTTCTGCACGACCGGGTCGTGCAGAAAGGCAGATATGCCTTATTAAATTTTTTGATCTTCAATTTTTTTTTTTTGTGATAACATCCGAAACCAATATAGAGTTGTTGTTGAACATATTGATGAGATTGAAATAAACTCTTGATTGTCATGTTATGTTTTGTTGTGATTATAATGAGACAAATCTAGTTTAGGTTTTTGAAACTTAGTTTAAACTGTAATATTGCTTATGAAAATCTAGTTTATACTTATGAAAATCTTGCCTACAACAGCTTACTTGTGATATTGAACATGATATTTCATTATTTACATTGAAGTCATTGATTTATTGCATTATGCTCTTGTTATGCAATCTGGCTTTCTGCACGACCGGGTCGTGCAGTCAGCACGACCGGGTCATGCAGAAAGACAGATTGCATTATGCAATCTGCCTTCCAGCACGACCCGGTCGTGCAGAAAGGCAGATATGCCTTATTAAATTTTTTGATCTTCAATTTTTTTTTTTTTGTGATAACATCCGAAACCAATATAGAGTTGTTGTTGAACATATTGATGAGATTGAAATAAACTCTTGATTGCCATGTTATGTTTTGTTGTGATTATAATGAGACAAATCTAGTTTAGGTTTTTGAAACTTAGTTTAAACTCTAATATTGCTTATGAAAATCTAGTTTATGCTTATGAAAATCTTGCCTACAACAGCTTACTTGTGATATTGAACATGATATTTCATTATTTACATTGAAGTCATTGATTTAATTCCCTATATACTTATCATAAGTGACATTGGTGATGGGAAAGATTTTAATGATTGATGATTCATCGATAATTTTCTTGTTTTCCTTCTACATGTGATTTATTCCGTATGATTAATTCCTTATCTTGATTGAGATTGTTGATTTACATTGTTACATGTGAAGGGTTTTTTCAAAGATGGTTAAAGCAAGGAAATTCAAAGCAATTGCGAGGGGAACGAAGAAAGGCAAAGAAAAGATGTTATCAATTGAGAAGCGAAAGACAGAAGAAGAAAGGATAAAATCATTTCAGGATAGGCCACACGAAGAAATGAATGTTGATGAGGTAGGTTGGAACACCCTCTATTTTGGAAATACTGAAAAATTTTTCCTTCACTCTTATTACAGTACTAAATATTAAAATGGTATCATGCTTGCAGGCCCAATTGAAGGACATTGATTTTTTTCCTGCAAAGATAACTTGTAGGTCAAAGATCAATGAGGTTTTAACTTTGATTCGAGAAACTCTTTCAAAGTCACAGATAAAGCTGTTTAAAGATTCATGCTTCGGCCATTTTGAGGGAATGCAACAAATATAATTTTCATCGTGCATTTGCCACAACATGCTTTTGCGGGAAGTGGATAGTGACGATGAGGGTATGACCTTTCTTGTCAATGGAAAGAAGGTTACATTTTCATGGAAAAATTTTGCATCGATTACGGGGTTACGGTTTGGAAATTTTCCCCGTTATGATCCAGGAAAGATAGTCCCCAAAACGCAGAGCTTGTGTCATGGTCTACTGGGCGGAAGAGTTAGGTTCAACCATGGAGAATTACAAGCGGCATTCAAACAAAGCTCAGATAAAGATGACATGCTAAGATTAAAATTGGCAATGTTGTATTTCTTGGAGTGTGCATTGTTGGGTAAAGAACCAACAACTAAAATTAAGATAGACCATATTCATTTGCTTGATGATATCGATGTGTTCAATGCATATCCCTGGTGCCGAAAATGCTTTGATATGACATTAAACAGCATGAGGAAGAACATTCAGGATCGACATAGCAAGTGGAATGTTAAGAAATTGCAGAAGAGCACACACAGAGATCATTATAACTTGCATGGTTTCCCGTATGCATTTCAGGTAAAATGATGGTACTGTATTCCCTTTTGTTGTCCGTTGTTTAATATCTTAGAGCCTAATAATATCTTCTTTCTGTGTAATAGGTGTGGGTGTATGAGACATTTGAGCAATGTAATCCTAGACTGGCAATTAGGTTGGAAAAAAAGGGTGCTTTAATTCTTAGATGGATTACAAGAAGTTATCACACCAACAAGGAAGTGCAAGACATCATTTTCCGTCAATCTCAGGTATGGACTAACGGAATAAGTATGTTTGTATTTTTAGTAAGATGTATATTGCATTTGATAACCTTTTCGTTTATGTACATTTTGTAGGTTGAATCTAAAAGTCATTCTCCTGCCCAACCAGGTGAGTCCCCCACCCCATACACTTTAACATTTTTGCATTGTGGAAAACTAAAGATTACAAAAACGAGGTTTACACTTAAACACGATTCAGATGAGGGGCCAAAAGATGAGCATACGGCAGAAGATAGAGCCACGTCGCCCCATGAAGAAATTGACAAAACACCTACCGCTTCACCTCCTATAGCGGATACCGATTATCATGGGGCGGACATGCATTCAAGTATTGAAGAACGATTGGATCGCATGGTAATATTTTCCATTCCCTAATTTGCTTTTTAACGTTATTGTTTGACTATTGCACATAACAATCAAATTTTTCTCTCTTCTTGATTGTTTTATAGCATGAGAAGATCGTCCACATGGAGGGTGAGATAGGCTATCTTCGTGCTGCAGAACGTAAAAGGGAGGCTGACATCACCGAAAGACTTCATCGGATGGAGACCTCGATTAATCAAATCCTTTCATTTATACAAGTTCAATACGGAGATTCCCGACAGCAATATAGTTCTCCTTCTCCGGTCAATAATACTTTTACTTCTTTGTTTTGTTGTGTTATCTACAAAAAAAATTCAGCATCTCATGTTATGGTATTGATTATTGATTACAGGTTTTTGATGACCCTTTCACTACTCCATCGAGAGAGTGGCATAATGAAGATACAGTGGGGGAGCCGGCTTCTGAACACACTGCCACTGACAATGTTGACGTTGTCAATATTGTTTCTGAACAGAAACGTGAGAAGGAGATTCCCGCCAACACATGCATGTCCCCACCAGATGTCACTGTTATAAGTGACAAACTGAAGGTTTACTTGCGTAAGCGACCAACAACACGCGCACAATCGTGTAGACCTCCTTACACAAACCCATTGAAGAAACACAAATCGGGTGAGAAGGACAGCATGAAAGAATTGAATACTTGGTTGCGTCACGAAGAAGATGACGGAAAATTGTAAGTGGGGATCATCCTTCCATTTCTTTTGAGTCGTGCAACATAAGTATGTTCTCATAAATTGCTTGTCATGCAGTGTTGAACTCGGGCCAGTGGTTGGTGACAAGAAGTTCTTTAGTAGTATGGTTAAACCTAGAGAGTGGTTGTCCGACGCGGTATGTATGGAAGTCAACATATTAGTGCATGGTTGTTATGAGTTACTTTCAACTAAAATGTTTTTATGATTACAGCATATAGATGACGCATTTTGGTTCATTCGGCACAGATTTGCAAATCAGGGTGGACAATATGCTATAATGGATTGTTTTTTTCAGGTACATATGTAATCATAATTCCATAACTATGAATAAATAATGATTCATTGTTTCGAATGATTCACTGAGCTGTCCGGTGTGCTGTGCAGCAACTATTGGTTGCAAAATTCTCATTATTTGAAAAACAAGAACCACTTTGGACTGAGAATGATGACAGATGCATCAAGTATGCTAAAGGTGAAAGCAAATTTGAAGGCACATCATGGTTGGCTGCGGAAAGGGTGAGTATAACAAAGATGAATGACCACTTAATATCTAGTTTTGTTGTAGCTTCTGTCTCACATGACTTGTCTTTTGGCAATTCTTTTGTTTCTTAGGTTTTTATTCCAATAAACGTTGGGAAAGTTCATTGGGTGTTAGGAGATGTTAACATGAAAGAATGCAAGATCGATGTATATGACTCGGACCACACTCTATACGCAGAAGATGAATTTCAAAGTCACTTGTCGCCATATGCCCGGATGATTCCTTCATTGCTACAGGCTATTGATGGGAACAACAGTGGTAGTGCAGATCCATGGCCCATCATTCGAGTCGAAGGTGTTCCACAATAACAAATAAGGTTACTTCCATTTAAAACTAAACTTGTTTCATTTATCGTAATATCCACTCTTGAAGTTGCAACTAACCATTATGTTCTGTTCTCGTGCAGTGGAGATTGTGGAGTTTTTGTTATCATGTTTCTTAATTGCCTGGTTACTGGTGAGTCTGTAAAAGTTATACGTCATCCAGACCATGCTCGAAACTATAGGAAGGAGTTGGCAGCAGACATGTTCGATATGAGATTGTGGAAATGAGCTCCCAAACCATGGTGAAATCCTGCATTGTAGATACTTTGTAATACTCGTTCGGATGTATGTATTTGATTTTGATGGAACGAGTAATTGTAGAGTAGAACCTTTGGTGATGTTATTATCGTTTGTATCCATGTAAAGCTCAGAGGAGCTGACAACTTGTAAAGCTCATTTTGTGTTAACATATTACTTTTCCTTTGGCATGTGTCTGTCTTCTACGTGAGAAAAATCTTATTTCATACATCTTATTTTTGTGTCATGGTCTGTCTTAGATATGGTGCAGATACATTTGATTGTTCCATTTGCTGTTGTGTTTGTGCCTGCAAAGAAACAGGATGAACTAGTAATGCATGCCTCCCAGTTTGCTGGTTGAGGAGATTCAATAAAAGTTGTATTTTCTGTTGAATGGCACTGGATTTTAGTTAAATGGGTGAAGGGGGATCATGATAATGTTTTGCCACAAATTGAGACGGGTCGTGAAGCATTGTGTTTTCTGCACGACCCGGTCGTGCAGAAAGCCAGATTGCATTAGGCAATCTGTGAACTCGCACGACCGGGTCGTGCAGTCAGCACAACCGGGTCGTGTAGAAAGGCATATTGCATTTGCAATCTGTGAACTCGCACGACCGGGTCTGCAGTCAGCACGACCGGGTCGTGCAGAAAGGCAGATTGCATTTGCAATCTCCAAAATTGCACGACGGGGTCGTGCAAATTACACGACCGGGTCATGAAAAAAGGTAGATTGCATTTGCAATCTCCAAAAATGCACGACCCAGTCGTGCTAACTGCACGACCTAGTCGTGCAAAAAGACAGATTGCATTTGCAATCTCCAAATACGCTATTACACAATGCTTTGCCCTGTTTTAGATGTCACTCTTGTCAATTTCTGTTCATATTATATAAAATTACAATGTAAGAGAAATGAAATTGAATTACAATGTATACCTAACCGGTGTACGAGAACAACTTAATAATAATGTTATTTATTGAAGTCATTAGGCAACAACATCCACCACTAACATGTCCAACAAAACAATTACACCACACACATCATCCAAAGCATAAAGTAAAGCTTTTACAAAGCAGTAGGTACATGTGGTTACTCCCCACCGGCATCATTTAATGGAGCCTCCGGATTTCTTTGGGTTGACAGCGGTTTCGTCGACCTGCATGTCTTCCGATTATGACTTCTGCCACCACACCGCCCACATTTACGTGATGTCCTTTCTTCACCCAACGATGGAATTCGATTCTTCTTTTGCCTTCCCCGATTGCGACATTTCGCGGGGGGTAATATTATACGTGCCTCGACATCATCTGGGATATCCCACTCCTCAGCCGAACCAACAGGGTAGATAGCTTCCGCATATGCAGTCAATAAGACTTCGGACCTATAAAAGTGATGAGTAAAATTATAGACTGATAAGTTACGCACTCTACACACTGCAATAACGTGTTTGCATGGTAACTGTTCAATCTGGAATTCTCGGCAGCTACATGTTCTTGCATGCAAGTCTACATGACCATCTAAATATCCATCTTTGACAGTAAACTCGTGTAGGCTAATTGGAACAACTCTATAAGAAAGGCCTTCCTCGTGCCTATTTTTCAACTGTTTTTCAGCCCATGTTGTTAGTGGAGTTGTCATGTTAATTGCCTCCTCCCTACGTGTACAAAACCATTTTTGTAACACCTCTGATATAATATGATCCACTAGCTTCATAATGGGAAATTCTCGTGCTTCCTTGAGAACACCATTCAGGCACTCTGCAATATTGGTTGTCAAAATACTATACCTTCTGCCATCAAAATGCGAACGAGCCCACTTTGCATACCCAGCTTCGTGTAGATATTGTGCAATACGGTGGTCGATTCCATTAATTTGTCGCATTAGGTCCTCAAACTCACATTGACGATAAACTTTGCTGGCTGTGAAGAATATATCACTTATAACCACATCTTTGAATTTGGCCCTAAGATTTTGTGAAATATGATACACACAAGCACCATGTTGAGCATCAGGAAACACTTTACCCACCCCCTTGCCTATGCTTTTATGACGATCAGAGATTATCACAATATCTTCAACGGAACCAATAGCATCCTTCAATTTCGTTAAAAACCATTCCCGTGATGCATCATTCTCAGAGTCAACAACGCCAAACGCCAAAGGATAAATTTGATTGTTACCATCCATGCATGCGGCCACAAGCAGGGTGCCTCTATATTTGCCCTTCAAAAAGGTACCATCCACAGCAACAACGGGCCTTATACAAGTTCTAAAGCCACGTATGGAAGCACCCAAGGCAAAAAAGAAATATAAGAAATGGTCATGTGGATCAGTATATATATGAGTGATAGTGCCATGATTATGCTTCTCTAAAGTATGACAATATCTTGGCAATAACCTGAATGAATCTTCTGGTGAACCCCGAACCAACTGTAACGCATGCTCCCGCGCTCGCCATGCCTTTCCATAAGAAATATGAATTCCAAAATTCTTTGCTACATCATGTCTGATATCATTAGGCCTATAAGTCACTCCAACATTATTGTACTTCTCATGAATATCCATAGCAATTAACTTTGATGTAGCTTGACGATGATCTCGCTCAAGATTGTGAAGAGCACATGTATGTACGTCACAAAACTTTGTCACCTTAAAAAGATCACAATTCTTGATTTTCATGGCACGAAGTCGCCACTTGCAAAATTCATCTATACATGCTATCTTGTAAAGGGTTTTGTTGGACTTTTTTACCCTAAACTGAAAGTTCCTTCTTACTGCTAAAATGCTAATCTTGTTTTGCAAATCCCTCTTATTCTTGAACACACTGCTTACATATACATCGGTGTTACTATCAGAAAGTCTACATGATGACCCAACAGTAGAAGTGCCCAATGAATTAGAATTACTCCCTATTTCTTGATTAGATGAAAACTTATTACCTCTACGAAAATAACCTTCACGATTAGATTGAGAAATGTCACATGAACGTGATTCTGGTGCTTCGACATGATCAAAATTCTGTACATCATCCAAGGGACTAGGATCGAGATCAGTATTAGTTAATGGTTCTTCCAACACATCATCTTCATTAATAGTGGAAGGAATTGCATGACAACGTTCTTCTGGGTATGTTGACGGAACACTGGTAGGAAGTTGGTTACTACCCTCCCTTGAACTTATACCATTTTCAATATCATTTTCATATGAACGGGGTTCAACAATTGCATATAAGGGGATCCTATTTGAAGGGTCCACATTGAGGTTTTCCTCCAAGAAATATTTCAAATCTTCATCACTTTCTACTATTGATGGAGGAAGTGGAATATGTGCCCTTAACACATATTGCAATGAAAATTTGTTTTCCTCTAATGACTTATTGGTGACTTCAGAAACTTTACGAACTAACTCTTCATAGTTTGTTGACATAGGCAAAGTCACACCTTTGCTTCTACGACCATTGAAAAAAAATGCTCTGCCACTTGACACCCATTCACCATCATACACGATAGGAAAACGAACATTATCCATTCACTAAAGCCTGCAATACCAATACAAAACATTACAATTAATTCAAAATAGATTTCACTCTATTGCACGACCGTTAGACAAGTATTATGTATCATGACTATTTCGACAAAAGTATTATATACCATGACTAATTGGAGAAAAGGGTTGTTTTGCTCGACCCTTTGGAGAAAGGGTCGTTTTGCACGACCCTTTGGAGAAAAGGGTCGTGAGAAACGTGGAGAAATGGTCGTTTTGCACGACCCTTTGGAGAAAGGGTCGTGTTGCATGACCCTTTGGAGAAAAGGATCGTGCAGCACGACCCTTTGGAGAAACGTGGAGAAAGGGTCGTTTTGCACGACCCTTTGGAGAAACGTGGAGAAAGGGTCGTTTTGCACGCCCCTTTGGAGAAAAGGGTCGTGCAGTACGCCCCTTTGGAGAAACGTGGAGAAAGGGTCGTTTTGCACGACCCTTTGGAGAAAAGGGTCGTGCAGCACGACCCTCTTCTGAAAAAGGTGCAAAACATCCTTACATAAAAAATGGACCACTTCAAGCCTTAATTTCCTTCAACATTGACCACTTCAACAGATATCAAACATAAAAAATGGAAAAAACAAATCTCAAGACAAATCTCAAGAGAAAATCAACTATGAATACCTTCACTCACTAGCTTCTTGGATTCAACAATCAACTTCTTGGGGTTCAATCTTCACTCACTAGCTTCACACTGCTTTAGTGGGAAAATTTTCAGATGCCGTTTTGTTGGAGAGTTGGGAGAGCCGTTTTGGAGTGTTGGTGTAGGCGAGTTCTGTTGGAGCCGTTTTGGGCGAGTTCTCGTTCTGTGATGTTTTCTTCTCTTCTCTTGTCATTTTAACTTAGGGATAAATTGGACTTTTCATGTCCAAAAGGGGTCAAAATTAAGCAAATATCAAGAAGGGGTCAATTTTGAAAAAGAGACCCCAAAATGGGTTAAATAAAAAAATAACCCGATAAAGACATGAAGGATTAGTTTCTCCCGCGCCTTTAACAAGAGAGAATCGAGACACAAATTAATGGGGGTTTGTGCAAAGGTAAGAGAATCAAACATATAAAAGTTCTTATACATGTACGAACTCCCACAAAATAAAATATAATGACATTGATATCCAACAAAGTGCAAGTAGCAATCTTATATTTAAGATCCTCTTAGATTATTGAAGCGTCTATGTCAACTAGAGCACGAATATTCATATCAAGAAGAATAAAAATGAAAGAGATAATAATCAACCCCTTTATTTCCGTAGGGTTTTCCTAACATTCAGAAGATGCTAACGCAACCACTAAGGAAGGCTCACCCGTTTCTCTTTTCTCTCACAATCCCAACCATTTGTGGGTTATGAGAAATATAACTTGAATTACATGAGCTGTTATACGACGAATTCATCTTACAATCGTTTCATCTCGGAAAAATTGAAAAAATAGACATTTAATGGCCTTAAGTAAAATTTAGACACATCTTAAAAAATTTTCATGTTATAAATACTTTCTTTGAGAAATGACTAAAATACCCTTTGAAATTCAGTTTATTCTTAAACTCTTTATTCCCTTCTTTCCTTCACTCCCCTCTTCCTATTTCCATAACCATCTGTTGTTGTTCAGATTCCAATACCCTCGACACCGTCAGAAATGCAACAAGAAGAACAAGGAACTTATTCTGTATTCGAGGATTTGAGGTAGATTTTAGGGATTTTGAATTTGGAGATTTGAGTTTAAGCTCGTATTTTATACTTATTCTGTGTTTTTGGGGCTAAATAAAGTGTTATTTTGTTAATTTTTTTGTTTGATGTGTACAAAAATTGTGAAAACCGATGTGTTTTGTCGTGACTAAGACGATGGCGAGTGTCGATTTTCACTTGACACTCGATATACGGTGTCGATTTCTGTCGGATGCTTCAACCGACACTCACCACCAGGGCATGTAAAACAGACACTCGACATTTCCAATTACAACGATGTCGAGTATCAGAACATGCATTCGACAGAACTCGACACGATGTCGAGTGTCAGAGACATACATCCGACAGGACTCGATATGTTGTAATTGGAAATGTCGAATATCGATTCTATGTAAAATGTCGTGGTGGCGAGTGTCAGTTGAAACATTCTACAAAACTCAACACCGTATGTCGAGTGTCAAGCGAAAACCGACACTCGTCATCATCTTCATCACGATAAAACACGTCGGTTTCTACAATTTTTACACACATCAAACTAAAAAATCAACAAAATAATAATTTATTTAATCTCAAAAATATAAAATAAATACAAAATACAAACTCAAACTCAAATCTCCAAATTCAAAATCCCTTAAAATCTATTCCAAATCACTTAAAATCAAATAAAAGTATCTTGATATTTCTTTTTTTTTCTTCTTTCTTTTCAAGTTTAAATTTCAAAGAGTATTTTAGTTATTTTTTAAAAAAAATATCTATAACATCCAAATTTTTCAAGATGTATCTAAATTTTATTTAAGATCCTGAATTTTATCTTTTTTTTGAATTTTCCCTTTTATCTTCTGTAAATTCTTGTTTCATAATACAATTTCATGTTTCCCATATTTTACAAACTATACTGCAAATGCACATCTCATGTTAACCATTTCAGATTTAATATTTTTATAAGTGACGTGTTATACAACTAATTTTTCTTCCTTTTCTCTCTCATAAGAACTTTAACAGGCCACCTTGTCCTGAAAACAAAGCTTGTTACCCAGTTGACGAATTAGCCATAATTGAATTATCATAAGCTACATTCTACCCGTTCGCATAATATTTAAAAAAACAATAACGCCCCGCCGCCACGAGGCTCATCATAATATAACCAAAACCATGAATTCATTTTTCCTTGGCTCAGCTCATCCCCCTATCGGTGCAACAGTAAACTAGTAGATGCGAAAAGGAATGCCAAATCCCAGAACTTTTTCAGTAATCCAGTTCAATCTCAAAATAGAAAAATGGTACAAAGCGACCAAATAGTGAGTTTCCCAAACCATTTTAACATCCTTAAACATGGCAAACGTTAATCAGTACGTGAATAAAATAAGCCTAGCAGTAAAACATGACCCGCTTGACATTTTCCTTGAGGGCAGGAAGGGGTCTAACAGCTGCATTAACACCAGGTCCTCGTGTGCTCCTTGCACCTGCCCCTCCACCCATGCCTCCACGTCCAGCAGCAGTACCGCTTGTCATTGAACCACTGTCTGACGTCTCTGGCTCCATATAGAAACGAGCTCGGAATGCAGCAAGGTGAGCATAGTACGCAGGGGGAACTGTCAAGTTACAACAGAAAATAACCTCAAAACTATGCAAAAGGGGGAAAAAATGTGCAGATGTGTATGTGTTTGTGCTTTTAAGCAAGTTTCACTGAGAGATAACGATCAAGCTTACCAATGGAAACAGACCGTGTGCACCTTGCATATCTGCATAAATTAGAACATACCAACCCAAAGTTTAGTGTAAATATCATAGGCTAAAATGAAAACAGAAGTTAATATCAGACAGCAAATGATAAGAATGTGGCTAATTCAAGATTTTATAGGGTCTGTCCCTCCGATGGACCGGATTATATCTGAACATCAAAGAAATATTAACACATCGATGAAAATTAACTAGTTATCAACTTACGTGTAGCAAAGGTTGTTTGTGAGGGACTGTAATCCATCAGCAGTAAATTTGTTCTCATCCCATAGCACATGGTAATGAGCTGGACGGCTTGTACCCTGTTTGTTACGTAGGAATGGATATTAGAGATTAAATCAAAGCACCTCAAGTAAACCGAAAGAAAGTCAAGAAGATGTCTAACCTGTATTCCAGCATGACTACAAAGGTAGAAGTCAAATTCAGTTGGATGACAAATTTTAGAGTCCACCACCGTGCCTGAAGAACTCATTTTAAGAATTTAGGTCAGATAGTGTAATCTCAACAACTATTAAGTATTAAATCAAACATTAACAGAACCAAGTCAAGTTACCAGGCAATATATTCCCACTCTTGTCAACAGTACTGCGATCATGATGGTTGTTAGCGAACAACCTTGTGTGGTGACGCTTCTGAACCACGACAAAAGTCACAGGAGGCTGATAGTTTGGCTCCAATGAGGCACATGCCTGGAATTAATTGATCAAAAGGGAGAGAATAAATGAGTGGATATAATTCAGAAATTCACCAATTTAAGCTTTTCCATATGGCAGAGTTAATTTACAATTTAGACAGTCATCAAGCAAATTCACTTCACCTTCCTAATAGCATCAAGTTCATACAGCAACACTTGATAGAACTGTCCTTCACTAACACCATCCCTGAAGATATAAAACATACATGAGTACTCATAGCAAAGGAAAAGTAACAGCAAAACATGAAGTAGCAGGAGAATATGAAGATGCCTGTAAAAGATTATGCGCTGTGGCTTCTGTCCAGTTGCTCTACGGAAAGATATAAGGAGTTCCCTGCATCAAACCAAAGAAAAGAAAAAATTGTACCACACATTACATGTTTAGTTCAGAGGAAATAACAATTAAGAAAGAGCGCATAGCAAATTATCAACTCGGTAATGCATATGGGCCACATTTCAGAATTGCTATACGTCAATCAAACACAATTCACCCTTCAGCAACAGATCCATAAAAGCCAGAGCATATATAAAACCAGGCAAAAATTACATGTATTTACATGTGTGTAGAGATGGAGAGAGAGAGAGAGAGAGAGACTAATCATACTTAATCATGCCACCAGATACCGTCCCTCTTACAGGATCTTGCCATGTCTTAAACAAATCTTGGATAAGCTCCTGACGATGAGCTTGAGCACAAACCAATCCAGCATATTTTGTAACCTCTGGCCAATCTTGAGATGCGACCACCTTAATTTAAAAGAAAAAAAATCATAATTACCGAAAAATGAATATTTGTAACATAAGAACCAAGAGTAAAGGCCTTAAGAAAATCAGAGAGAAACTTCAATATTCATACAGCTGCAATTGATGGAGATGAATCCTCTCCAGGGTGAGGATGGGTAACATCAGCACCAAAAATGATAGTAGGCCTATCACTGACAAGAGGTATGCGCCTTGATATTGCATCAACAAGCACAGTGTTCCTCCCTCCAACTTTAACATTAATCTTCAATGCCACATTGGCTAAATATTGCTTGCTCATCCTAAAGACATGCTTAGTCAAACAGCACTGGGAAACAAGACCAAGATCTGTCTCACAAATACGCTTCAAATCACCTGTGTAAAGAAAATCAAATTTTATTGTCAAAGAATTGCTAGACTAGAGCCAGCTGAAACAAATCATGTGAAAAAATTGAAATTAAGATAAAAAACATAATTTCAGAAAATAATCATACCGGAATCAGCTGGAACAACAAATCATGTGAAAGAATGCATTTATTAAGAAACAAACATGCAAAGAATTTACATTGATGTAAAGAAATCTAGATGCAAGGTTATGCTGCATACCATAAAGGGAACCATTATTATCTGGGAGAATTACAATTAGAAGGTCAAGCTCCTTTCCTCCCAATCTGGTCATGGCATCGTGGTACCGAGTTTTTAGCACCTTCTCCACCTGCTCGGGACGAGCACTAAGTGGTGGAAGAACTGGCTCAGGTTCAAATGCCTGCATAAGTTAATCAATGTTGATACATCAGTCATATCCGACCAACAAGATCCCAAAACAAGGACACTGGAAACTTCAGAGAAACGTGTAGTACAAAACCCATACCATGCCAGAAATGTAACACATTTGAGCAAGCTCATAACAAAACCCACGGGCAACACCATCTTGTACATGCCGAGAAAAATTTATGCATAGCCAGTGGTTCACTGTTCCTCCATTGACCATTTTCTGCAACAAAAAGTACATTAATAAGCAAAAAAAGTAACTAACAGTTTCAATTATATAACCATTTTCCTCAATGGAAGCATAATTCATTCACTAGAAAAAAAGTCAATCAGTGGAAAGATTGCAAATCACGTACAAATAAATAAGGGTTGAGATCTTTAATCTAAAATTTTCAACTTAATCTGACAAAGTCAACTAAACTTAATACAAAAATTCTCCACTTTTGACTAGAATTACAATCAAATTCTACCAACTAAGCACCTCAATATGACTTTCTATAAAACAAATGAATGGTTTGAAAATTGGATCCCCTTCCATGCACATGTGCACACCTTTCTTTCTACAAATATACCAAAAGAATTAGTAAATCAGATAAACAGAAGAATATCACAAATACAACCTTAGTTTATCACAATAACAAGCTTATCACTTGTGATTTTGAAAAGTCTTTTGTAAATATCCCTTAAACCACCGGAATCATTAACAGCAGAAGGGTTCTAACATTCTAAAACTACAGTAGTAAGTGATATTATGACAAAAAGCCTCCAGGAGTCAGCTAACATTTAGCCAAGTAGAATATTGACATCAAAGTTTCCATCCCTCAAAATCTCAAGTGAAGCAACAAACAAATGTCTTCCATCATAATGCAAGTATGAATACAAATAAATTCGACCAAAGTGAATTCCCCCGAAAAATAAAAAAGTACTACAAAATTTTATCTAAAATAAAAATTATGAAAACCAGTTCCACCTCCAAATACTGAATTCATAGCTGGAGATTACCTTATTCATCATGTTCCATTGTCCAACTTGAGGCAGGCAATCTTTTTCTCTACCAGTATCATGATACTTAAGCTACACAGGCAAATCAAATAAGCACCTAATGTTAAAATTTACTAAAACAGTAGCACAAACGTTAATAAATGAGAAATGAGAATTTACCCATGGCGCAGGCAGAATGCGAGCTTCGACTGATGCAAGCCTTTCACTGATTTTAATACCAAACTCCTTTGCATAAGGATCTTCATGATAAGCATTATGTTTAACAGTCTACAGAAGTCATTAAAGAAAGAACCAGTACATTAGAGGCCAGGCAAACATCATGGCTTATATAATAACAAGTGATGGTAATTATGTTAATGTGCAGAAATATGCCGTTTGGTTAACACACCTCCATAATATCACGCTCCCTTTCACTAGGGCGCTGACAAGTCACCTTTAGCAAAGCAGTAATCTGCCTCTCATTTAACCTCTTTGAATACCTTTGCCCTTCCACAATCTTGCAAACCTATTTTAGACAACAAGCTTTATATTAGCACTCATACCTATACATTATACAAGGACTCTATGAAATCAAAACTTTACCTCCATGGGCAAATAATTTGGTCTCTGCTGATTTCCCACTTGTAGGCAGGGCCATTGAGTATGTTGAATTTCGAAACCATAAGTTTCATAAAAGTATGCAACAACAGATTTCAAAGTGCCACTTTCATCGACGGGAAATCTATGATAAACAAAACATGTCAAAAAAGTACAGCATCTCAATGCAACTGGAGACCATCATTTAACATGACCTATTGCATATAAAAACATAATAGAAGAAGAATATAGCAAACTCACGTCAGCTCTCCTGTTGCCTGTGATGTCAGACCAGATATGCGATACTTTCTACGCATATTTCCTCTATGTGTGACTTCAACCTTAACTCCTCTAAGAGCCTTCTTGATCTGTTGAGAAACAAAATAATAAGAAATGGTGCACAGATCTAATAACATTTAATTTATTAGAAGTTATTCATTCTGTAAGCCACATGCAATAGAACAGAGGTTTTGATGATAAAGAAACAGCAATAAATACCAAAGTTACATATTGATCAAATCTAAATCATAAAATTAAAGGTAACAGAATTTATTTAAAACAAAAATAAAACCACTTACATAAGCAAAGGACATATCCAATGGAAACCATCAAACAGACCAATTTGCTCAATGCAAAAAAAAAATGAGCAAAAAAGGGGAGGAGCCAAAAAAAAAGGGAACAAAATCTAACCTTCACACGATCAGCATCAGACAATGGTCTAGCAGAAACATCTCGATTTAGCAGCTGCTGCACAAAATCAATCACTGGCAGTGGCTCAATAAAAGCCGTAGAGGACATATCTGCAAAACAAATTATTGTTTACCATAAGTAGAAACAACTCTAATAATATAAGCAGCATGAATAGATATCTACTTAATAGGAGTAGATACACATAAAGTCAAAAAATTGCCTAATAATTTGAGAGCAGAAAGCTAAAAATTAAAACAAAAAAAAAAAAATCATATTCAGCCATGAGCTTTTATGTAGCTTTAAATTTTCATGGACACAAATCACATTATATGCCACTTAAGTATCGGTACCAGAATGAAGGTCTCAAAATCATACTTACCAATATTCAGGGACAACCCCATCTGAGTTGGACGAATACTTTGGTAGAAACCACGCCAACTTTCCAATCCCTCCCCCAAAGGCTGCCTTCTCCCCAGATCAGGGGAATAAAATGATCGACCCACAGGGCAGTACCTACAATAAATCAACGGTGACCTTATCACATGAATAACAGCAGATCAAGCAGTCACAAAATGTCAAGGGAAGAATCAAAACCATACCGAGTAGTAGGCAATTCACGCAGAACAATGTCAAGAACCTGCAGGGCTTCCTGAGGTGCATCAGCTTGCCTCCCTTGCAAAAAGAGTTCTAAATGATGCAGGTCAGCACGAGCAGCCAGCTTTATCACAACCTTAAAATCCCTTTCTCTTCTGCATCAAAAGAAAGACAATTAAAGCAATGCACAAAAACTTAAGTGCATAGAAAATCTGAAACTCAATTAGTACCTTGGACCGCCTTGTCCATCATCCTCATCAATGAGAACGATTTTAAACTCCTTGGACAAAAATGGAAGAGGCCCAGCAGTATATAGACTCTTTCGTCCATCATATGCGGGAAGCCGTTTTCCAAGATGCGATTCCCGGTACAATTTCACCAGCTGTTCCATCACAGCACGGTTGACTCCACGAGAAGTTACCTCTGGTGTTATAGTAACCTATTTGTGACATAAACAGCTTAAATTATTTACTTGCACTAAACACTTCAAAAGCCAAACACAAATACAAATACACAGATAAAAATAAGAGAACTTACATCATACTGGTGTAAATCTTTATCAGGTAATTCCGCAAAAAAGTGATTAGCCTTGACTATACACTTTGTGCCGGTACTACCCTTGCCAGGCCTCAGAGGAAATCTTACAGATTTACTTGATGTTGGCGGTGGCATGGGATGAGCTACTTGGACAGGAGCACTTTCTTGTTGAATAGAAAGCTGCTGAAACTGCTGAGTTACTTGTGCTGGCTCAGGTGACCGGGATGACGAACTCGCCTCAGATGGCACAGACTGAGGGGTCACCCCAGACATGTGAAAAGCCTGGGTTGCTTGGTGCAGCTCGGGAAATTGTGAGGATCTGGATGGCCCACCAGAAGGTCCACGGCCGCCGCCGCCACCCCCCATGCCACGACCACCACCACCCATGCCACGACCACCGCCACCCATGCCACCACGACCTCCTTGTTGGGTTTGTCCGCCCCTACCTCTGCCTTGATATTCAGAGGGTCCACCATAGTGTTGTGGTGTGCCACGACCACGGCCACCACCATAAGCTCCTCGACCTCCTTGCTGAGACTGAGGACCCCAACCTCTTCCACCACCTTGTTGTCCCCCACCTCCTCCCTGTTGAGGTGGAGCACTCCTCTCAGTTGGCTGCTGAGAGCCACGACCACTTGGGGCACCCATTTCATGGGACTCAGAGCTCTCACCTCCACTGGAAGGAAGCTCAGTTCTTCTCTTCCTCACCATAATGATAGCTGCACGCAAGGAGGATACAATCACCAACCATGATACAATACACCAAAAGGCATCATAGAACGAACTACAAGTCAAGACCACACCCAAAATCTTATAAGAAATACAATGTTATTTTTACTAAATGGTACCATGATTATACATGTAATTAGAAAATCATAGAGTGGCAATATCTAAACAGAAACTCAATAAGCTTAAGTTTTAGATGAAAACAGAATAAATCGTACACTAGGGTTAGCAAGCAGAGTACAATATATTAAGAATCAAATAGACAGATTTTTCACTAAATTATTTCTCTGTTCAACTTAAAAATAAGATAAGTGTTTTCCCACTACCAGAAAACGTCAAAAATATATTCATAAAGTAAAAGTAAACAGAGTATGAACGCGTCTTTATTTTTCTTTTTTTGACCCAGATATCACTCAACCTTTCCCTTGTTCATCAAGAACAGTATCAAACTAGTCTAAGACTAAACAATAAACAGAGTTGTGCATCATCAGCTACCTACAAAACGACCAGTTAACTAGTAAATGATTTCAGAACACAAGAGTAACTAAAAGAAAAACCCTAAAGAGAACACCCACACGTTACTAAACAAGCACAATATAAAGATTTCTCTTCAACCACAACTATACAATCACATAAAGCTTCCCAAGCAAACCACAAGCAACTATATAAACGACAACTCAGACAATATCTTCCACAGCACGCACAAACAAAACCTACAAAACCCTAAATCAAAACCAGGACAAGTCAAAACCACCTAAAGAATCACAAAAGACCTAAATGCAGACGATCCAGCGATCTACACCAGAAGCAAGAACTCAAGCCAACAGCTAACCTGAAATGACACTAACAAGCACCGTATAGCAAATAACGCTCAAGCAAAGTAGCAGATCCGTAAGAAACTACGCACAATCACTAAAAACTACATCGTTTAATACCTAAGAGAGCAGATCCATGGCAGATAAAAAAGGAGAAGAATCACATTAGAAATAAAAAGCGGAAGTGAGTAAATGAAACCCTAAAACAGCTAATCTTACCTAAAACCGGAGCCGGAAAACCGCTTTTGAGGATTGGAAATAAATAAAAAGGTGGAGTGAGTCCGAGTCGTACAGTCGTGGGTTGAAAGTAATGGTAGATATAGTAAGTGTTGAGAGAGAGAAAGAGAGAGAGGGGGGGGAGAGAGAGGAGAGAGAGAAAGTTATAAAAATAAAGGGAGCAAGGACAAGTGAGACGCTCACTCTTTTGTGAAAACTCCCACAATGCCACCCGCACCATTCTTATAGAGGAGCGGTAGGTGCTTGAAAATGACCACTCCGTCCTTACCCTGCCCCAAGGGTTTTATTGGTGTTGTACTGCAAAAAAGGAAAAAAATTATATATCTATTTTTTTAACAAAGAAAATTTGAAATGTGAAACTTACTATGGAAGGCTTAAGTTTATAGTACAATAATACAACTTTAGTCGTGGAATTGTATTGATTTAGAAGATTAATAGTTAAATGGAATGATTTAAACAAGAAAGAAGTTGTGTCTGCGGTTCATGCATTGCAACATAGCCATCCAGCGAAATCACCGTTTTGAAAGTTTGAGGTGGCACGCATGTGACATCTACTGGTTGGCTACGCTAAATGATTCTGATCGTTTCCTTACATGAGATTATTCAATGTAGGATAACAATCGTTCTTTCTTTTTCTTTCTACGATACTACTCGATGTAGAAATTTTTCGACATACAATTTCAATTGAATCGCCTTGAAATGGATAACTTATAATCTAGATTTTGTTTTGATATCGTTGTAAGAAGAATTATGCATATAATCTCAAGTTTAATTTCTCAAATGAAAGTGATTTATCCGTTCTATGGATTAAAGACTTCTCTTTTAGATATTCAATGTTAAAAATTTTCATCCACTTATAGGACCTTAACCTAAAATTGGAAGTACAATTTTATCCTTGAGAAGTTTGGTACAGTCTGTACTATATATTTTACACTAAAATGCGGCTCAAATGCTGAATTGACTGCCGATGACAGCAATTGATTAGTTAATACTTTGCAATGTTGAAAATCTATCATTTTTTTATTTTCCTTTTTTTTTCTAAAAGATTGTCATTTTGTCTTCCAAAACAAAACATTAAAGGTATCATTAACTTGCTCTATATCATATCGGAAATTTTAATTACACGATCCAAAATCATTCAATTTAACTATTGTCCAAAACATATTTTTTATCTACTATATTAAAAAAAATAAAGAAATATCAATTGCTACTGTTTAAATAAGAAGTAAAATGTAATGACATGTCATGTCAAGCATCATTTTAGTCCAATACATATCATTTCATGTCCCCCGTACCCATCCTGCATGCCCTATACGCATCCTCCCTCCATGCCTACTCCACATTCCACCCAATTCAACCCACCATTCATGATCATCCTTTGCAGTGGGCTAGTGTCCATGCGCACATCGGGTCGAATCATCATATGGTGTCACGCTTTTACAAACACTAAGCTAGAAAATGTATCGTTTAATATGATCCCAATCCCTAGTGCTTCCCAATAGATATAATGTCGTGTCGTCTTAAACTTACCATCCTCGTTTAATATCTTTGGACTTTGGTCTAATTCAACCCATCATCCATGCCTCGCAGTTGCCTATATGCAAGACAAGTCAGACCATATTTTGCTTATCCACAGCACCAAATCTTAATTGTGTCCATGCCTTGACATTATTTAACATACCTTATAGTTTGTCACTCTCTGCATCGTTTTTATATAATTTTGATTATGATTAAGATAAGGAAATCTTCGGTAAATTTTTGGAAAAATATAGAAAAAACAATCAAGTTTATTTCACATTGGTTTGACGCTTGTTGTACTCAACAACAGTCTAGTAGCTATTAGGATACTGATTTGCTAGACTAAAGGCTAGTAGATATCGATAATATTAGACACTTATCGAATTTAATTATTGGCCGTTTAGTTTGATGTACGGAGG
Organism: Boswellia sacra; assembly: GCA_013180625.2. NCBI lineage: Eukaryota > Viridiplantae > Streptophyta > Magnoliopsida > Sapindales > Burseraceae > Boswellia > Boswellia sacra. The sequence continues at coordinate 192,679 of SNVD02007489.1, forward strand.
AGAAGCGTAGATGATATGTGTTACGGATCGTTTCCGCCGTACACAACAATAATTTTTCCAACAAATGGATCACCATATATGGAGCAAGTATCCAGTCTAAAAGACTAGTCTATTAGGTGGAGGAACTCCTCTCATATATAAGCCCCATGACATTCCCTTAACCAATCAATGTGGGACTTGCAATGAGGATAAGCCCCATGACCTTCCCTTAATCAATTAATGTGGGACTCCCAACGAGGATTATCCAAATGGGGATTCCACATCTACAACAATCCCCCTCCTCAGACAAGGCCCCGACGGGTGGCGGCGCCATCGACGCCATCCTTGTATGAACCACCAATGATCAAACGAGTTCATATATTGCTGTCTTGGGTTGGTTCTGATACCACTTGTTACAAATCACTTCCGTCGCGCACAACAATAATTTTTCCAACAAATGGGCGACTATATATGAAGCAAGTATCCAGCCCAAAAGACTAATCTATTAGGTGGAGGAACTTCTCCCATATATAAGCCCCATGACCTTCCCTTAACCAATCAATGTGGGACTCCCAATGAGGATTATCCAAATGTGAACTCCACATCTACAACAATCCCCCTTCTCAGATAAGGCCCCGGCGGGTGGTGACGTCATCCTTGTCTGAATCACCAATGATCAGACGAGTCCATACATTGCTGTCTTGGGTTGGCTATGATACCACTTGTTACGGATCGCTTCCGTCGCGCACAACAATAATTTTTCCAACAAATGGACCACCATATATGGAGCAAGTATCTAACCCAAAAGACTAGTCTATTAGGTGGATGAACTCCTCCCATATATAAGCCCCATGACCTTCCCTTAACGAATCAATGTGAGACTCCCAATGAGGATTATCCAAATGGGGACTCCACATCTACAACAATACGCTCGACACTTTGATATTGAAATTGATTGTATATATGTGCCTTTATATATATATATATATATATATATATATATATATAATCTTAATATGTATCTTTAAAAGTTAATACCGTGCAAATTTATTAAAATAATAATTTAATACTGTAATTAATAAATTATTTCACTTTGTACAATTTAAATTATCATAGACATAAGTTAAAATTACTCAAAAATAAATTATAGTTGGATTAAAACTAAAATAAATATTCAAAATAATTTCTGTTAAACTTGTGGGCAATATGAGATAGTATTACTGTGTTCACTTTTGCTACCACAAATTCTCTCTGTTTGTCATGATGATGATGTGCCAGTATTCAATACTCCCAATGGCCAATGGGGAAATATGATGGCATACGGTTACGTGGCATCACCCAACTTAGTGGAATTGGAAGGGGATCACATGATTGGCCACCGGTCCACAACCCCTCTCGATAGCACCACAATAGCCTAGCGTTTATCTCCACTCAAATAAAACTTTTCCCTCACGCGCTAACAGCACCTCCTCCCCTTCACTCTCTCCCAAAACCCGCCACGTGTGTTTCCGAAACGACGAAAATACCCTTACCAGTCTGTTGGAAGAGTAAAGGCAAGGCGAGTAGCGCCCAAACCGAACCCGTAATTAGCATTAATAAGAGGTGGCGACGTTTCGGGTCAATAGAATTAATAATTGCCAAATAGTGTCTAATCAAAGTGATTATTGATGAAAGGACTTTTGGATTGGGAATATTTTAATTTGGTTGATGCTTTCTAGAAGTTTCTTTATTCCCCTTGGTATGGAAGTTGATGTGGTTTTGTTTTTTGAGAGAGAGAGAGAGAGGACAGTGGTGACCACTGAGCAGCCAGCCAGGCTAGAGCCCAAAACAAGGGCTCCAAAATCTGACCGTTGGATCTGTTGCTGTCTTTCAATTGCTGCAGAGTGGTACGATCAGAATCACCGTTCGTTCATTCATTTCACTCACCAGCTACTGTTGTAGGTGGGGAACTGCAGTGGTCAATTATTTTGGTCAAAGACGTGTTTGGCAATTGGCAGCAAGGCTTTCTAGCCTTGTGTTATCAGGCACTAAAACTAGAAAGAGCTTTTCAGATAAGCACTTCAATCATTCTTTTTTTGAAACTGTTTTGTAATTATTCAAAATATGAAGAAGGAAAAAGGTTATTTATTTATTGTTATGAGAAATTGATTATCGAAGGATTACTTCTTTAATAAGGTATGATTATTTACCTACCCACAAAATTTGACCAAGACCAAAAGATTCTAATTCTATGTATAACTAAAAAGTGATCCTTAATTTTTTTCCTATTGGGTCAATATTATTATCAATAGGGTACGTTTAGTATGATTTTTTCCTCATATTCTTAATAAGCAATTAAGATAAAATTAGGTTAATTTTAAGTAAAGAAAGAGTCTTCACATAATTGAAGAAGTAGCTAATTAATGCAAAACATTTTACTCTTAAAATAGCAAATAAAAATATAACCCTATTTTCACTAAAGGTAGTTTTAAGGAAACCTTTATTGAAAAGACAACATGCTCATCTATAATCCAAGTTACACTAGCTTTCAGATAGAATGGTTTCTTAATGACGACTAAAACAACTTCAAATACAAGTTTTATATTTAATTATGCAGTTTTACTATTGTGTTATGACTTGGTTTATATATTTAACATAGATACAAGTCTTACAATTACACGTTACTTGATTATTTTCTACACCGAAAGTGGCATGATATTATCATTAATAGTAGGAAAATGACCTTCTTTACATTAAGAAAAAACCACAATAACCCTTCCAAAAGAAGACAATATTGGTACAGTTTCCCTCTTTTTTTAGGAGAGGGAGCCCTAGATGGATCACCATCAATAAAGACTAGAAACTTTGACGCTAAGGCATTGAAATCTGCACTCGTCAATTTCAAACAGAAACGTCCTCATAACTTGCGTTCAACTTTTTTTTTTTCTGGTATAAAATGAATATCAACATTCTTCAAAAATTCATAATTTTTTCTTTATTTTTCTTAATTAATCAATTTGTTTCTTTCTAGTAACGTAATATACCGCTCCCATTATTTGGTTAGAGGCAAATGTTTATTTTTTACGTTCTTCTAAACTAAGTAATCGTATTTTTTATTAAAAAATATTTACATGAAATTCAAAATTAGAGCTGTATGTGATGGGGAAACAATTGTACTTTAAAGTTGAAGGGTAACAATATTAATTCAGTTAGGCATTGGCTAGGAATATCTTTATTTGGTGAATGTTAGCATGCTATGAAAATGACCCAAATCAGGCATTATAAAGCAGCACACCTTCTCAATAAGCAAAACCTATACTTCTCATAGATTTCCTTTATTGTTAATTACTTGATTGTTTCGTTTATTACCATCCAACCACAAAACAATAACAATCTTTTGTGATTTGATGCATTAATTCTTGGACATTTTTTTCTAAAGACATTATAAATTAAAAAAACGAAGCACCTTACTTTCCAACTAGTATTCCAATAATTTAAGGGATATTGCAATAATGTCATAATTGACAAGTAATTTTCATCTTTTTGCTAATCAACTCATTAATTTGAAGCTTGATGACCATTTGATCAATCCTCTTCAGATCGTAACAAATCGGGTACTTGTCAAAGTGTCATAAGCTTTTCTGTCACGCATCTTGGCTATACTATATTCAAAATAAATTAAAAATTTGCTAATTCAAATAGCCCTTCAATATTTTTTTCCCATATTTCTCAAAATTTAATAATAATCAATGCATTAAAGTAAAATCATTTGAGATAAAAGAAAAAATTTAAGATAACTTTTGAAAATTTGAAAAGTCCCAACATTGATTATGAGTTCCATCCTATGAAGAAAACGAAGTTAGTTATTCATTTTGAAAAAGCAGTTTTTGTATACCTTCTTAAATAAAAAAGTTGACTTAAGGCATCATAAATCGATTGGACCGACGGTGAGAATAGTTAAAACATAAAGTAAAAAAGAGAACAAAGATAACAAGACAAAGCAGAGCCATGTGGGATGTCACTCCCATCCTATACGTATCAAGCTCCACGTCTCAGTTAGATCATCGTAATTATTTATTGTTTACTCGAGGAGATTTTATAGATCAATTTAACTTACCATCATTTTACACGTGGAATTACCCAATGATTTACAAGTTTACCAAACAAATTCTACATAGCAAAAGTGCCATCAATAACTCTGAAGTATAGACCAAGTGCAATTTGTACCTCAGTATTCGAAAAGAGGTAAAATAACCCCACTTTTTTAGAATTAGCTTCAAATGACTCTCTGTTAAATCTTTTCCGTTAAAAGACACATTATGCCTTCAGTTGACTATTTTACCCTCGAGGTGAAGCTATGCTGCTATGATAATGTAAATTATTTTAGTAATAAAATAAAAAAAACCTAATTAATACCTTTTTCTTCTCCCACAACGATCAACAAAATCACAAAAACAAATTTAACAACCATCATTTGGAACCCTTCCATCCACGCATCAGCTGAATCATCATCATATCAAAAGCGTATACAGATCCAACAAGCATCAATTGATCCTCCAAAACCTCTGCAACAAATTCACCCACAGCATCCATCTTCGCCCTATTTTGCATCACTGCCCAACTCTTCTCTGAACACCCTCCTCAAGAAAAATGGCTCAGACCTCCTCCTACCTTCACACCTACCCATCATCAACATCCGTAGCAACGCCTTGTTGAAAGATAATATCGCAGTTGGGTCAGTAGAGACTGACAGAAACAAAACTCATGTTGTTTGAAGGAGGGATGTAGTGCTTCGATTTGGGAGATTTGTTGAGGGCTTCCATGCAGGTTCGGGATGAGTATTTGATCTGGGTTTTCTTTATTAATTATTTTGCTTTGGGTTAGTGGGTTTTTCTTTGTTTGTTTGTTGTGAAAGCGTAGAAAAATTAAAAGGATAATTAAATAAAGTCGAAATTGGGTTTTAATTTTTGCATAATTTGGCAATGGTGTAATGAATTAGTTGTAAGCTTCCTTATAATCTGGTGAGTCTCCCGTGAATCAAGTTCTTTGGGTCTGGGAGCTCTCGAAACGAGTTCTTCTGAACCGACTCCGATTACCTTACTTTCAAGTGATTCTCGAACTGAGATTTCTTCTCTGGCCGATCTTGCATCTTGGGTTTTCAATCCCATGAGAAACGGCGGCTTCTTCGGCTTCGGGTTCTTGAACATTACCCACTTGATTTTGAGCTAGGATTTTAGGCTCTTATCGGTGAAGATCTTGTGTGGAAAAGAAAGCAGCTGCGTTCAGAGATCATTGATTTTGAGCACCGAATGTGACGTCGATAAACTTGGGAGAATATGGATGGAGCAGCCGTGAAGAAGATGAAAGAATTAAAACAAAGAAGAACCTGAACGAAGAGAGAGAGAGAGAGAGAAAAAAAAAAAGAAGTGGAAAGAGAAAAAAAGAAAAAAGGAAATAAAAATAAACCAGATATCTTATATGATGTTACGAATATACCCTCAAAACCATTCAACTTAACGTAATCACAAACGACAGGGTCATTTTACCCTCTTTCGAAAAGGTGGGAGATAAATTTGTATTTTGGTTATCTTTCAGGGTCATCAAAAATTTTTTTCTTCTATACATATTAAATACTGTTTGAAAAACGTTTATTTAAAACGTAAATCGAACTTTGTGTATCTCTTGTGAATAGGGGTGGTAATTCGTGTTCGGGATCGTGTTTGTGTTGTATCGAGCTGTAATATGATAAATATTGATCCAACACGAATATGACTCGTTTATTATTCGCGTCACTATGATTCAACACGAATACGACACGATTATTAAATGTGTAACACGACACGACACGCTAACACGAATAATAAACGGGACACGAGTACGACCCGTCTAATATTATAAATACATGTTTACATTATTGATTCGACCTGATTGACATAATTATGACCCGTTAATACGATTATGACCCGTTAACACAATTATGACATATTATAAAATTAGGTTTCTAACTTTTGTTAAATGACAAAAATATCATAAGGTTTAAAATTTATTAGGTTTTTAAAATTCTATTTTTATTTTAAAATTTGGATAGATGTAGGGACTAAAATGTCTAAAACTACAATATTAAGTTTAGTATTTTAAAATTTAATATTATTTTGTAATCGTGTCAATATTCGTGTTAATCGTGTATAATATGTATTCGTATTACTCGTGTCATAATCGTGCCGTGTCATAATCGTGTTCACGTGTTGAAGACTCTCAACCCGAATATGACATGATTATTAAACGGGTTGACATCTCTGACACGAACACGAATATGCCAAAATTCAAACTCGCGTAAACTCGTGTTGTGTCAAGTCGTGTTAAGTTGTCGTGTCGAAAAAGTAAGAGGATTCAAAATTACTATCTCTAGCTCAATCTGACTCTTATAATATGTTTAAAAACCACATACTTAAAAGCTTAAGTATATAATATTGTTTAAATTTTAATCTTTAGTCTCAATATAAGAGAATGATTTTCTTGTGGGGGGTTAAAATACCATCCTTTTTATGATATTAAAGTGAAGCACGTTCAACCCATTACTAGTTTTTCTCTTTCGGAAAGTGAATCCACTACTAAAATCCTTCGTAATAATTATTTTTATCATTTAAAGTGTTACAAGAATAATAACATCTTTTTTTCCATCATTAAAATTGAAATAGAAATATAAACTTTATAGAAGGGCGATGGTGGTCCAAGCAAAAAGAGCCAAAATCCAGTGGAACTTTTTTGATCAGTATATGCTTGGGATTTCATCATCGAACAAAAAAATTTTAACCTTTAAGATTATTGTTTTTACTTATCAAATTAAATTATTATACTTAACATTGACATAAATTTCAATAGGAAACAATTCAATAACTAGTGGAATATATATAACAACAGAATAGCAAGAAAACTTTAATATATCATATATGAAAAATAATTACAAAATTTTCTATTGTTTTGGAGGCATTTAACCCGCCTAGGACGAGTTCAAGAAGACGACCTCTAAACTCTCTGATGATCTTTAATCAATCATTGGAAAATATTTTCCACATATTTTTTTCTCTTTTATCTTTCTTTCAAATTGATCTTCATTTTTCTATTTCTTTTTACTTATTTTTCTCATGTGTCAATTCATTTATACTTGAAGTACATATAAGATAATCTTAACGTGTATCATTTAAAACATAAGTACTTTTATTTACAATAGCATTACATCCTAACAAAAAAAAAAGCATTTTTTAGTTATGAAAATCATTATACGTAATTATAAAAATTAATTTATTATTTTTAAAATCTTTGAATTTGGGATAACTGCTTTTTTATGATAAAATTAAATAAATTTTTGAGATGTTAATATCGACTATAAGTAATGCGCGTGTTAAGATTATCTTTAACATATTACACAAATAATGGGCAGGTTTCTATATCTAATTTATATAATGGAGATAATACAGGAGCATTAATGATTCATTAATGAAACCAAGCAGCTGCAAGTCCGCAACTCATGCTTTTGTGCTTGCGAGTCCATGCATCACTTTGTTCACGAATCTAACCAGATGGGTTTGGATTTGATTGGGCCTTCCCCATGCAAAAACCAATCTCCAGCTGCCGATGAACAGCTAGCTTGAATCGCTTTGCTTGCCTAGATCTAGGCTAGGTCGTGTTGCCCAACACCATCTCAGCCTTTAAATCATTCTATCGCGCACACAAATTGAAATCCCTGTAAACAGAGTTTCATGATTCTAGTATTAGTGGCCAAGTCTTGAAGCTCCACAACTAGATCGCTTTTACGTCTGCAATTGGAGATTAGTTGACACTCTTTTATTCATTCTTCGCTTTATTTATTCGTATCTATGAAATTAAATTTTGGAAAACTTAAAAAAAACAAGTATGGATTTTAAAAATGACTCTACTCTTAAAAATTTGCATGATGTGACTCTCTATCGAGTGTCGGATATTTATTGAATATTATTGGATGTTGTTTTGACGCATCTGTCTAATAAAATTGGATAATGTCATAACATACGAATTTTTAAGAATATAGTTATTTATTAAAGAAATATCTTAATTTGGGATTTTTTGTTTAATGTTTCCTAAAATTTTAAGATCGGGTGTATAAGTAGAGTTATTAATAATTAACTTCTCATATATTCGTATTCCTTTTGGGAAGGAGCATTATGTGAACATTATTTTTTTAACATTTCATTAGTTGTTTATCATAGCCTTGCACATAAAATCTAAGAGTTGTACTTCTTTTTCTGATAAAAAATAACAAAAAATTAAGACGGTATAGGACTTGCCTTGTTTTGTTTTTATAAACTGTTCATCAACGTTATATTGTTAACCATTTTCAATATTCTCAAATTATAGAATAGACATAGATAAAAATCTTAAGAACAGTTAGCTAAAATAACTAAGCATCAAAAGACCACAAAGATGTTAATTATTGTAACAATTCAGATCACTCGTTTATAACAATAACTAAATTTCAAATGTTCAACTACCATAAAATCAGGAAAAGTAAGATTAGACATGAAATTATTGTACCAGATTATTATTATTAAGCTAGCCTTTCAATAATTGAACATATACAATAATGAATAGGGTTGTGCATTTGCCCCGGACCCACCACCGATCCGACCGGACCCGGTCTAACGGGGCGGGTCAAGCATTCATAGGGGCGGGTCTGGGGCAGAAAATTTCTGCCCGGTCGGGGCGGGTCCGGGTCCAGCCATTTGGACCCGTAGACCCGCCCCGCCCTGCAAGGTTAGGAGTATATTTATAAAATTTTTAAAGTTTAGGACTGTTATGTAATTTTTTAGGTTATATTTGTTAAACTTTTCATATATATAAATTCTTAATAATTTTACAAATAATGTAAATACTTTAATAAAAGTGACATTTTAATTAATAATTAATATCTTTTAGTATATTAACATCAATTTCGTCATATTATAATGACAAAATAAAATATTTGTATTTTATAGTAATTGAATTTGTATAATATATACAATCTTGATATAGATTATTAAGTACTAATTAAATTATTACAATATTAGCAAGATTATTTTTAAAATATATATCTATAATATAATCAGTATATTATTTTTTAAATATGTAAATAGAAATATGATAAAAAAATCTTAAAACCTTAAATATATGATTTATTGTAATTTAAATTAATTAATTAAATTATTAATGTTTCATAAATATATAATGTTAATTATTTGGTATATGCCAATAATATTATTGCGATTATTAGATTGAAATTAAATCAACATGTTACTAAAAATTTATTTAATTGTATTATCAACTATTTAAAAAATTATCAATTAAATAATTTATAAGCAATAATACACTTTTAACATTATTTCTAATAAAGTATGTAACATTATTACTAATATAATTAAATGAAAATTAATGAAAATTAAATATTTATATTTTATAGTAATTAAATTTTATAATATATACAATCTTGATATAGATTACTAAGTACTAATTAAATTATTGCAATATTAACATGATTATTTTAAAAATGTATATATTTAATATAATCAATATATTATTTCCCAAATATGTAAATAAAAATAGGATAAAAATAATCTTATAATCTTAAATATATGATTTATCGTAAATTCTTAATTTAAATTAATTAAATTAATTATTAATGTTCCATAAATACATATAATGTTAATTAATTAGTATATACAAATTATATTATTACTATTATTAGATTGAAATTAAATTAACATACTATTGAAAAAGTGTTAATTAACTAGTTTACAAGAATAATACATTTTTAACATTATTTCTAATAAAGCATGTAACATTATTACTAATAAAATCAAATGGTAATTAAATATTTGTATTTTATAGTAATTAAATTTGTATAACATATACAATCTTGATATAGATTACTAAGTACTATTTAAATTATTGCAATATTAACAATATTATTTTAAAAATGTATATGTTTAATATAATCAATATATTATTTTCTAAATATGTAAATAGAAATATGATAAAAATAATCTTATAACTTTAAATATATGATTTATCGTAATTTAAATTAGTTAATTAAATTATTAGTATTCATAAATATTAATAATATTAATTATTTGGTATATACCAATCATATTATTACTATTATTAAATTGAAATTAAATGAACATTTCATTGAAAAATTATTTAATTGTATTATCAACTATTTAAAAATTATCAATTAACTAGTTTACAAGCAATAATAAACTTTTAACATTATTTCTAATGGAATATGTAACATTATTACTAATAAAATCAAATGGTAATATACAACTATTTTGATTTTAGTTTGAAGATTTATTATTTTTATGATTGTTGAAAAATGATCATAGTTATAAATGATATGATGAGAAATTGATAAGGGAGTTATTTGCAAAGATGTAAATATTACAAGGGATGAAGTTGAAAAATATATATATTATAAGGATGTGATTGTAAAAATATAAACAGTAACGGGGCGGGGCGGGACGGGTCTGGATCTACTAAAATTTTTTTTTGCCCTGCCCCGCCCCGCCCCGCAAAGGGGCAAAGGGGCGGGGCGGGGCAAAAAAAAGGGTCAACGGGGCGGGGCTGGATACTGGCCGGCGGGCAAAGGGGCGGGGCGGGGCGGGGCAAAAAAAAAGGGTCAACGGGGCGGGGCTGGATACTGGCCGCCCTGTACCCGCCTCGCCCCGGTTCCAACCCTAATAATGAAACTCTAGAAACTCTAGACTTATATTTAGTATTGACACTTGTGTGAGTTCATATAAAGCAAAATGCGATTATTGCTGGTGTTTTATTGTTCATTTTATATTTTTATCCACCTAGGGATAATGTACCACCACATTCAAGTTGTGTATATGGTTTCTGATGTGTAAAAATATTTTATATGTAGTAACATTACTGTAAGATATAATGATAAACTCCTGTTTTAAATGATACCATATAAAAAAAATTAAATTATTTAGAAACTTAAAGCAAGCCTAATAAAATGCCAACAACAAATTAGGATTATCAACTATGACATAAGGTTTAATTAAGTGATATTTTTTATTGAAACCATTTTTTTTAATTAATAAATCACATGTTTCAAAATTTCAATTCAATGAATCTTGCTTGCTTTTGATGCAGAATTAATTGAATATTTTCTATTAAGATTTAATTGTTAATTAAGCTGGAAAAACAAAAATCTGATACTCTTATTCTTGTAAATATTTAATTCATTTCAAAATACTCATTGGGTTTTGATATATTTTGAGTATGATAAGAATCCTATTAAATTTTAAATTATTATTTGACTTGGTTTTAACGTATTGGTGAGATATAGATCAAGTTAGTCACTGGTTTTAAACTTAGGACGCACGAATTAATGTAATTAAGATAAGATATTAGATTAAAGTTTAAAAGTTAGATATGACCAATTCAAATTATTATTCAATATATTGCAACATTTAAAATTTAAAGGGAAGCCATTCATATTAGGAATATTTATAATAAATCTAAATATAAAAAATCAAACATCAATAATATTATATAAACAATAATACATAATGTGGGTGTCAACGTGCATGTGCTATGCATATGATATTTTTGTTCAACTTGTGATAAAACAAGGATATTATATTGTTTCTTATTTTATTGGTTCTAGAAGTATATTTTAGGAAGTATTTGATTTATAATAAATATCTTCTTATATTAGGACATTATTTAATATATCCTAGTTAAAATAGGAGAATATCTATTTGTGTCCTAATTCCTTTAGGAGTTAATTATATCACTTCCTATTATATTTATCTTTGTTCTAATGAGAGTTTGATTAGAATTTTTGTAGGAATCTAAGGAGATTTTGATTAAACTTCCCACTATATATATTGTTATGTTTACATAACATATAGTTGGTTAGTTGGGTGAGTATATGTCATGACATTCCAAGAATTAAGGAGAGAGCTTCAACGCAGATTGGAATGCTTCATTGATTTGATTTTATGAGTGTTTTTATTCATGTATGAGAGATTGTAATCCTACATGAATTGTTGATTAGGTTTGTCTGAGTTAGTATACACTTGAGAGAACTTGCGAGTTAAGTGTTTATGTAATTTAGTGTCAGACGTCGTGGTTAAGATTTACTTAACAGTGTGTTGTTAAGTTATCTACGACAGAGAGTGATTAGTGTCACTAGAGTTTAAGATCTTGACGAGATTTTATTTTACAAAGATTAGGTCAGTGTGTGAGAGTGAATTAACACTGTAAACGATCCTAAAGATTGTACAAATAAGAACTTAGTAAATTGTAGCTCTGTAGCTATCCGTGGATGTAGGTTTTATAACCAACCACGTAAAATCCTCCTATGTCGTTTTACATTACAGTTTACTGTTATATTATTTATAACTGCATACTTCCAAAACTTACAATTGGTATCATAGTAGATTCACTGATAGATAAGTGAAGAAGACGATCACATTGTTTTGGAAGGATGAATTTTATTCGCATTGGAGGATCCAGAACACAACCACCTCTTCTTGATGATGGTAATTATCCATATTGGAAGGTAAGAATGATGATGTACATAAAATCTTTTGATGACAAGACATGGACCAATGTGCTTAAAGGATGGATACCGCCAACAAAGTTGAATACTTTTGGTGATACTGAACCCAAATCTAAGGAGAAATGGACTGATGAAGAATATAGACGTTCAAGTTGGAACTCAAAGGCTCTCAATGCAATTTTTGCTGTAGTGGACTTAAATAATTTCGGACAGATTTCTAGGTGCAAAGTGGCCAAAGAAGCTTGGACATACTTGAGGTAAAACATGAAGGTACCGCATCTGTTAAAAGATCTAAATTGATGAGACTGAATTTTCAATTTGAAAATTTGATGATGCATGAAGATGAGTCAATTTCTGAGTTTTACTCTAAGTTATGTCACATCACAGATTTTGCATACATGCTTGGCAAAACTTTCACTGATGCAGAAATTGTTAGCAAAATAATCAGATTTGTTCCAGATAAATTTCAACCTAAAATTTCAGCTATTGAGGAAGTTAAAAACACTGATGAGATGAGAGTTGATGAACTGATAGGCATTCTTCAAAACTTTGAAATTAATCAAGTACTAGGAAGTAAAAAGAAAAAAGCATTGCATTCAATGTTAAAACTGAAAAATCTGATGATGAAAGTAATGATGAGCTTGATGAAACTGATTCTAAAAATATTGCTTTTCTAACAAAGAATTATGTCAAATTCATGAAAAAGAATTTCAGGAAAAAGAATCAATGAAAGCCATCAAACTCAAATGAAGACAAGTTTAGGAAATTCAACAAGGAGAATAACAAGAAGAAATTGAAGCAACCTGATAAGAAAGGACAGATTCAATGCTATGAATATTCTGGTTATGGGCATATTCAGTCTGAATATGCTAATCTCAAGAAGAAAAACAAAGGCTTGACAACTACTTGGAGTGATGAATCAGAATCTGATTCGGATGATCAAGAATGCATGAGTAATTTTGTTGCATTTACAGCATCTGCAGCTGATAAAGGGAAAACTGTTATGACTGACATAACAAAACACTACAGAACCAATGTTGATCGTTCAAATGAAGAAGATGGTCCAGAATACTATGAAGAGGTGCAAGAAAATTACAATGCACTCTATAGTGAATGGCTGAGTTAAAAAGAAGAAATTAAAACCTTGAAGAAGAAGATTGAAGTGCTGAAATTTGAAAAATCGTATGCTGAAAATCGCATCACAGAACTGGAAATTGCTTTCATAAAAAAAACAGCACATATTGAGAAAATTACAACAGAACTGATTGAGAACAAAAGATATGTTGATCAACTCAGAATTGGGTCAGCCAAACTCGATCAGGTCTTGAGTCTTGGAAGAGACAACTCCAACAAACATGGATTGGGGTATACAGAAGGTAATATTGCATCCTCTTCAACAACAGTGTTTGTAAAAGCTTCAACATCAGGTAAAAATTATGAACCTAACTTAATAAGGTCAAGTCCTAGTGCAAAGAGCAATGAAACATTTGTTTCTCCTCTAAGCTCTTTCAAATCCAGTCCTGAAAAGGTAAGAAAATTCATTCCAATTTGTTATTTTTGTGATAAAAAAGGACATATTAGGCCTAAATACTTTAAATTGTTAATTTTTTTGCATATAAGATCAAAATAGTTCAAACAATTACTAAAGTCACAATTGTAGTGGGTTAAGAAAGAGAAACCAGTATGCAATGTTGCTCTTACTTCTCTTAAACAATCTTCTAACGATTGATAGGTGTCTATTTATGTATTACTTTTATATCAATTCGTCCATGTTTCTTTGCTATATTCCTTGGTATTTTTATGTTTTTGTGTGGTTTTGATGTTTGTAGGAGTTTTTGAGCAACTTGCACAAAAATGGAGTAAAACCCTTCATTTTCACCTCTGCTAGTCAGTGATCTTCTCGGATTTAATTGTATTGATATACAATGAACCCGATGACATGTTATATACCGTTGGAAAGCTCTCGAAGTCTATTTTCTGGAGAAATTTACGGTTTATAAATCCATTCAGTGTACCAAAAGTTGTAATCAAAACAGTGTGAGATGTATAGAAATATAATTCCACAAGTCACTGTAGCATGTATAATACGGGGCACTGTAGCAAGTCACTGTAGCAGAGTATTTAAACACATTTTAGGGTTTTATTTTCATAACTTGAAGAGGGGAGAACGTGGTGGAGGCTGCAGCTCTGGAATTCTTTCATCTCTTGGAGTTCTTGAAGGAGAAAGGAAGCTTGGAAAGAGGAAGAACTACAATCCAAAGAGAATTACATCAAATTTGCTAAGTTTTTCCCTTCCCTTTCATTTTCTGGAATGTCTCCATGTTGTATTGTATTTACCACGTTCTTAAACATGTGTAACTGAATCTGAATTGGTTGAGGGTGATTTCAAAGCCCATGATATGGTTTTTGTAAGTTGATTGTGTAAGGAATTGTTATCCAATTCTCTAATTGAAGTTGCTTGTATTCTCCCATATTTAATGCTTATGATTGCTTGCTGATTGTATTTGAGTGGCCAACTGAATATAATCTGGTTGTGATTTATTGCTAGACTAGAAATCTTGATCCGTAATTGTCTTGAATTTCTAATCATTAGTAGCAAAATTGTGATCAGAGATTACAATTGGAGAATATAACCTAAGTTAAATAATCCGAGCTTGTGTGTTTATTGCTTAGATCAACCTATCTTTCTTATCATAATGCATCCATTGAATTAAACTCAGAGAGCTTGTTCTAGGTTGTTTAATGGATAGAGATTAAATAAAGAGCTTGTTTTATTTAACAACAAAGTAAGGAAAGATTGGGGTAATAGAGCTTGTTATTATCTACGGTTGATAACTTCAATGCTGTAATTAGATGACAATTCTACAATTAATTCGCAAATCCATATCTTGTGGTAGAGAAGGATCCCTTAACCAGCTTTCTCCCATTGATTTTTCATTCAAATTTACTTTCTGTTTTGTTATTCTTTACTTGCATTCTTATTTCATTTAGTAAAGCATTCAACAAAAATCCCCCCTGTTTAGTTTATTGTTGCTGGAAATAACAAATTCAATTAGAATCAATCCTCGTGGGAACGATATCTTACTTATCACTTTATTACTTGTGCGACTAGTATACTTGCTAGTTTCGAACGCATCAAGTTTTTGGCGCCGTTGCCGGGGATTGATTTTCTAATCGATTTGTTATTTTGTTTTCATTGTTGATTCATATTTTCTTTGTTTTTCTTTTCTGATTGTTTGTGTTTAGACAACATGGCAGTAAACTTCTATCAATTCAGTAGCGGATTTGAGCCACAAGTACCATGGAGAGTAAATGAGGTAAGCACTCCGAACATTGAACAACAACTTTCTGAGCTAACCTCTCTTGTGGAAAACATGGCTGTAGGAGATATGCAAAAATCTTATGAATGTGGGATATATTCTACGATGGAGCATCCAATCGACATGTATCCAACTTTACAAGAAGAATATATGGAACAAGCCAATGCCATGGGTGAATTTCCAGGACAAACGAGGCAATGGTATGATCCTTTCTCTAGCACTTACAATGCTGGATGGGAAGATCAACATAATTTCAGTTACTGGAATCATCAACCAATCACTCCAAATGTGATACCAAATCGGCAACAGAGTTTCAATCAACCTAGAGTGCAGCAACCATTTCAAATGCAACCACCACCAATGCCACATCCAGCACCGCAACCAGCTTCACAAAACTCAGGTATGTCTCTCGAAGATATTGTTAATGCACTTGCCACTAACACAATGCAATTCCAGCAGGAAACTGGGGCAAGTATCCAAAACCTGGCAAATCAAATGGGACAATTGGCTACTAGCATGAGCAAATTCGAGGGCCAAGACTCAGAAAAATTATCTTCTCAAACGGTGATCAATCCAAGCGAGACTGCTAGTGCGATAACTTTGCAAAGTGGAGAGCACTTAGATGTCTTGCCGGGAAAATCACAAACTGATGAAGGAGATGACACCACATCCACCATGAACAAAACATTGACTTCTCAGGTAATCCTATAACTCCCATTCCTTCATATGTTACTCCTCCACTTTTTCCTAGTAGATTTGCAAAATCGAAGAAGGAGGAACAAGAACAGAAAATCCTAGAAACTTTTTGCAAAATCGAGATAAATGTACCACTTCTGGATTTTATCGAGCAAGTACCTCGTTATACAAAATGTCTCAAGGAGTTATGCACCAGCAAGAGAAAGTTAAAAGGGAATGAGAAAGTAAGTGTGGGAGAAAATGTTTCAGCTGTACTACAAAGAAAAATTCCTCCGAATTGCAATAATCCAGGTACGATCACCATTCCATGCACCATTGGTAAAACCAAGTTTGAAAGAGCTATGTTAGATTTAGAAGCATCTATTAATGTCATGCCATATTCTATTTATGCTTCCTTAAATCTTGGACTTTTTGCGAAAACTGGTATTACCATTCAACTTGCTCATCATTTTAATGCATATCCCAAAAGAGTTGTGGAAGATGTGCTTGTGCAGGTGAATCAATTGGGTATCCCAGCAAACTTCTATGTCCTTGAAATAGAGGATGAGACATCCCCTAATCCAACACCGATTCTTTTAGGGAGACCATTCTTGAAAACTGCTAGCACCAAGATTGATGTTCATGATGGCACTCTGACCATAGAGTTTGATGGCAAGGTGATGTGTTTTAATATTTTTGAGGAAATGAGGTACTCTAATGCTGTCTCTTATACACATCTAGATGTGTATAAGAGACAGACATTATTGATTATTTGCCACAACAATGTTTTGAGTTAACTCGCAAGAATGGAGTGGATGTTGCTATTAGTGAACACATAAGGATAGAAAGTTTCAAAGAACCAAGAAAGCTGATACAATTGTCTAAAGAAGTGGAGGAAGCTGTGACAAGCTTGGATGAGACTATAGCTATCACCACAAATAGGTATGATGTTTCGTACATTGAATTTGCCTTTATCTAATGAGAAACTTCTTCCTTCTGTGATGAAAGCCAATACCTTGGAGCTTAAGTCACTTCCAGATCATTTGAATCATGAATTCTTGGGTGAGAATGATACTTTGCGAGTTACAATGGAAATGGGCCTTTCACGAATACAAGAAGAGAAACTCGTCCGAATATTTACAGATCACAAAATAGCTATTGAGTGGACAATTGTTGACATCCAAGGCCCATCCATATGCATTGACCGTATTTTGTTAGAAGAGGGATCCAAGCCCATTAGAGAAGCACAACGAAAATTGGATCCTCCCATGATGGAACCAACGTCGGGCTGAGGACGTTAAACCAAGCGCTTATTGGGAGGCAACCCAATGTTTTTGAAAAATAAAAAAAGGAAGAAAAGAAAAATAAAATGAGGTAATAATGATCGATTTTTGTGTCTCGAGGAGATTCCTTTCATAGGCCATCAAATTGATCAGGTTTTATCTCTCTTTGCCATCTGTCTTATCTGTTTTTATATTTTTTTACTTGTTTTTTGACTTTGTTTGCTATTGTGTTGTTATCTCTTTTATGTGTCTTTAGTTTCGTTTATGCTCTTTTCTTTTCCTTTCTTTTGTTTAATTTGATTACTCTGTGCTTTGAGCTCATTTGTGCAGCAGCTTGTGGAAACAATTCAAAACGGGAAGGTTAAAGCCAATGTCGAAGAGTTTTGAAAGTTGCATATTGGAGAGAAGAACAAACGCAAATCGGCAATTATCGGTTAATATCTCTCCTTTTCTTCTCTTCAATGGATGCTGATATCTTTCTATCGAACCTTCGTAAATATTTCCCTCCACTTCCTCAAAATGCTGTGTTTAAAATTTATAAAGTACGGATGACTAGACTTTGGGCATTGATGCTCCTAAATGTGCCTGCTGATATCCGATGGCTTATCGAAGCCAAAGTGAGATTGTCCGGGGAGCCGGACATTAATCTCGCAAAATACATGCCTGGTCTAGGAAAGAGCTACTACGCAAAGAGGCGAAGAGCGACAAGGTTACAAGTATGTTATAAATGTGCTAGATGGAATTGTAACCAGACTTGTCGTTCATTAGGTTTTGCGTCCAGGAATAGAGAAGATTAACTTTCATTTATTAAGAATGGTTTGAGTAATGAGTCGCTGGATAATGTTTTGTTAACTCTCGAGTCACATTCTTGTGGACTTCTTCAGCGTGAATTGCTTAATCTATGGACACAATTTCGTGATGAATTGCAGTGTTATAGTCTAGGGAATCTGACTAATAACGACCCTGTTTGCCAGTTTATAAGAAAACTGGATGGGAAGCAAATCCCCGACTCATAGAAGGCGTTTCAGCCGTTACTGGACGTAAAACCAGAGGAAGATGTGAGCCACAATCACAACTACTTGTAGATTTGAATGTGTGTTGTTGTTGTAGAATTTTTTTTTCTTGTTTCGTTTGATCTGATTATCAATGTTGTTTTTGTGTTGTTGTTGTTTGTTGATTTTGTTTGTTTTTAATTTCAAGTTTTCTTTTTGACAAACCATATGACTACCCCATGACATAAGCACACGTGTAAGACAAGTGTTGAGGTTTTGTCAACCTCCGTCGAAAGTATATCTTTACTTTTCAATGCTACACGTGGTAGCAAGTGTTGGATATGTTTTGTCAACCTCCACCGAAAGTGTATTCGTCCATTTATCCATGCTTCACGTAGGAAACCACAGTGTGTAGGTTTTGTCAACCTCGCCGAAAGCATATCTCATTTTCATACATTTTGGGGCCATAATATCTGTATCTATACCCCCACCGAATTTGGTCCGCTCCGTGTCAATTTGAGAGTTTCTCACGTGTGTATATATCCATTTTGCATCTTCTCAAATTGTCATTTTTATATAACCGTCTTGCACTTGAATCGCATAATACCTAACGTACATCATTGTCTTGCACAAGTTTAGAGCACTTTTAGAAATGGAGAAAACACCAATTCGGCGATTCCAAATATATGCGTATTTTGTGGATCGCAATTTGGTAAAGATGGAGAGTTTACAACAGCAGCTCTTGATCTTGGTAGGACATTAGCCGCGAGGGGTATTCATTTGAGTTATGGAGGGGGTAGTCTTGGGTTAATGGGGTGTGTGTCGACAGCTGCATCATTGGGAGGAAGTAAAGTTCCGGCTTATCCCTAACTTAGCTGTAACGAGATAGCGTAGGCAACACAAATCGGGAAGATTACAGTCTCTAGTATGCATGGCGTCTGCACATATGGTTGTTAATCCGATCTTCTAGCGTTGCCTGCCCGGTGGTTATGGTACATTAGAGGAGATATTTCAAATCACCTCTTGGGCACAGCTAAACATCCATCGTAAACCCTTTGGTTTGTTAAATGTTAATAATTTTTTTGATGGTTTGTTGTCCTTTCTTGATCAAGCTGTAGAAAAAAATTTCATCTCACTGTCAGCAAGGCAAATGCTGGTTACAGCTTCAACTGCAGGAGATTTAATTGACAAACTACAAGAATTCGTCTATTCACCTGATCCAAAAATGGCTCGGATAAATTGGTTTGGAGAAGGCAACAAAAGGCGTCAACTGGATTTAACCCTCCTCTGTATCTCTATTTGTCTGTTTGCTTCGTTTTTGTTTGGCTTTTCTTTTAGTGTGTTTTTATTTTAGTGATTTTTCATGTCAGTCTTCTTTTGAGTTTTTTATATCAGGTTATTTTTCTTTCGTCCCAGGTAATATTTTCTAATCTCGGTTTTTAGAGTGGCGGCTTAAAAAGTTCAAGTTCTCTTGAAACGCATTATGATCTCTTCAATCCATAATGGCTGAATAAGGAGGCTAACTTCTAAACTTTTTAGACCCATTCTAACTGACTTGTTTTTGTTTGCTGACGTGTTGGACTTTGTTATTTCATGAGTAGGTTTAATTTTATGTAATTTAGAGTTGTTATGTATTTTTGTGTATTTACCAGTTCTGACTAAAAAAAATTGTGGAAAAATCTGAGAATGGCAGAATATGGGGTTTTCTTAACTCTTGAAACGCATTCTCTCTCAATAAATCTGTAGTTTGTTTATTTCAGGTTGGTTGAAGTGTCTTGTTTCTTGTTTTGTTCTTTCATAATAAAGGTATATAGGCTGGAAACCTTAAGTCTGCGGGCTACTGGTCCTAAGGATTGTTGAAATATACAATCTTGACTCAGGTGTAACAATGCCACGTATCTCTTCTCTTGCATTTTATGGGCCAATGATAAGGCAATGATTAAATTAAGAATAACTCTTGGAAAATGATAAATGATGCATGGATCTGTGTGCTTGAAATGTTTATTGGTTTTCGCTTTGCTTTTGATTCCTTGGCAACATTGAGCACTGAGCTATTATCACTGAGTTATTTGTTTACTTAGAGAAAGTTTATGTAATTTAAGTGTTTCTTCAGATCTCAATGAATTCTAGAACTTGTTTGATGGTCACTCGAGGCGAAATCCTAGACTGTGCAACATTAGGGAAATGATTTAGGCCATCTTTGGATCGTTTGAGCCTTAAGAGCCAACCTTGACTAAAATTGATCCCTAGTTACCCTTTGAGCCTCTGTAAACCTTTTTCTTTGTTAACTCACTAAAAGATTTCCTAATCTCAATTGAATTTGTTCCAAACAGTTTTTCCCTTACCTATGAGCATGTAAATCATTCGCAATTACATTTTGAGCTATGTTCTGGTTTTGGGAAGTTAGAGGAGGTTGGATTGTGCCATGAGCAATGCAAGTGAGTTTTATTATGTTTGTAAAAAAAAAAAAAGAGAAAAAAAATCTGGACTTATCTTCCACGTACTTAAACATTGAGGACAATGTATTGTTTAAGTGTGGGGGAGTGGAATTGCAGTTTAAAAAAAAAAAGAAAAAAAAAGAGTTCTATACCCTTGGGCGTTCTTAAAAAGAATGAAACAACAAAGTGTGGGGGTGTAGTTTCTTTTGCTTTCTACAAAAAAAAAAGAAAAAAGAAAAAAAAGAGAAAAAAAAGAGAGTTTGAGTGTTCTGAATAAGTTTGGAGAGTCATTTGATGAATAAGAATGAATTTTTTATGTCATGGGCTTGAGCTCCACATAATATTGAATGAATTTATGTGTTTGTGGGTGATTTGAGCCTAATTATTATCCTTTATCATACCTTCACCCAAGCCAAACGTTACAAGCTTAATAAAGTCCTACTTGATCCTTGGTGTTGTGCATGTCTACATTAGTGGAGAGTGACTTGAAAAGCAGGCCTATGGAGTTCATTTATACACACCTCTTCAATATTAAATATGATTCATTTTTATGCATAAACTCATCCGGGTTACAAGTGATTAGGTGAGAATGGCTCTACACACAACACTTGAGGAATTGAAGTGAAGCGGAACTAATCTTTGAGATAAAATTCTTGATCAAGTGCATTATTTTGAAGTTTTCCTTGGGTTATATTTAAGTACACTCTTTGAGGCCTATTTGCAAGATGAAGCATTTGTGTGTTTTAATTTTTTGTTGATTCTGTTTCGGTTTAGTTTTATTTCATATGGTCGTAGTTGCTCGAGGACTAGCAAAGTCTAAGTGTGGGGGAATTTGATAAGTGTCTATTTATATATCATTTTTCATATCAATTCGTCCATGTTTCTTTGCTATATTCCTTGGTATTTTTATGTTTTTGTGTGGTTTTGATGTTTGTAGGAGTTTTGGAGCAACTTGCACAAAAATGGAGTAAAACCCTTCATTTTAACCTCTGCTAGTCAACCATCTTCTCGGATTTAATTGTATTGATATACAATGAACCCGATGACATATTATATACCGTTGGAAAGCTCTCGAAGTCTATTTTCTGGAGAATTTTACGGTTTATAAATCCATTCAGTGTACCAAAAGTTGTAATCAAAACAGTGTGAGATGTATAGAAATATAATTCCACAAGTCACTGTAGCATGTATAATACGGGGCACTGTAGCAATTTACTGTAGCAGAGTATTTAAACACATTTTAGGGTTTTATTTTCATAACTTGAAGAGGGGAGAACGTGGTGGAGGCTTCAGCTCTGGAATTCTTTCATCTCTTAGAGTTCTTTAAGGAGAAAGGAAGCTTGGAAAGAGGAAGAACTACAATCCAAAGAGAAATACATCAAATTTGCTAAGTTTTTCCCTTCCCTTTCATTTTCTGGAATGTCTCCATGTTGTATTGTATTTACCACGTTCTTAAACATGTGTAACTGAATCTGAATTGTTTGAGGGTGATTTCAAAGCCCCTGATATGGTTTTTGTAAGTTGATTGTGTAAGGACTTGTTATCCAATTCTCTAATTAAAGTTGCTTGTATTCTCCCATATTTAATGCTTATGATTGCTTGCTGATTGTATTTGAGTGGCCAGCTGAATATAATCTGGTTGTGATTTATTGCTAGACTAGAAATCTTGATCCGTAATTGTCTTGAATTTCTAATCATTAGTAGCAAAATTGTGATCAGAGATTACAATTGGAGAATATAACCTAAGTTAAATAATCCGAGCTTGTGTGTTTATTGCTTAGATCAACCTATCTTTCTTATCATAATGCATCCATTGAATTAAACTCAGATAGCTTGTTCTAGGTTGTTTAATGGATAGAGATTAAATAAAGAGCTTGTTTTATTTAACAACAAAGTAAGGAAAGATTGGGGTAATAGAGCTTGTTATTATCTACGGTTGATAACTTCAATGCTGTAATTAGATGACAATTCTACAATTAATTCGCAAATCCATATCTTGTGGTAGAGAAGGATCCCTTAACCAGCTTTCTCCCATTGATTTTTCATTCAAATTTACTTTCTGTTTTGTTATTCTTTACTTGCATTCTTATTTCATTTAGTAAAATCATTCAACAAAAATCCCCCCTGTTTAGTTTATTGTTGCTGGAAATAACAAATTCAATTAGAATCAATCCTCGTGGGAACGATATCCTACTTATCACTTTATTACTTGTGCGACTAGTATACTTGCTAGTTTTGAACGCATCCATACAACTGCAATTCATCACGAAATTGTGTCCATAGATTAAGCAATTCACGCTGAACAAGTCCACAAGAATGTGACTCGAGAGTTACCAAAACATTATCCAGCGACTCATTACTCAAACCATTCTTAATAAATGAAAGTTTATCTTCTCTATTCCTGGACGCAAAACCTAATGAACGACAAGTCTTGTTACAATTCCATCTAGCACATTTATAACATACTTGTAACCTTTTCGCTCTTCGCCTCTTGGCGTAGTAGCTCTTTCCTAGACCATGCATGTATTTTGCGAGATTAATGTCCGGCTCACCGGACAATCTCACCTTGGCTTCGATAAGCCATCGGATATCAGCAGGCACATTTAGGAGCATCAATGCCCAAAGTCTAGTCATCCGTACTTTATAAATTTTAAACACAGCATTTTGAGGAAGTGAAGGGAAATATTTACGAAGGTTCGATAGAAAGATATTAGCATCCATTAAAGAGGAGAAAAGAAGAGATATTACCGATAATGCGATCGGGTTTGTTTTTCTCCAAGATATGCACGTTTCAAACCTTTGGCGAATGACTTCAACTTCCGTTTGAATGTTTCCATAAGCTGCGCACAAATGAGCTCAAAGCACAGAGTAATCAAATTAAACAAAAGAAAGGAAAAGAAAAGAGCAAAAACGAAACTAAAGACACATACAAGAGATAACAACACAATAGCAGAAGTAAAAACACGTAAAAAATATATTATATACTATTATATCTATATATATATATATATAAAAACGAATACGAACGATGCAACGCGAGAGATTAAACCCTGTCATTTGATGGTCCTACGAAAGGAAATCTCCCTCGTGACGACTCAAATTGATCTATATTACCTATTTTATTTTTCTTTTCTTTTTTACTATTATATTCAAAACCTTGGGTGCCCTCCCATACAGCGTTGGTTCAACGTCCTCAAAGCCTGACGTCTATCTGTCCCTCCCACCCCATCAAATAAGTTGTGGCTCATCGAGATGTACCTCATCGATGTCCTGCATCACTAAATTCTCATAGTAAGGCTTCAACCTGTGCCCATTCACCTTGAATACTTTATCCGGTTTTAAGCTCTTGATTTCCACTGCACCATGGGGAACAACATTAGTAATAACAAAAGGTCCAACCCATCGAGATCGTAATTTACCTGGAAATAACTTGAAGCGAGAATGAAATAAAAGAACTTTCTGTCCCACTTCAAAATTCTTCCTGGAGATCATTTTATCATGAAATGCCTTAGTTTTCTCCTTGTAAATTCTGGAATTCTCATAGGCATCATTTCTAAGTTCTTCCAATTCTTGCAGTTGAAGCTTCCTGTGTTCTCCAGCAGCATCCATCTCCATGTTACAAAGCTTTACAGCCCACCATGCTTTGTGTTCGAGCTCTACTAGAAGGTGACATGGCTTACCATAGACTAACCTATACGGAGACATCCCAATAGTTGTCTTGTAAGCAGTTTGGTAGGCCCAAAGTGCATCATTCAATCGTAGGCTCCAATCTTTTCTACTCGTATTCACTGTCTTCTCGAGAATGGACTTGACTTCCCGATTTGAAACTTCAACTTGACCACTAGTTTGTGGATGATATGCAGTAGACACCTTGTGAGTGATGTTGTATTTCTTGAGCAAGGCTTCAAATGATCGTTTGCAGAAGTGTGTCCCTCTGTCGCTTATAATCTGGCTCCTGGTGTATACCAATCTCTGCAAAAATGTTAGATTTCACAAAATCTACAACAACTTTAGAATCATTAGTTCTCGTAGCTTTTGCTTCCACCCATTTAGAAACATACTCCACAGCAAGTATAATGTAACACATTACCAAAGATGAAGGAAAACCAAAGGACCCTGAAATCAAATAAATAAACCAACCCCATATTAAAACACCCCATTACCTACCACCCCCCACACACATCACAATCTCAGCAACAAGGTAATATGGGTTTTTGTGGCATTTGAGTTTTTTCGCACGTAAATTACCTGTCCTTTGACAACGGTCGCAAGCTTTGCAGAAGAGATATGCATCTTTGAACAATGATGGCCAGTAGAATCCACAATCAAGAACTTTCAGGGCTGTTCTTTTTTGTCCGAAGTGACCGCCACATGCATAAGAAATGACAGAAGGTCAAAATTGAATTAAATTCAGATTCAGAAACACACCTTCTTATCACTTGATCAGAACAATGCTTCCATAAGTATGGACCATCCCATAATATATAATATTGGTGGCATGTGTTGATCTTGATCTCTTTGAGCTCGAGTCAAGCATATTGGTAGCTTCTTTGTGGTAACTAAGTAATTAAACAATATCTCATACCAAGGGGCTGCTACATGTACAGACAGCAATTGTTCATCCGGAAAACTTTCTTGTAATGGCAGTACATCCTCGTCATGGACAATGCGACTAAGATGGTCTTCAACTAAGTTTTCACTTCCCTTCTTATCTTTGATCTCCAAGTCAAATTCCTGTAAAAGGAGAATCCACCTGATAAGCCTTGGTTTTGCATCTTTCTTTGTGAGCAAGTACCTCAAAGCTGCATGATCAGAATAAACGGTTACTTTAGTACCAATCAAATAAGATCCAAACTTTTCTAAAGCAAAAATAACCGCTAGCAGCTCTTTCTCAGTGGTAGAATAATTAAGTTGAGCATCATTTAAAGTCTGAGATGTATAGTAAGTGGCATGTGGAATTTTGCCAATTCGTTGACCCAAAACGGCACCCACAGCGTAGTCACTTGCATCGCACATGATCTCGAATGGATGACTCCAATTTGGAGATTGGATTATTGGAGTTGAAGTCAAGAGTTCCTTCAGTTTCTCAAATGCCTCTTTGCATTTCTCATCAAATTCAAAGGCCACATCATTCTGTAATAATCTGCATAGGGGCAATGCTATCTTCGAGAAATCTTTGATGAATCTACGATAAAAACCTGCTGACCAAGAAACGAACGAATATCCCGCACACTTGTGGGAGGTGGTAAGGAACATATAAGATCTATCTTGGATTTATCAACCTCTATAACCTTAACAGAAATAACATGTCCCAAAACTATACCCTGATCTACCATAAAATGACATTTCTCCCAATTCAGAACAAGGTTAGTTTTTATACATCTTTTAAGTATAAGGGTAAGGTTGTCAAGGCATTTATCAAAAGAATCACCAAAAACACTAAAGTCATCCATAAATACCTCAATAATGTTCTCAACATAATCAGAGAAAATACTTACCATACACTTTTGGAAAGTGGCAGGGGCATTGCAAAGACCGAATGGCATGCGTCGATAGGCAAATGTACCGAATGGGCATGTGAATGTAGTTTTCTCTTGATCCTCAAGGGCAATGACAATCTGATTATATCCTGAATAGCCATTAAGAAAACAATAATGAGAATGACCTGCTAATCTCTCCAGCATTTGATCAATGAATGGCAAAGGAAAGTGATCCTTGCGAGTTGCAGAATTGAGCTTTCGATAATCAAATACAAACTCGCCACCCGGTTTGGATACGAGTGGGAACTAGCTCATTATTGTCATTCTTAACCACCGTAACACCAGATTTCTTCGGAACAACTTGGACTGGACTCACCCACCTGCTGTCCGAAATTGGATAAATCACACCCACATCTAACAATTTCAAGATTTCTTTCTTGACAACTTCCATCATGGGAGGATTCAACCTCCGCTGTGCTTCTCTAGTGGGCTTGGATCCCTCTTCTTACAAGATGCGGTGCATGCATACAGCTGGACTAATACCTTTGATGTCAGCGACTGTCCACCCAATAGCCGTTTTGGGATCTCGGAGCACTCGGATGAGTTTCTCTTCTTGTAATGGTGCAAGACCCTTTGCTATTATGACTGGCAAAGTATCTTTCTCACCTTGGAATACATGCTTCAAATGATCTGGAATAGGCTTAAGCTCCAAGGCAGGTGCTTTCATCACGGAAGGTAGAAGTTTCTCATTAGATAAAGGCAATTCAATGTACGAAACATCATACCTGTTTGTGGTTATAGCTATAGGCTCATCAAAATCTGCCACAGCTTTCCTCCACTCTTTAGAACACTTGTATAACTTCCTCGATTCTCTGGAAATTTTCCTGCCCAGATGTGCTCACAATGGCTAACTTCCAATGTCATCCGTTGCGAGTTAACTCAAAAGTTTTGTTGTGCCAAGAATCATAACATCGAACTGCAAAAAACATAATCCGAAGTCACTCAGGGTACCTCATTGCCCTCAAAAATATTTGAAACGAATCACCTCACCGATCAACTCCATGGTGAAGTGCATCAATGAACACAAATCTCGTTCGGTTGCAGTTTTCAAAATGGCCTCCCTCAAAAGAGCTTCGGTGTGGGATTGGGAAATGTCCCCTCATCCTCCATTTTCCAGAACCTAGAAAGTCTGTGGAAAAACCAATTGATTTACCTCACGAATACATATTCCACAACCTCCTTTGGGATATGCAATTAGAACGTTTACCAGTTGAATTACAATACCATTTTTCGCAAGGGGTCCAAGATTCAAAGAAGCATAAATAGAATATGGCATGACATTAATAGATGCTCCTAAATCTAACATAGCTCTTTCAAACTTGGTATTACCAATGGTGCATGGAATGGTGAACGTACCTGATCTTTGCATTCCGGAGAAATTTTTCTTTGCAATACAGCTGAAACATTTTCCCCCACACTTACCTTCTCATTTCCTTTCAACTTCCTCTTGTTGGTGCATAACTCTTTGAGAAATTTTGCATAACGAGGCACTTTCTTGATAGCATCCAGAAGTGGTATGTTTACCTCGATCTTGCGAAAAGTTTCCAGGATTTCTTGTTCTTTTTCCTCCTTCCTTGATTTTGCAAATCTGCTAGGAAAAGGTGGAGGAGTAACATATGAAGGAATATTGGTTTTAGGATTTACCTTAGAAGATGATGTTTTATTCATGGTGGGAGTGGTGTCATCCCCTTCATCAGTTTGTGATTTTTTTGGTGGAATCTCTAATTGCTTCCCACTTCTCAAAGTTACAGCACTAGCATTCTCTCTTGGATTGATCACCGGCTGAGAAGGTAATTTTCCGGAGCTTTGACCCTCAAATTTGCTTATGTTAGTGGCCAATTGTCCCATTTGATTTTCCAGGTTTTGGATACTTGCCCTAGTTTCCTGCTGAAATTGCATTGTGTTAGTGGCAAGTGCTTTAACAATATCCTGAAAGAACCATACTGATTTTTTGTTGGAAGCTGGTTTTGTGGTCTGGTTTGTGATTGTGCCTTGAAAGGGGTGCCTGCAGCCTTGGTTGATTGAAACCTGGTGGTCGATTTGGTATGGCATTTTGGTGGCAATTGGTTGATGATTCCCATACGTCTTAAATTAGGGTGATCTCTCCATCCAGCATTGTAAGTATTGGAGAAAGGGTCATACCTTTGCCTTGGTTGTCCTGGAAATCCACCCTTGGCATTGGCTTGTTCTGTATCTCCTTCTTGCAAAGTTGGACACATGTCGGTTGGATGGTCCATGGCAGAACATACTCCACATGCATAAGATTGCTGCATATGTCCTACATCCATTTTTTTTACAAGAGAGGTAAGTTCACAAAGTTGATGTTCAATATTTGAAGTACTTACCTCGATTTACTCTTTTGTGGTAGTTGTGGCTCAAATTTGGACTGTTAATTGTTTGGGAGTTTCGCTGCCATTCAACTAATCAAATTTCTTGCCAACGTTTCCGTTGTTTTATTAACTAGTGCTCCACCCTATCAGCATCATTGATACTACTCCCCCCCCCCCCCCTTTTTTTTTTTTTCCATTGGTAGGGAGACCCTCATAGAAATTATTGAATTAGGAGTCCATCACTAATTTGGTGGTTGACACTAGCACCTAACCTCGTTAATCTCTCCAATATTCATGAAGTGATTCTCATTTGTGGTTGTCGATGCCACTAATTATCTTTTCTAATATTTGTAACTTTCGAGGCTGACAGTATTTCCTCCAAAAAGAGTTTACTCCATCTCATTTTCCAAGTGGTAGGTACCCTGGTGTTAGGTAGTATATACCATTCTTTTGCCGAATCCTGTATGAGAATGGGAAAGCTCTCAATTTAATTTGCTCTTCAGAAACGCCAGTTGGCTTCATACTTGAGCATACCACATGAAATTCTTTGAGGGGTTTGTTCGGATCCTCTCCTGCAAAACCAGGAAATGTAGGCAAGAGATGAATCAGTCCAGATTTAAGTTCAAAATCTATCTCAAAATTGGTGCTTATGCATAGCGGTTGTTGATCAATAATTGGAGCCGCTAACTCCTTAAGAGTCTGATCGTTTTCCATCGCCATGCTTCCGATTCAGATTTGATTGAACTGCAAGAAGATGGGAGGGAAGTGTGTCGTGCAAGGTCAAATTCTGGAGGTGGAGTTGAAATTGACTGATTTAGCCTTAAATTCGAGGATTGGAGAAATTCCTTAATTCTCTTAAGTCGCTGATCCGCTTCTCCCTCGACCTAAAAGCCTAAACACAAACCATCAGGAAATAACAATCGAGATCAGTAGTAAAAATAGAATACCAAATTGATTAGAAAATCCAATCGCCCCCGCAACGGCGCCAAAAAACTTGATGCTTCGAAACTAGCAAGTATACTAAGTCCACAAGTATAAGTGATAAGTAGATTATCTTTCCACAGGTCTGATTCTATTGAAATTTGTTATTTTTATAGCCACAACAGAATAAATGAGGGGTTTTTTGTTGAATGATTAACTAAATGAAATAATAATGCAAATTAAGAATAACAAAACAGAAGTTAATTTGAATAAAAGATCAATGAGGGAAATCTGGTTACGGGATCCTTCTCTACCACAAGATATGGATTTGCGAATTAATCATAGAATTGTCATCCAATTACAGTATTGAAATTATCAACCGTAGATAACAACAAGCTCTGTTATCCCAATCTTTCCTTACTTTGTTGTTAAATAAAATAGGCTCTTTACTTAATCTCTATCCATTAAACAACCTAGAACAAGCTCTCTAAATTTAATTCATGGATGCATTATGAAAAGAAAGACAGGTTGATCTAAGCAATAAACACACAAGCTCGGATTATTTAACTTAGGTTATATTCTCCAATTGCAATCTCTGATCACATTTTTGCTACTAATGATTAGAAATTCAAGACAATTACGGATCAAGATTTCTAGTCTAGCAATAGACAATATCCAGATTATATTCAGTTGGCCACCCAAAATACAATCCAGCAAGCAATCATAAACATTAAACATGGGAAAATACAAGCAACTTCAATTAGAGAATTGGATAACAATTCCTTGCACAATCAATTCACAAAAACCATATCAAGGGCTTTGAAATCACCCTCAACCAATTCAGATTCAGTTACACATGTTTAAGAACTTGGTAACGTGGTAAATACAATACAACTTGGAGACATTCCAGAAAATGAAGGGAAGGGAAAAACTTAGCAAATTTGATGTAATTCTCTTTGGATTGTAGTTCTTCCTCTTTCCAAGCTTCCTTTCTCCTTCAAGAACTCCAAGAGATGAAAGAATTCCAGAGCTTTAGCCTCCACCATGTTCTCCCCTCTCCAAGTTATGAAAATAAAACCCTAAATGTGTTTAAATACTCTGCTACAGTGACTTGCTACAGTGCCCCGTATTATACATGCTACAGTGACTTGTGGAATTATATTTCTATACATCTCACACTTTTTGATTACAACTTTTGGTACACTGAATAGATTTATAAACCGTAAATTTCTCCAGAAAATAGACTTCGAGAGCTTTCCAACGGTATATAATATGTTATCGGGTTCATTGTATATCAATACAATTAAATCTGAGAAGATGGTTAACTAGCAGAGGTGAAAATGAAGGGTTTTTACTCCATTTTTGTGCAAGTTGCTCCAAAACTCCTACAAACATCAAAACCACACAAAAACATAAAAATACCAAGGAATATAGCAAAGAAACATGGACGAATTGATATAAAAGTAATACATAAATAGACACCTATCATAAGTCACCGACAATGATAGGTAACTGGTGACGAGTGGCCAATGGAATGTGTCATTGACGGCAATACGTCAAGGGTGACTAATGGCCACTGAATGTACCATCGACGGTGATATGTAACGGGTGGTATGTTCTATGAAATGGGTATTAAGAAACACATGTCAAGACGGTGATACATAACGGATGACATATTATGAATTATATTTCATGAAAGTCCTACCATGAGTGTTTGTGTCGTGTCCTTAAGTTTTGTTCCTTGAATGCGCAAAGAATGTGTTTCTCATGATTTTAAGGGCTATACACTCATGTGTTTGATATGTGCAACAATGTGTAAGACAAGCACCCTATATGTGCTTAAGATGTGCATAGAATAGGCTAGAGGGTGTATTAATTGTGTTGGGAAATAATTTTATAGGTGAGAATTATGTAGGAAGCAAGACATCCATGTTTTGAATGATGATTTTGGGTGTGGTGATCATAGAAAATGATCTATGAATATTGACCCAACACAAAACCAGTGTAGGAGTGCCGAATGAATCGTGCAGGAGCGCTTGTATCGGGATACATATGTCTTGAGATAGAAACTTGGCACAGTTGCCCCATGGTGTTTGCGCAAGAGTGCAAACTTTGATTCTAGGATACTGTTTGGTCAACTTGTGGGTGATAGGTGTCTATTTATGTATTATTTTCATATCAATTCATCTATGTTACTTTGCTATATTCCTTGGTATTATTATGTTTTTGTGTGGTTTTGATGTTTGTAGGAGTTTTGGAGAAACTTGCACTAAATTGGAGTAAAACCCTTCATTTGCACCTCTGCTAGTCAGCCAACTTCTCAGATTTAATTGTATTGATATACAATGAATCAGATGATGTGCTATATACCATTGCAAAGTTCTAGAAGTCTATTTTCTAGAGAAATTTACGATTCGTGAATCCATTTAGTGTACCGAAAGTTATGATCAAAATGGTGTGAGAAGTGCAAAATTGTAATTCCACAAACCACTGTAGCATGTTATTATACGGGACACTGCAGCAGGTTACTATAGCAGAGTATATAAACATATTTTAGGGTTTTATTTTTATAATAGGAAGAAGGGGGAGAACGAGTTGGAGGCTGTCTCTCTGGATTTCTCTCATCTCTTGGAGTTCTTGAAGGAGAAAGAAGGCTTGGAAAGAGGAAGAACTACAATCCTAAAGAGATTTGCAAAGGATTTGCTAAGTTTTTCCTTTCCCTTTCATTTTCTAGAATGTTTATATGTTGTATTGTATTTATGATGTTTTTGAACATGTGTAACTAAATCTGTTTTGGTTGAGGGTGATTTCAAAGCCCTTGATATGGTTTTTGTGAGTTGATTGTGCAAGAAATTGTTATCCCATTCTCTAATTGAAGTTGCTTCTATTTTTCCATATTTAATGCTTATGATTGCTTGCTGATTGTATTTGGGTTGCCAACTGAATAGAATCTGGTTGTTGTTTATTGCTAGTGATACCGGATTTTCGAGATATGGCTCTGATACCAAATCTGATACCAGGCTGCTGGATTATAATAGATGAGGATAGGATCTTCAAGTTGATTATCAACTCAACCAATGGCTGGAACAAATAGAATGGAACCTCACAAACACTCTTTGAAAGGATAACAAGCTCACCACCAGGGTAAACACCAATGGGATACAGAAAATTCACCACCCAAGGATGTAAACCAAGGATACAGGGCTTAAACTAACTCACCACTCTATGGAATCTACCAAGAGATACAGAGTTAAAGATAAATCAGTATAAATACTGAAATTTCACTCAAATTCGAATTCAAAACTTCACTGCCTTGAACACACAACTTTGGGACTTTAAATAACTTGGAACAATCCTCCAAGCATAGGTAAAAGACAATAATTAGATGTGTTCAACAATTACAGCTCAAATAATACATTGACAACTCAATTATTGACTAAGACTCATAAGTAAACACATTAGGTAATAAAAGAACAACCAACTAAGCTAGAAATTCAAATTCCAACCAACTAAGCAATCAAATTCAAATTCTAGAGTAGACTTTAATGCACCATTAACTATGAACCAGCTGTGAAGAGATAGTCCTAGATTCCTGCAGACAACTCCAAATGACACATTGACAAATGTGTTAGAAAGCTGACTTCAAGATCTTTTATAGCCCCAAATCTTGACATTTAATTCTCTGCACAGCAATACCAGTTCTTTTACGAAATTATCCCTCATTCTGGTTCATGTGCACTCCTGACCATTGAACAATTGCAACCCCTGGATGAGCTATCATGCATCCCATGATTGCAACCACTCCTTGTCCAGCTCCCTGGTTGAGAAAGTCTCGCCTCGAGTCTTGATTGTTTGTTTCACCAAGATAAGACTAAGGTCATAGATATCTAAATGTGTTGAACCCCATAATGCTCAGGTGCTCAACTTTGTAAGCATTCTCTCCAATGCTTGTAAAACGTTGAACGGTCCATCACCTCTAGGCTTCAACTTGGCATATTTGCCTGGAGGAAACCTTTCTTTCTAAGGTGTATCCACACTAGATCTCCTTCTTTGAACTCAGAATACTTCCGATGTTTGTTTGCTGCAGCTTTATACTTCTCATTTTGCTTCAAAATCTTCTCTCGAACTTGTTCATGTAGTTTCTTGATGTTCTTAGCTCTCTCCTCTGCATCACTGCTAAATTGAGTTTTGGCAGGAATAGGAGCTAAATCCAAAGGACTTATTGGATTCTTGCCATAAACAACCTCAAAAGGACTATGACCAGTGGTTTGACTTGATGATCTGTTGTAAGCAAACTCAACTTGAGGTAAAACAAGATCCCATTGTCGTAAATTCTTACCAACATAACTCCTCAGAAGATTTCCCCAGCTTCTGTTGGTAACTTCAGTTTGTCCATCTATTTGAAGATGATGAGATGAACTAAAGGTAAGTGTAGTCCCCAGCTTTTTCCAAAGTGTACGCCAAAAATGAGATAAGAACTTTGGATCACGATCTGAGACTATGGCCTTAGGAATGCCATGCAATTTCACAATCTCCTTGAAGTACAAATCGGCCACATGGGTCGCATCATTTCTCTTGTTACAGGGGACAAAATGAGCCATTTTAGAAAATCGGTCAACCACCACCATGATTGAATCTTTGTTTCGCTGTGTTCTAGGCAATCCCACCACAAAATCCAAGCTAATATCTTCCTATGGATCATTAGAAACAGGTAATGGAGTGTACAAACCAGTATTCTGCCCATGACTTTTTCCCACGTGACAAATTGTACACCTCTTCACGTGCTTCATCACATCCCTTTCCATCTTCGGCCAATAGAAGTTTTTTTTCACAATAGCAATAGTTTTGTTTCTCCCAAAATGACCGCTAATGCCACTGCCATGTGCTTCATTAATGATTAATTCTCTCAAGGAACATTGAGGAATACACAATTGGTTTGCCTTGAGTAGATAACCATCTTGC
Source organism: Boswellia sacra (assembly GCA_013180625.2). Classification (NCBI taxonomy): domain Eukaryota; kingdom Viridiplantae; phylum Streptophyta; class Magnoliopsida; order Sapindales; family Burseraceae; genus Boswellia; species Boswellia sacra. Next base: position 227,690 of record SNVD02007489.1, read on the forward strand.
AAAACAAATTGGTTAGATGAAAACTCATTACAATTACTCCATATTTTGCCAAAATCTGGATCATCACCTTGTAAAGCTCTTTTAAAACCTCAAACCCAACAACATTCACTTGCATAGAGGTCAGCAAAGAATGTCTTCGACTTAAGGCATCAGCCACCGCATTTTGAACTCCAGATTTGTGCTTGATGGTAAAGTTGAAAGCTTGAAGAAACTCTACCCATCTGGTATGTCGAACATTAAGCGTTTGTTGGCTGTTGATGAACTTCAAAGCTTCATGGTCAGAATATAGAACGAATGGTTTTGGCAAGAGATACTGACTCCAATGCTTCAAAGCTCGACAAATAGCATACAACTCATTGTCATAAGTTTAGTACTTTTTGCGAGATGCATTCAATTTTTCACTAAAGAAAGCAATTGATCTGCCTTCTTGGCTAATAACAGCATCAATACCAATATTGGAAGCATCACATTCAACTTCAAAAACCTTGCTGAGATTTGGAAGTGATAAGATAGAAGCTTCTATCATCTTCTTTTTAGGCACCAAAAGAACTGGGACAGCACAAAGACTCATACTTTCCCTCACTAACCCTTTAGTGATAAGCTCATCAACCTGCCGTTGTAATTCTTCATGTTCTGTAGGAATCATTCGATAGGCTGATTTATTTGGCAACACAGCACTTGGAACAAGATCAATACAATGTTGTATGTCTCTCATTGGAGGAAGGCCTGGTGGTATCTCATCTGGTACAACATCATGGTATTCTTCAAGAAGATACTTCATCTCTAGAGGCGGTTCGTTACTAACTTCATTTTCTTCTAACAACAAGAACACATAAATTTCACTTCCCCTCTCCAACTCTCTTCTACATTCTGTTTGGGTAAGCAAAGCATTTCCCTCCCCTTTAGTAGGTTTAGGAACACCTTCTAACTTCGAAGGACCCAAAATAACTTTGACCCCATCTTTAAAGAATGTATAAGTATTCCTATAGCCATCATGCATTACTCTCCTATCATACTGCCATGGTCTACCAAGAAGTAAATGACAAGCATCCATAGGAACAACATCACACCATATTTCATCCTTATACTTTTTCCCAATAGAAAATGAAACAAGGCAGCGTTTGTTTACCTTGATCTCGTTATCTTTTCGCAGCCATGAAATCTTGTAAGGTTGGGGATGCTTCTCTGTTTGAAGGCCAAGTTTATCAATCATCTCCGTAGACACCACATTTTCAAAGCTGCCACCATCAATAATAACATTGCACACCTTACCATGAGAAGTACATCTGGTATGGAAGATATTTTTGCGAAGCCAATCATCTTCTCGTTCTTGGGCAATATTCAAACTTCTTTGAATAATAAAGAGAGAATCACCTTGATCTGCATAAGTGACTTCCTCTTCATCAGCAAATTCTGGATTGCTGAAATTGATCAGGGCATCTGTCTTGATCTCTTCATCACTTTCTTCCTCTACTAGTGTTACAATTTTATGATTAGGACACTCGGAAGCAATATATCCATAGACTTGGCATTTGCAACAGCGACGGGAACTAGCATTTGAAGAGCTTTGGGCTTGTTTGGAACTATTACCTTGCTCATTCTTTGAAGAAGCTTTTGGGTTTGTTTTCACACCTGTTTTAGGCTTAGGATAAGAACTATTGCCATGATTGGGAGTGCCATCGCGATTAGCAAAACGAGAGTTGCGAACGTGTGCCTCTTTAAGCTGTTTCTCCACTCTAAGAGCAAGCTTACACATATCATTGTAGGACCAGTAGGGTTGCAATTGGACACATTGCAGATTTCAGATCTCAATCCCCCAAGAAAACGTGCTATGGTTTGTTCTTCTGGTTCGGTCAGATCGCATTTCATCATCAAATTATCAAATTCTGCCACATACTCTTCCACAGATAACTCTTTTTGCCTGAAATTGTGAAACTTAAGGAAAACATCTTGCCTGTAATTTTCAGGCAGGAATTTCCTCTTAAGCTCTCTTTTCATTTTCTCCCATGTCAAAATTCGACCTCTGCCCTCTCTTTCTCTTTGTTTCTTCAAATTCTCCCACCATAAAGAAGCATACTTCTTTAGCTTGATTGCAGCAAGCTTGACTTTACGAATTTCAGGCACATTTTTGCATTAAAAAATACGCTCAACCGTATTAAGCCAATCAATGAACTCATCAGGATGCATTCTTCCTTCAAATTCTGGAATGTCAACCTTCACATCAAAATCTTGGAAGAAATGATTTCGTAATTCATGAGGAAGAGGTGGAGTGCTATCACTAGATGCTTCGCTACGCTGATTGTGAAATGGATTATCATCATCATGGACTGCATTTTCCCATTCGTCACCATTTTCACCCCTATCTTCTTGATTTTTCATTACCTCCAAACGTTGCTGGACTTGCTGGAGCTGCCGCCTGAGATCTTCAATGATCAAATCTCGTTCGTCTCTTTGAGGAGGAGGCGGTTGGCTAGTAGAAGCAACCTTGCGAGTGCGACCGGCCATTGAACCAAAAGCTCTGATACCAATCTGATACCGGATCTTCGATATATGGCTTTGATACCAAATCTGATACCGGATCTTTGAGATATGGCTCTGATCCCAAATCTGATACTGATGAACACTTAAATATGCATGTTTAATAAGAGTTTAGTTTATCATATTGCATTAATAGTGTCATTAAATTCCTCAACTTAAGCATATTTGTAGCATTTGCATCTTTAGAATTAATTTCTCTTAATTTTGGTTTTGTTACAGGTTCGGTAAAATGGGCATAACTCTCTATTTATAGATCAGAATGGTGCAATTCTTAATGTTTTGGAAAGCTGATTTAATTGTCTACAAGATTGCATTTCAGAAGCATCATCAAATTCGGGCTCTTAGTGGACCAAAATTAGGCTTGAAGTGAACCATCTACAGTCTCGGCCCAGTCTAACCAGGCCTCAGTATTTGGACCGTATCTCTCAAAATACGTATCCAAATTGTGCAAATCAATATGTTCTAGAAAGCTGAGAGAAATATCTACAACTTTCATGAAGACATGTGATTAAAATTCACAATATTTCGATGTCAAAATGGATGGTCAAAGTCGGTGCCTAATGATCCCAATTGTCAAAGATATTTACAACTAATATTTGACAATTATGCCCTTGTAATTTGACAAGTTTGCCCCTGGATGTATCTATAAATAGAGGTGCCTTGTGACCCATTAGGGCATCTTGGCCTTGGCTGGAACATTTTGGCTTTGGCTAGGATCTTGTATTGTGTTTTGTGTGTTTATGTTATTAATGAATTTCCTTTTCTTGCATTTTATTTTCTTTCTATTATAATGTTCTTCTAATTTCTCTTTTGCTAAGGTGAAAAGGTGAAACCCTTGATATGAGAATAAGGACTCTCTAACCCTTAATATGTGCTTAATAATCTTAATCTTATAATGTTTATTCAATATGATTTATATTTAATTTCTTAATCAATCTTGATACCACTCGTAAAGTGGAGGTCTTGATCCATTGTCGACAATCCTTGGCACATCAAATGCTTGGATCCTTTCTAGATGATGTATGGTTCTTCCTTACCGACACGAATCTATTAGGAACCTTGATTTGTTGTAGACATATGGTGATTGGCACATTGGATGCTTGAACCCATTTACAAGAAGTGGTATAAATATTGGTAATGAAAAAAATATAATTCATATAACTAAAATGGGTTAATTATCCTTATTTGAAATATCAAGGGCGGATCCCCTAACCTTAGCCTTCATTGTTATTGTGTGAATTCCTCTTGTATTTTAATTATTCTATTGTTTATGAACTTTTTATTTTATTTACTATGGTAGGTTCTACCACCTTATGAAATTGTTCTTTAATTTACTATGGTTGGTTATACCACCTATTCCCATGGATGGTTTTACCTCCTCTTTGCTTTTTTGTTTTTATATTTTGAATGGTCGTAATACACCTACCATCTTACATATTTATTGATATTCTCTGTTATTTCTTGAATCATCCATATCACATTGTTTAGCTTATAATTTTGTAACGCTTAAAATTCCCTTCCTCGTGGAGGACCACCGGTCTCACCGGGTTTTATTTACTTCGCCACGCCTAGACTTGGGAGAACAATCTTTTCTCGATGTGGTCAAGTTTTTTGGCGCCGTTCCGGGGAAGGTAAGAAATTGGCGTGCAAAATGTAATGATTCTCTTTTCTCATCTTAGATCTAAATTTTTTATTTTTTTTTTGTGTGTTCATCTTTTCTCTCTTTTCTTCTCTTTTTCTTACATGAAAATTTGGTCACGAACATCTAGTGGTAGACTTGTTAGAAAAACATCATCTTCCTTAGAAAACATGGCCGACAATCAAGTGGATAGGTTCACGGATGAAGGGGACAATCGTTCCCAACAAAATGATCAAAATCAACCAAGAAACCTCAGAGAGTTCATGAATCCGGTAAGAACTAGTGCACCATCTTGTTTAGTTTCTCCTCCCGATTCAATCCATTTCAACTTCAATCCAGTTTTCTTCGACTTCTACCCACTTTTCATGGCCTTGACATGGAGACCCCCATATTCGCAAACTTGAAAACTCTTTGAAGAGGTATTAGCTCCTACACTGACCCAAATTGTAGCATAAACACCATTAGATTAAAGCTTTTTCCTTTTTCTTTAAAAGATAAAGCTAGAACATGGCTACAAATTTGAGGTCGAATTCCATCAGTTCATGGGATGAGATGAAACAACAATTTTTGAAAAAAATTTTTCCTACCCATAGAACAAATTCTCTTAAAAGACAAATTTCTGATTTCTCTCAAAAACAAGGAGAAAACCTTTACCAATGTTGGGATAGGTATAAGGAACTACTTAATACCTGTCCTCACCATGGGTTTGAAACGTGGAGAATAGTTGCACATTTCTATGAAGGGTTAACACCTCAAGATAGACAACTATGGAATTAATGTGTAATGGAGAATTTAAGAAAAAGACCTGATGAAGCACTTGACTTCTTCTAGATTTCTTGGCAGAAAAGCCAAACTTAGGGACACTGCTGGACATCCATACATTAGCGGTACCAGGCAAGGCCCCAACCTCGACATCCAATAGAGGCATTTACAACATTAGGGAAGACCATGACCTTCAAGCCAAATTTGCATCCCTAGCTAGAAAAGTCGAGGCTTTAGAGATGAAAAAGAGTGGTCAAATGAAATCTATTCAAGAAAATGTCTGTAACATTTGTGATGACAATGACCATTCTACTGATGATTGCCCAACTTTGCCTGCCTTTAGGAATGTCTCCATGAAGAAGCCAATGCCTTGAACACTTTCAAAAGGCCAAATCACAATCCATATTCACAAACCTACAATCCTGGTTGGAGAAATCATCAAAATTTTAGCTGGAAAAATGATAATCATGGACATCTTCACAAGTCCCTTTTCAAGCACAACAAAATTTTCAAAATTCTCATGATCATGCATATTCTCCTTCCTCCACCTAGAATGACCTTCAGAAACAATTGCATTCATTCATTACAAAGCAAGAGACTTTCAATAGTCAAACTGCTCAAACATTAGCAAATTTGTCAGAAACTCTTGCAAAATTTACATCTACATTTAGCATCCAAGAGAAGGGAAAATTTCCTTCTCAAACATTGCAAAACCCCAAAGATCAATCTAACTCAAATGCGGGGAGTTCAAATAACCATTATTTTGACGAAGCCAAGTCAGTCATGACCCTTCGCAATGGTAAGGTCGTTGAAAAACACATTCCTGACCCTTGTGAGAAAGAAGAAGAATCGATCTCTAAAGGGTAGGAAGAGGTTGCCAAACCAACACCTAGCGAAGAGGAAACCAAATCCTCATCTGTGCCTCCATTTCCTCAAGCATTAGCCACACAAAAAAAGCAAACTCACAATTCTGAAATCTTTGAAATTTTCAAACAGGTAAAGGTCAACATTCCCTTGCTTGATGTGATCAAACAGGTAAAGGTCAACATTCCCTTGCTTGATGTGATCAAACAGGTACCTTCTTATGTAAAATTTTTGAAAGACTTGTGCACTGTGAAAAGAAAACTGAATGTGAAAAAGAAGGCCTTTCTAGCTGAGCAAGTAAGTGCTATCCTTCAAAATAATAATACAGTGAAATATAAGGATCCAGGTTGTCCTACAATTTCATGTGTTATTGGAGACCATAAATTTGAACAAGCTTTACTTGATCTTGGTGCTAGTGTGAATTTGCTTCCATACTCAGTTTTTCAAAAACTCAATCTAGGTGAGTTAAAACCAACTTCTGTCACTCTTTTGCTTGCTGATAGATCAATTAAAGTACCAAGAGGAATAGTAAAAGATGTGTTAGTTCAAGTTGATAAATTCATTTACCCAGTAGATTTTATCGCCTTGGACACACAACCAGTGGAAGTAAGCAATTCAATTCCTGTTATTTTAGGGCGTCCATTTCTAGCTACTTCTAATGCTTTGATTAATTGCAGGAATGGAGTAATGAAGCTATCATTTGGGAACATGACATTAGAACTTAATGTTTTTAATATGTGCAAACAACCAAATGAAGAAGAAGATGAAATTGATGAGGCCAATGTGATTGAATCTATTGTGGAAGAATCACATCCAAAAAGGGAGTTCTTCTGACCCTTTGGAAACTTGTTTAGTGAATTCATTAGAATCAAGTATGGAACTAGAGTCTGATCTTTCTGATATATGTTCTTTATTGGATTGTGCACAGGTGATGGAAAAAGGCTCAAAATCAAGATTTGAAGAATTGGGGCAAATGAATGAAAACAAGGAAGAGGAAGCTCCTAAGTTAGAATTGAAGCCCTTACCTGAAGGACTGAAATATGCATATCTTGGGGAGAATCAGACATATCCGGTGGTAATTTCCTCATCCCTCACATGCGAGCAACAAGGTAAGTTGATAGAAGTGCTTAAAAGGCATAAAAATGCAATTGGGTGGACTTTAAAAGATATAAAAGGCATTAACCTTTAATTTGCACACATAGAATACATTTAGAGGAAAATGCCAAAACATCTCAACAACCTCAAAGGAGATTAAATCCACACATGAAAGAGGTCATTAGGGCTGAAGTTCTCAAACTACTTGATGTGGTAATTATCTATCCTATTTCTGATAGTAAGTGGGTAAGCCCTACACAAGTAGTACCTAAGAAATCTGGCATTACAGTAGTTAAAAATGAAAAGGGTGAATTATTGCCAACTCGTGTCTCATCTAGTTGGAGGATGTGCATTGATTATAGAAAATTAAATGCTGTCACTAGAAAAGACCATTTTCCCTTACCCTTCCTTGACCAAATTCTTGAAAGAGTAGCAGGAAAACCCTACTACTGCTTTCTTGATGGATACTCAGGCTACTATCAAATTTCCATTGCACTTGAAGACTAAGAAAAGACCACATTCACGTGCCCCTTTGGCACTTTTGCATTTAGGAGAATGCCTTTTGGACTTTGTAATGCTCCAGCTACTTTTCAAAGATGCATGCTAAGCATTTTTAGTGATAAGGTCGAGCATTGTTTAGAAGTTTTCATGGATGATCTAACTGTCTTTGGAAACTCTTTTGATAATTGTCTTGGAAACTTAGAAAAAGTCCTAAAAAGGTGTGTAGAAAAAGGTCTTATCTTGAATTGGGAAAAATGTCATTATATGGTCACTTCGGGAATTGTCTTAGGCCATGTGGTGTCTTCTAAAGGAATTGAAGTGGACAAAGCAAAAGTGGAATTAATTTCCCATTTGTCTTCACCAAAAACAGTTAAAGAGGTTCGTTCATTTTTAGGGCATGCTGGATTTTATAGGAGGTTCATAAGAAATTTTAGTGCTATATATAAACTTCTTTGTAACCTCTTAATAAAAGATACTTCATTTGAATGGACTTAAGAATGTCAAAATGCCTTTGATACATTAATTGGGCTTTTAACTACTGCTCCAATTATGCAATCTTCTGATTGGTCCTTGCCTTTTGAATTGATGTGTGATGCAAGCGACTATGCAGTTGGTGCTGTCTTAGGACAAAGAAAAGAAGGTAAGCCTTATGTAATATACTATGCAAGTAGGACTTTAAACGATGCACAAATGAATGACACAACAACTGAGAAAGAACTACTTGCAGTAGTATTTGCATTGGACAAATTTCGATCTTATTTAATTGGCTCTCCAACAATTGTTTACACTGACCATGCAGCTGTGAGATATTTAATGACTAAACAGGATGCAAAACCTAGATTGATACGATGGATCTTATTGCTCCAAGAATTTAACATCACAATAAAGGATAAGAAAGGAGCTGAAAATGTCGTTGCTGATCATCTTTCAAGACTAACGACAGAGACATTAATTGAAACTTCACCTATCAATGATTCTTTTCCTGATGAATTTTTATTTTCCGGTGCTACTGTACCTTGGTTTGCTAACATTGTAAATTTTCTTGCGACAGGGAAAATGCCACCTCATTGGAATGCTCAAGACAAAAGAAAATTTTTAACCGAGGTGAAAAATTTTTACTGGGATGACCCATATCTGTTCAAATATTGTCCAGACCAAATAATGAGAAGATGCATACCCGACAATGAGGTAAGTAGTGTCATTAACTTTTGTCATTCTGAAGCATGTGGAGGACATTTTTCATCTAGAAAAACAGCTGCTAAGATCTTACAATGTGGATTTTATTGGCCCACCTTATTTAAAGATGCACATGCATTTTGCAAAACGTGTGAAAATTGTCAAAAATTGGGATCTATTTCAAAAAGAAACATGATGCCGTTGAATCCCATTCTTGTCGTTGAAATCTTTGACTGTTGGGGTATTGATTTTATGGACCTTTTCCACCGTCATTTGGTTTTGTGTACATCCTTGTTGCAGTGGACTATGTTTCAAAATGGGTCGAGGCAATTCCATGTCGAAACAATGATCACAAAACAGTTGTCAAATTTTTGAAGGAGAATATCTTGAGTAGATTTGGAATTCCTCGAGCCATTATTAGTGATGGGGGTACACATTTTTGTAACAAACCATTTGAAACTTTAATGAAGAAATATGGAATAACCTATAAAATTTCTACACCTTATCACCCACAAACAAGTGGACAAGTTGAATTAGCTAATAGGGAGATAAAACAGATCTTAGAAAAAACGGTTAACCCAAATCGTAAAGATTGGTCTTTAAGACTTAAGGATGCACTTTGGGCTTACCGAACTGCTTTCAAAACATCATTGGGAATGTCTCCTTATAGATTAGTTTATGAAAAACCTTGTCACTTGCCTGTGGAAATTGAGCATAAAGCTTATTGGGCCATTAAAACATTTAACACAAAATCTGAATGATGCTTGCAAGTTACGTAAACTCTAACTGAGTGAACTTGAAGAAATCAGGAATGAGGCTTATGAAAATTCTAAAATCTACAAAGAAAAAAATGAAGGTTTTTCCTGACAAATTTATTGTTAGAAAATCTTTTGAACCTTCACAAAAAGTTCTTTTGTATGATTCAAGGTTGCATTTATTTCCTGGTAAACTTCGGTCACGTTGGACTGGGCCTTTCATTGTTAAAAATGTTTTCCCTCATGGAGCAGTTGAAATTGAGAACCCAAAAAATGGTCATGTGTTTAAAGTTAATGGACAACGGTTAAAACCATTCTTTGAAAATTTTGACTAAAATGAAGAGTCCATTACTTTAGTCGATCCTTTTTAAGGATTGATCTTTCCCGGTCAAGTGGCGGATACGGTACTCCGTGACTTTTAAAGTCGGTTTTTCAGTTCCCTAAAAACTGTTGCTCACCTTGCATTCATTTTCTTTTCTTTTCTCGCATTTTCACATGGACACCATTCTCTCAAATCTGCACAAACATTTTCCCTCTCTTCCTCCAAATGATTTGCTTAAAATTTACAAAGCTCGCACAGAAAGAGTAAGGATGTTGATGTGTAAGGGTATGCCTGTCGAAGTAAGATGGTTAATTGAAGCCAAGGTTCGATTTTCTTATGAATTTTCAGATAATCTTGTTTCTCACATGCCAGGTATGGGAAAAAGCTCTTATGCCAAAAAGTGAAGAGCGAAAAGGTTACAAGTTTGTCCCAAATGTGCAAGATGGACTTGTAACCAACGTTGCCGCTCCTTAGGATATTTGTCTAATAATCGAGAGGATAAACTACAATTCATCAAGAATGGACTGAGTAGGGAGTCTTTGGATGATATCCGAGTGACTCTTGAGACACATTCTTGTGGACTTGTGCAGCGTGAAATTTTTAATTTGTGGACACAATTCCGAGATGAGCAGGAACGCTATAGTCTTGGGAATCTGACTCAAAACGACCCTGTTTGCCAGTTTATAAGAAAACTGGAAGGGAAGCATATCCCCAACTCATAGAAGGTGTTTAAGCCGTTTCTGGACGTAAAACCAGAGGAAGATGTGAGCCACAGTCACAACTACCTGTACATATGCATGCGTGCCATCATTTTTGAATTTTAATACCTCATTGCTGCCATTTTTGAATTTTTATCTTTTGTTTGACTTTTGGTGTCTTATTTCATCATCTTTTGACCTTTTCTATGCATTATTGTCATATTTTTCAAAAAGCAACCGAGCTACCTATTTAGATGTCATCATTAGCATACCTTTTTGCACTCTATAAATACCACATCTCTTGTTCTCTTCTTCACACATAGTTAGAGAGTTGCATAGACATGGAGGGAACTTCACAACGTCGAATCCAAAGGATATGTGTATTCTGCGGATCTCGACCGGGTAAAAGTGAGGAGTTTGTAGAAGTAGCAAAATATCTTGGTAGGCTACTGGCTGAAAGAAAGATTCATGTGGTTTATGGGGGAGGTAGCCTCGGGTTAATGGGTTGTGTGTCAACAGCTGCACATGTAAGAGGCACTCAAGTTTTAGGAGTTATTCCTAAAGCTTTGGCTGTAGAAAGTATTGTTGGAAAAACGGTTGGGAAAGAGTTACAGGTCTCCTCTATGCATGAACGCATGGCACATATGCTCATCAATTCAGATGCCTTTATTGCTTTACCAGGTGGCTTTGGCACTCTTGAAGAAAATTTTTCAAATTGCCTCTTGGGCCCAACTGAATCTCCATCAAAAACCCATAGGTTTGTTGAATGTCAAAAATTTCTTTGATCCTTTGATAAGTTTGGTTGATGCAGCTGTGGAACAGAATTTTATCCCTCATTCAGCGAGAAAGATCCTTGTTTCTGCCACTTCTGCTGGTGAGTTACTTGACAAATTACAAGAAGTTGAGTATGAACTTGACCCAGCTAGTACTCAAATTAATTGGGCAGGAGGGCAAAACAAAAAGTGCAAATTGGATTTGAATCTCCGTTTTTAATTTTTTCTTCTTGTCCTTTATTTTATTTTATTTTATTTTTAGCATGTTATTTTATGAGTCTTTCAGGTCATCTCTCTTGAATAACAGAAGCTTCAAGTAATGTCTCCTATACTTGATCTCTCTACATTTAAACATTGAGGACAATGTTTCATTTGGTTGGGGGGGAAGGATAGTAGACATAAGTGTGTCTTGAATTTCCTTTTTCTTAAAAAAAAGAAAAGAAAAGGAAAAAAATATATATATATAATGAATAAATGCCCCTTACCTAAGGTTGTTTGCCTTAACAAATATTAGAACCGATATGGCTTCTTTCTAATAAGCCCCATAGTCATGTGTTGACTAAGCACAAAAAGAAGGTTTATAGATATCTTGACCGAATGGTACATGAGTCATATAAAAAAAATAATAATAATAGGTTGAGAGTTTGTTTATTTGGATAAAATCAAGGAGAGTGCAATAATGACCACCTTGGATGTAAAATTCTATAAATCACTTCTAAATAATAACGCTTTAATTGCTAGGGACTAGCAATAAGCTAGTTGGGGGTTGTGATGAACACTTAAATATGCATGTTTAATAAGAGTTTAGTTCATCATATTGCATTAATAGTGTCATAAAATACCTCAACTTAAGCATATTTGTAGCATTTGCATCTTTGGAATTAATTTCTCTTAATTTTGGTTTTGTTACAGGTTCGGTAAAATGGGCATAACTATCTATTTATAGATCAGAATGGTGCAATTCTTAATGTTTTGGAAAGCTGATTCAATTTTCTACAAGATTGTATTTCCCAAACATAATCAAATTCGGGCTCTTAGTGGACCAAAATTGGGCTTGAAATGAACCCATCTACAGTCTCGGCCCAGTCTGACAAGGCCTCAGTATTTGGACCGTATCTCTCAAAATACGTATCCAAATTGTGCAAATCAATATGTTCTAGAAAGCTGAGAGAAATATCTACAACTTTAATGAAGACATGTGATTAAAATTCTCAAAATTTCAATGTCAAAATTGATGGTCAAAGTTGGTGCCTAATGATCCCAATTGTCAAAGATATTTACAAATAATATTTGACAATTATGCCCTTTTAATTTGACAAGTTTGCCCCTGGATGTATCTATAAATAGAGGTGCCTTGTGACCCATTAGGGCATCTTGGCCTTGGCTGAAACATTTTGGCTTTGGCTAGGATCTTGTATTGTGTTTATGTTATTAATGAATTTCCTTTTTCTTACATTTTATTTTCTTTCTATTATAATGTTCTTCTAATTTCTCTTTTACTAAGGTGAAAGGGTGAAACCCTTGATATGAGAATAAGGATTATCTAACGCTTAATATGTGCTTAATAATCTTAATCTTATAATGTTTATTCAATATGATTTATATTTAATTTCTTAATCAATCTTGACACCAGTCGTAAAGTGGAGGCCTTGATCCATTGTTGACAATCCTTGGCACATCAAATGCTTGGATCCTTTCTAGATGATGTATGGTTCTTCCTTACCGACACGAATCTAGTTAGGAACCTTGATTTGTTGTAGACATATGGTGATTGGCACATTGGATGCTTGAACCCATTTACAAGAAGTGGTATAAATGTTGGTAATGAAACAAATATAATTCATATAACTAAAACGGGTTGTTTATCCTTATTTGAAATATCAAGGGCGAATCCCATAACCTTAGCTCTCATTATTATTGTGTGAATTTCTCTTGTGTTATTCTTATTTATTGTTTAAGAATTTGTTCTTTACTTATACTTGTTGATATTATCTTGTCATCCCTTTGAATCATCCATATCATATTTGTTTACTTTATAGTTTATAGTGCTAAAATTCCCTTCCTCGTGGATCGACCCCGGTCTCATCGGGTTTTATTAATTCGACACTCCTACACTTGGGAGATAATCCTTTTTCAGATGTGTCAAGTTTTTGGCGCCGTTACCGAGGAAGGTAAAAATTGGCGTGCAAAATTGTAAGTGTTCTCTTTTCTCATCTTAGATCTAAATTTTTTATTTTTATTTTTTTTGTGTTCATCTTTTCTTCTCCTTTCTTCTCTCTTTCTTGCATGAAAATTTGGTTACGAACATCTAGTGGTAGACTTGTTAGAAAAACATCATCTTCCTTAGAAAACATGGCTGACAATCATGTGGAAATATTCACGGACGAAGGGGACAATCGTTCCCAACAAAATGATCAGAACCAACGACGAACCCTCAGAGACTACATGAATCCGGTAAAGACTAGTGCACCATCTTGTGTAGTTTCTCCTCCAGATTCAATCCATTTTAATTTCAAACCAAGTTTTGTTCGACTTCTACCCACTTTTCATGGCCTTGACATGGAGAACCCATATTCGCACTTGAAACTCTTTGAAGAGGTATGTAGCTCCTACACTGACCCAAATTGTAGCATAAACACCATTAGATTAAAGCTTTTTCCTTTTTCTTTAAAAGATAAAGTTAGAACATGGCTATAAAATTTGAGGTCGAATTCCATCAGTTCATGGGATGAGATGAAACAACAATTTTTGAAAAATTTTTTTCCTACCCATAGAACAAATTCTGTTAAAAGACAAATTTCTGATTTCTCTAAAAAACAAGGGGAAAACCTTTACCAATGTTAGGATAGGTATAAAGAACTACTTAATACCTGTCCTTACCATGGTTTTGAAACTTGGAGAATAGTTGCACACTTCTATGAAGGGTTAACACCTCAAGATAGGCAACTAGTAGAATTAATGTGTAATGGAGCATTTAAAGAAAAAGACCCTGAGGAAGCACTTGACTTCCTAGATTCGTTGGCAGAAAAGGCACAAAATTGGGACACTGCTGGCACCTATGAGGTACCAAGCAAGACCTCAACCTTGACATCCAGTAGAGGTATTTACAACCTTAGGGAAGACCATGACCTTCAAGCCAAATATGCATCGCTTGCTAGAAAAATCGAGGCTTTAGAAATGAAAAAGAGTGGTCAATTAAACTCTATTCAAGAAAATGTCTGTAATATTTGTGATGACAATGACCATTCTACTGATGATTGCCCAACTTTGCCTACCTTTAGGGAATGTCTCCATGAACAAGCCAATGCCTTGAACACTTTCAAAAGGCCAAATCACAATCCATACTCACAAACCTATAATCCTGATTGGAGAAATCATCCAAATCTTAGTTGGAAAAATGATAATCATGCACAATCTTCACAAGTCCCCTTTCAAACACGACAAAATTTTCAAAATTCTCATGATCATGCATATGCTCCTCCTCCAAGGAATGACTTTGAAGAAACATTGCATTCATTCATTACAAAGCAAGAGACTTTCAATAGTCAAAATGATCAAACATTAGCAAATTTGTCAGAAACTCTTGCAAAATTTGCATCTACATTTAGCATCCAAGAGAAGAGAAAATTTCCTTCTCAAACATTGTAAAACCCCAAAGATCAATCTAACTCAAATGCAGGCAGTTCAAATAACCATTATTTTGACCAAGCTAAGTCAGTCATGACCCTTAGCAATGGTAAGGTTGTTGAAAAACATATTCCTAACCCTTGTGAGAAAGAAGAAGAATCGATCTCTAAAGGGAAGGAAGAGGTTGCCAAACCAATACCTAGCGAAGAGGAAACCAAATCCTCATATGTGCCTCCATTTCCTCAAGCATTAGCTACACAAAAGAAGCCAACTCACAATTCTGAAATCTTTGAAATTTTCAAACAGGTAAAGGTCAACATTCCCTTGCTTGATGTGATCAAACAGGTACCTTCTTACGCAAAATTTTTGAAAGACTTGTGCACTATGAAAAGAAAACTGAATGTGAAAAAGAAGGCCTTTCTAGCTGAGCAGATAAGTGCTATTCTTTAAAATAATAATATAGTGAAATATAAGGATCCCGGTTATCCTACAATTTCATGTGTTATTGGAGACCATAAAATTGAACAAGCTTTACTTGATCTTGGTGCAAGTGTGAATTTGCTTCCATACCCGGTTTTTCAAAAACTCAATCTAGGTGAGTTAAAACCGACTTCTGTGATCTTTTTCTTGCTGATAGATCAATTAAAGTACCAAGAGGAGTAGTAGAAGATGTATTAGTTCAAGTCGATAAATTCATTTACCCGGTGGATTTTATCGTCTTGGACACAAAACCAGTAGAAGTAAGCAATTCAATTCCTGTTATTTTAGGGCGTCCATTTCTAGCTACCTCTAATGCTTTGATTAATTACAGGAATGGAGTCATGAAACTATCATTTGGGAACATGACATTGGAACTTAATGTTTTTAATATGTGCAAATAACCAAATGAAGAAGAAGATGAAATTGACGAGGCCAATGTAATTGAATCTATTGTGGAAGATCACATCCAAAAAGGGAGTTCTTCTGACCCTTTGGAAACTTGTCTAGTAAGTTCATTAGAATCAAGTATGAAACTAGAGTCTGATCTTTCGGATATATATTCTTTATTGGATTGTGCACAGGTGATGGAAAAATGCCCAAAACCAAGATTCGAAAAATTGGGGTAAATGAATGAAAGCAAGGAAGAGGAAGCTCCCAAGTTAGAACTAAAGCCCTACCTGAAGGACTGAAATATGCATATCTTGGGGAGAATCAGACATATCCGGTGGTAATTTCTTCATCCCTCACATGCGAGCAACAAGGTAAGTTGATAGAAGTGCTTAAAAGGCATAAAAATGCAATTGGATGGACTTTAAAAGATATAAAAGGCATTAACCCTTTAATCTGCACACATAGAATACATTTAGAGGAAAATGTCAAAACATCTCAACAACCTCAAAGGAGATTAAATCCACACATGAAAGAGGTCATTAGGGCTGAAGTTCTCAAACTACTTGATGTGGGAATTATCTATCTTATTTCTGATAGTAAGTGGGTAAGCCCTACACAAGTGGTACCTAAGAAATCTGGCATTACAGTAGTTAAAAATGAAAAGGGTGAATTATTGCCAACTCGTGTCTCATCTAGTTGGAGGATGTGCATTGATTATAGAAAATTAAATGTTGTCACTAGAAAAGACCATTTTCCCTTACCTTTCCATGACCAAATTATTGAAAGAGTAGCAGGAAACTCCTACTACTGCTTTCTTGATGGATACTCAGGCTATTATCAAATTCCCATTGTACTTGAAGACCAAGAAAAGACCACATTCACGTGCCCGTTCGGCACTTTTGCATTTAAGAGAATGCCTTTTGGACTTTGTAATGCTCCAGCTACTTTTCAAAGATGCATGCTGAGCATTTTTAGTGACATGGTCGAGCATTGTTTAGAAGTTTTCATGGATGATTTAACTGTTTTTGGAAACTTTTTTGATAATGTCATTATATGGTCACTTCGGGAATTGTCTTAGGACATGTGGTGTCTTCTAAAGGAATCGAAGTGGACAAAGCAAAAGTGGAATTAATTTCCCATTTTCCTCCACCAAAAACAGTCAAAGAGGTTCGTTCATTCTTAGGGCATGCTGGATTTTATAGGAGGTTCATAAGAAATTTTAGTGCTATATCTAAACCTCTTTGTAACCTCTTAATAAAAGACACCTCTTTTGAATGGACTCAAGAATGTCAAAATGCCTTTGATAAATTAATTGGACTTTTAACAACTGCTCCAATTATGCAATCTCCTGATTGGTCCTTGCCTTTTGAATTGATGTGTGATGCAAGTGACTATGCCATTGGTGCTGTCATAGGACAAAGAAAAGAAGGTAAGCCTTATGTCATATACTATGCAAGTAGGACTTTAAATGATACGCAAATGAATTACACAACAACTGAAAAAGAACTAAGTAGTATTTGCATTAGACAAATTTCATTCTTATTTAATTGGTTCTCCCACAATTGTTTACACTGACCATGCAGTTGTGAGATATTTAATGTCTAAACAGGATGCAAAACCTAGATTGATA
This sequence comes from Boswellia sacra, assembly GCA_013180625.2. Lineage (NCBI taxonomy): Eukaryota > Viridiplantae > Streptophyta > Magnoliopsida > Sapindales > Burseraceae > Boswellia > Boswellia sacra. The sequence continues at coordinate 244,940 of SNVD02007489.1, forward strand.
AGGTGGATCTTATTGCTCCAAGAATTTAACATCACAATAAAGGATAAGAAAGGAGCCAAAAATGTCGTTGCAGATCATCTATCAAGACTAACGATATAGACATTAATTGAAACTTCACCTATCAATGATTCTTTTCCTGATGAATTTTTATTTTCTGTTGCTACTGTACCTTGGTTTGCTAACATTGTAAATTTTCTTGCAACAGGAAAAATGCCACCTCATTGGAATGCTCAGGACAAAAGGAAATTTTTAACTGAGGTGAAAAATTTTTATTGGGATGACCCATATCTTTTCAAATATTGTCCGGACCAAATAATAAGAAAATGCATACCCGACAATGAGGTAAGTAGTGTCATCAACTTTTATCATTCTGAAACATGTGGAGGACATTTTTCGTCTAGAAAAATAGCTGCTAAAATCTTGCAATGTGGATTTTATTGGCCCACCTCATTTAAAGATGCACATGCATTTTGCAAAACATGTGAAAATTGTAAAAAATTGGGATCCATTTCAAAAAGAAACATGATGCCTTTGAATCTCATTCTTGTTGTTGAAATCTTTGACTGTTAGGGCATTGATTTTATGGGACCCTTTCCACCATCATTTGGTTTTGGTAACATCCTTGTTGCAGTAGACTATGTTTCAAAATGGGTCGAGGCAATTCCATGTCGAAACAATGATCACAAAATAGTTGTCAAATTCTTGAAGGAGAATATCTTGAGTAGATTTGGAATTCCTCGAGCCATTATTAGTGATGGGGGTACACATTTTTGTAACAAACCATTTGAAACTTTAATGAAGAAATATGGAATAACCCATAAAATTTCTTCACCTTATCACCCACAAACAAGTGGACAAGTTGAATTAGCTAATAGGGAGATAAAACAGATCTTATAAAAAATGATTAACTCAAATCGTAAAGATTGGTCTTTAAGACTTAATGATACACTTTGGGCTTACCGAACTGCTTTCAAAACATCATTGGGAATGTCTCCTTATAGATTAGTTTATGGAAAACCTTGTCACTTGCCGGTGGAAATTGAACATAAAGCTTATTGGGCCATTAAAACATTTAACACAACCTTGAATGATGCTTGCAAGTTACAAAAACTCCAACTGAGTGAACTTGAAGAAATCAGGAATGAGGCTTATGAAAATTCTAAAATCTACAAAGAAAAAATCAAGGTTTTTCATGACAAATTTATTGTTAGAAAATCTTTTGAACCTTCACAAAAAGTTCTTTTGTATGATTCAAGGTTGCACTTATTTCCTGGTAAACTTCGGTCACGTTGGACTTGGCCTTTCATTGTTAAAAATGTTTTCCCTCATGGAGCAATTGAAATTGAGAACCCAAAGAATGGTAATGATTTTAAAGTTAATGGTCAACGGTTAAAACCATTCTTTGAAAATTTTGACCAAAATGAAAAGTCCATTGCTTTAATCGATCCTTTTTAAGGATTGATTTTTCCCGGTCAAGTGGCGGATACGGTACTCCGTGGCTTTTAAAGTCGATTTTTTAGTTCCCTTAAAACTGTTGCTCACCTTGCATCCATTTTCTTTTCTTCTCTCTCATTTTCTTCACATGGATACCATTCTCTCAAAATTGCACAAACATTTTCCCTCTCTTCCTCAAAATGATTTGCTTAAAATTTACAAAGCTCGCACAGAAAGACTAAGGATGTTGATGCGTAAGGGTATGCCTGTTGAAGTAAGATGGTTAATTGAAGCCATGGTCCAATTTTCTAGTGAATTTTCAGATAATCTTGTTTCTCACATGCCAGGTATGGGAAAAAGCTCTTACGCCAAAAAGCGAAGAGCGAAAAGGTTACAAGTTTGTCCCAAATGTGCAAGATGGACTGTAACCAGCGTTGCCGCTCCTTGGGATATTTGTCTAAATAATCGAGAGGATAAACTACAGTTCATCAAGAATGGACTGAGTAAGGAGTCTTTGGATGATATCCGAACGACTCTTGAGACGCATTCTTGTGGACTTGTCTAGCATAAAATTTTTAACTTATGGACACAATTCCGAGATGAGCACGAACGCTATAGTCTTGGGAATCTGACTCAAAACGACCCTGTTTGCCAGTTTATAAGAAAACTGGATGGGAAGCATATCCCCAACTCATAGAAGGTGTTTAAGCCGTTTCTGGACGTAAAACCAGAGGAAGATGTGAGTCACAGTCACAACTACCTGTACATATGCATGCGTGCCATCATTTTTGAATTTTAATGCCTTATAGCTGTCATTTTTGAATTTGTATCTTTTGTTTGACTTATGGTGTCTTATTTCATCATCTTTTTTGAATTTCTATGCATAATTGTTGAATTTTTCAACAAACAGTCGAGCTACCTATTTGGATGTCATCATTAGCATACCTTTTTACACTCCATAAATACCACATCTCTTGTTCTCTTCTTCACACATAGTTAGAGAGTTGCATAAACATGGAGGGAACTTTAAAACGTCAAATCCAAAAGATATGTGTATTCTGTGGATCTCAATCGGGTAAAAGTGAAGAGTTTGTCGAGGCAGCAAATTATCTTGGTAGACTACTGGCTGAGAGAAAGATTCATGTGGTGTATGGGGGAGGTAGCCTCGGGTTGATGGGTTGTGTGTCAAGAGCTGTACGTGTAGGAGGTAGTCAAGTTTTAGGAGTCATTCCTAAAGCTTTGGCTATAGATAGCATTGTTGGAAAAACGGTTGGGCATGAGTTACAAGTCTCCTCTATGCATGAACGCATGGCACATATGCTCATCAATTCAGATGCCTTTATTGCTTTACCAGGTGGCTTTGGTACTTTTGAAGAAATTTTTCAAATTGCCTCTTGGGCCCAACTTAACCTCCATAAAAAACCCATAGATTTGTTGAATGTTAACAATTTCTTTGATCCTTTAATAAGTTTTGTTGATGCAGCTGTAGAACAAAATTTTATCCCACACTGGGCGAGACAGATCCTTGTTTCTGCCACTTCTGCTGGTGAGTTACTTGATAAATTACAAGAAGTTGAGTATGAACCTGACCCAGCTAGTACTCAAATTAATTGGATAAGAGGGCAAAACAAAAAGTGCAAATTGGATCTGAATCTCTGTTTGTAATGTTTTCTTGTGCTTCATTTTATTTTATGAGTCTTTCAGGTCATCTCTCTTGAATAACAGAAGCTTCAGGTAATGTCTCCTATTCTTTATCTCTCTACATTTAAACATTGAGGACAATGTTTCATTTAGTTGGGGGGGAAGGATAGTAGACATAAGTATATTTTGAATTTTCTTTTTCTTGAAAAAAAAAAGCGAGTAAGTAATTAGATTCAGAGTGCGGCGTAAGGAGTTCAAATCCTCTTGAGACGCATTCTGGGTCAGGAATGGCAGAGTAAGGAGGACCAGTTTGAACTCTTGAAACCCATTCTAACCAATTTGTCATTTTATTTTGATTTTGTGAACTCATTTTAGCTAACTTGATATTATTTAGTCTTGATTTTTGAATTTTATAACAAGGAGGTCTTATTCATTTCACTTTGAATTATTCAAATCTATGAACTCTCGCAACATTATCATTTAATAAACAATGTGCTTATGTGCTCATTAAGCAAGTATTCTTGAACCTTTCTTCACACACACACATACCTTGATGCATGATTGTGGGTGGCGAAATGAAATATTGCAATATTTAAGTTCTTTTGTTTTGTTTAGGATAACAACAAAAGGAAGCGGAAAGTTTAAAAAAAATGAAAAAATGAAAAATAAAAGCATAAAAAAAAGAAAAAAAAGAAAGAGAAAGCAATTGTGGATAAGTTTGGTCTCGTAACCTCCTTAATTCGAGCAATTAAGCCCGAGAGGTGCCTCAACACCTAATACCCTAAGACCAACTGGTTTGGGAGCTATTGGCCTAAAGCTCGCTACATGGATTAAGGAGAAAGCTTAATGGGATTGAACATTGCACTATCCACAAGTTTCTAAGCAAAAATAAAGCATCGGCAACCCGAGTCGTTAAGCTCGTAGGGGCGTCTTAACACCTAATGCCCTAAGGCCAACTGGTCTGGGAGTCATTAACCTAAGGCTCGCTATATGGGTTAAAGATGCATTCTTTCAAAACAAAAAGAGAAAAAAGAAAAAAATGTATAAAATGAATGAATACCCCCTACCTAAGGTTGTTAGCCTTAACAAATACTAGAACTGATATGGCTTATTTCTAATAAGCCCCATAGTCATGTGTCAACTGAACACAAAAGAAGGTTTGTGGATATCTTGACTGAAGGGTACATGAGTCATTTAAAAAAAATCAGCTGAGAGTTTGTTTATTTGGATAAAATCAAGGAGAGTGCAATAATGACCACCTTGGATGTAAAATTCTATAAATCACTTCTAATAATAACGCTTTAATTGCTAGGGACTAGCAATAAGCTAGTTGGGGGGTGTGATGAACACTTAAATATGCATGTTTACTAAGAGTTTAGTTCATTCATATTGCATTAATAGTGTCATTAAATTCCTCAACTTAAGCATATTTGTAGTCTTTGCATCTTTGGAATTAACTTCCTCTTAATTTTGGTTTTGTTACAGGTTCGGTAAAATGGGCATACCTCTCTATTTATAGATCAGAATGGTGCAATTCTTAATGTTTTGGAAAGCTGATTCAATTGTCTACAAGATTGCATTTCACAAGCATCATCAAATTCGGGCTCTTAGTGGACCAAAATTGGGCTTGAATTGAACCCATCTACAGTCTCGGCCCAGTTTGACCAGGACTCAGTATTTGGACCGTATCTCTCAAAATACGTATCCAAATTGTGCAAATCAATATGTTCTAGAAAGCTGAGAGAAATATCTACAACTTTCATGAAGACATGTGATTAAAATTCTCAATATTTCAATGTCAAAATTGATGGTCAAATTCGGTGCCTAATGATCCCAATTATCAAAGATATTTACAACTAATATTTGACAATTATGCCCTTGTAATTGGACAAGTTTGCCCCTGGATGTATCTATAAATAGAGGTGCCTTGTGACCCATTAGGGCATCTTGGCCTTGGCTGGAACATTTTGGCTTTGGCTAGGATCTTGTATTGTGTTTTGTGTGTTTATGTTATTAATGAATTCCTTTTTCTTGCATTTTATTTTCTTTCTATTATAATGTTCTTCTAATTTCTCTTTTGCTAAGGTGAAAGGGTGAAACCCTTGATATGAGAATAAGGATTCTATAACCCTTAATATGTGCTTAATAATCTTAATCTTATAATGTTTATTCAATATGATTTATATTTAATTTCTTAATCAATCTTGACACCACTCGTAAAGTGGAGGTCTTGATCCATTGTCGACAATCCTTGGCACATCAAATTCTTGGATCCTTTCTAGATGATGTATGGTTCTTCCTTACTGACACGAATCTAGTTCGGAACCTTGATTTGTTGTAGACCTATGATGATTGGCACATTGGATGCTTGGACCCATTTACAAGAAGTGGTATAAATATTGGTAATGAAACAAATATAATTCATATAACTAAAATGGGTTAATTATCCTTATTTGAAATATCAAGGGCGGATCCCTGTCTCTTATACACATCTAGATGTGTATAAGAGACAGGTGTTATTCTTATTTATTGTTTAAGAATTTGTTCTTTACTCATACTTGTTGATATTATCTTGCCATCCCTTTGAATCATCCATATCATATTTGTTTACTTTATAGTTTGCAGCGCTAAAATTCCCTTCCTCGTGGATCGACCTCGGTCTCACCGGGTTTATTACTTTGACACTCCTATACTTGGGAGACAATCCTTTTTCGGATGTGTCAAATGACTCATACCTAATTTCTCGAACCCATCTCTGAAAGGATAAGGGTAGTTTAGGTCTTGAAGCGAAGGGTTTGATTGCCCCCATTCATTCCCAATTGAATAATTAGGTGGCGACTCTATTTCTCCAAATGTGCCCACAGCTTGTTTATGTTCGCTTAAGTCTCGAAAGAGGCTTTGACACATTGTAATGGTCGCGAGTGCTCTGGCAGGTGAAAGCCCTACTCATAGTGTGCTCTTGCTAAACTAAGTTATGTATAAAATCTTATGTCTCTTTAAAACTTATTATACTATTATATTAATTCGTTGTATTTTGTTTGGTTATTGATTTGATTTTTGTTAGAGTATAAGCATCATATTCTATGGAAAATTTTATTAGTTAAATATATCAAGAATCCTGTCAATTAGTTAAGATTATAAAGCAAAATTATAATTTCATGAATGAATTAAATGTTTAATTCAAAATTAAGTAATAAATAAAATTATCTATTTATAATAATTATTATTAATTATTTTTTCTAATTTTTAAATATGCGTTTCTTTTATTTTATGGATCTAACAAAAAAATCCATGACTTACTCGAATGGATAACTCTTGGATCTCATTTGATAAAAGATCAAAAGAATATGAGGATGGTGTTGAGAGCTTTATAAAATTTGCATTACTCAATGGAAAAGACCCAAATTACATACCTTGTCCTTGCTTGAAATGTGGGAATATGATGAATCAAACTGCCATGGAATTGAAAAACCATTTGTTCTTTAATGGAATTGATCAAAGTCATCGCAATTGGTTTTTGCATAGAGAACAACTTGTCGAGGATCCTGCAACTAGCACAAATGTAAGGATTATAAAAGAACTTGAACTTGAATCTATTGTAAACACTATTGAGATGGTTCAAGATATTCAAGATGATTATGAAAGCAATCCTAAAGCATTTGAGAAATTACTTGAGGATGCTGAGAAGCCATTATATCTAGGATGTACAAAGTCCAGAAAGTTAACTACCTTGGTAGAACTATACAATTTGAAAGCAAAATATGGCTGGTTAGATCAAAGTTTCACAACATTACTTCAGTTGTTATCAGAACTCCTTCTAAGCAACAAAAGCTTTAAATGCTTTGGGTCTGGAGTTTGAGAAGATACATGCATGTCCAAATGATTGTATCTTGTATAGAAAAGAGCATCAAGATAAAACTTCTTGCCCCGCTTGCGGACTCTCAAGACGGAAAGTAACTACAAAATCAAATGTTAATAAAACAAGGGTTCCTATGAAGGTTTTACAATATTTCCCACCTATTCCAAGGTTTAAAGGAATTTTTCGTAGTTTTAAAAATGTAAAAAATCTAGCATAGCATGCAAGTCAAAGAGAAGTTCATGGTCAATTACGTTATCCAGTAGATACTCCATCATGGAAGCTAATAGATTTTTTATGGCCAAATTTTGCTACTGAACCTAGAAACCTACTACTTGCTATTTTTGTAGACGAAATTAATCCATATAAATCTATGAGTGGTAGATACAGTATAAATCTATGAGTGGTAGATACAGTTGTTAGCCAGTGATGATTATAATTTATAATCTTCTACCATGGTTATGCTTGAAAAGAAAATTTGTCATGCTTACATTATTAATCTCAAGTCCTAAGCAACATGGTGGTGATATTGATGTATATTTGGCTCTACTGATTGATGATATTAACTTACTATTGGAGGTGGGTGTTAAAGCATATGATGCATACTTAAAACAATCCTTCACTTTAGAAGCTATTTTATAGTGGACTATTAATGATTTTCCTACATATGGAAATTTGGCTGCTAGTCCTGGAAAAGCGTATAATGCTTGCCCAATTTGTGGTGAACAAACATATTCTTGTCATTTGAAATACAACAAGAAAATATCATTTGCTAGACATAGAAGAATTTTACATTGCTTTCATCCATATTGTAATTTAAAAAAAAAAGTTTTCAATGGTCAAAAAGAATTTGCAACCCATCCAAAACTGTTAAGTGGAGAGAAGGTGTTAGAAAAAGTATCAAGTTTAAATGTCTCATAAGGAAAGAAAACTATAAATCATCGTTCCATTAAGGGTGACTCTCAAAGTTATTGGAAGAAGAAATCCATATCCTTTGACCTAGATTATTGGGAGTCATTATATGTTTGACATGTCCTTGATGTTATGCATGTTGAAAAAAAATTTATGCGATAGTCTTACAAGCACATTATTGGGCATTGATGAAAATCAAAAGATGGACTTTCAACTCGTATGGATCTTATGGACATGGGTTTACCAAGTGAGTTGGCACCATAAACTATTAATAATCATACCTACTTGCCTCCAGCATCATATACTTTGTCTAGAGAAGGAAAAAGAAGATTTTGTAAAACATTATCAGAGGTCAATGTTCCTAATGGTTATGCTTCAAGTATAAGAAATTGTGTCTCTATGCAAGACCTCAAACTTTATGGTTTGAAGTCTCATGATTGTCATGTTCTCATGCAACAATTATTTCCTTTAGCTATACGAGCATTATTACCTAAACATGTGAGGTATGCTATAACAAAGTTTTGCATCTTTTCCAATGTTTTGTGCAACAAGGTGGTAGATGTTTCCAAACTTGAACAAATACAACGTGATCTTGTTACAACATTATGTTTGCTAGAGAAGTTCTTTCCACCATCATTTTTTGATATCATGGTTCACTTAATAGTCGACCTTGTTAGAGAAGTTAACTTTATGGGCCAGTTTATTTACTATGGATGTACCCATTTGAAAGATATATGAAAGTATTAAAAGGATATGTTAGGAATTACAATAAACTAGAGGTTGCATTGCTGAATTATACATTGTCGAAAAAGCTATAGAGTTTTCTGAAGCACATCTATCTGGCTTGGATAAAATTGGAATTCCTTCCAAAAACATTTTTTTAATGATTTTGCATATCCAAGTTCTACTGTTGTGATGGTGCCTCCTACTCAATTAATGCAAGCACACCTTTATATCTTAGAAAACACTACATCAAGTTAGTATTAAATATTTCACTATACTTTATACTTTTTTTTTAATTCTATAACTTACAATGATAATTTTCTAAGCATGTTCTTTTGACTTTTTCATTATAGTGAGCATGTGGAGCAATTGAAAGCAAGAAATCCAAAAAAGTCTAAAAGACAACAATGGCTACAAGCTGAACATAATGGTACCTTTATATCTTGGTTATAATGTAAAGTAAGGAAATTTCATTTATTATTGTACTTTATGCATTGACAATAATAACTAAAATACATTTTCTCATAGTAATCATTTATGTTTTAGGTTGAGCAAAAATTGAGTAATCAAAGAAGTAGCATTTCTGAATCCCTTAGATGGATTGCCAATGGACCTCAACCTGGTGTAATAAAACATTTTGCATACATGATCAATGGTTGCCGATTTTACACCAAAGAGTTAGACAATTCAAGAGTTGTTTAGAATCATGGGGTTACCTTAGTGGCAAAGATGATGTAAATTTCTAGTGCCAAGGATAAGAATCCTATGTTTACTTATGGTGTAATCCAAGAGATTTGGGAGTTTGACTACAATAAATTTTGAATTGTAGTTTTTAAGTGTGGTTGGGTTGAAAATAGTAATGGTGTCAAAGTCGATGAGGTTGGACTTATACAAGTTGACCTTCATCGAATAGGACATAAAAAAGATTCTTTCATTTTGACTTCTCAAGCAAAGAAAGTGTTTTATGTTGAAGACCAACTTGATTCAAAATGGTCAATCATCTATGAACCTTCTAAAAGGGCTTTTGTGGATGATTCAAATGAAGATGAGTTGGAGGACATCAATGTTGATCAACAATGTGCCATTGATATATTATCATGCATAGACTCATTTGATATTATGGATGCGAATGGGACCGCCTATACACAAGTTTATTGTGAGGGTAAAATTCATGATAGATGGTCACGAAAGTATCCTCTGAATATTTTTGTTATCATTATCAATTGCATTTTCTTGTTTTGTATTCTTGTTCTTCATAAGTACTAATCTCTTTGTATCATTAGTTTTCTATTTTTTTCAATTAATCAAAACTAATCCTTTTTATTCTTATTCTATAGGTTTTATGGATGCACCACCAACTTCAAAAGAACTTTGTTCACCTTCATTGCGCAAATAATCAAATGAAGAGAAAAGGAAACCTAGAGGTCCGACTCAATTAAGTCATATTGTTAAAGCAAGAAGTCTTGGGAAGGACTACCTATTGAGTATAATATCAGTAGCTAAGCAGTTGGTAATGGATCAACAACATTTAAAAGCTTTTAGAAGTGACCAACTATAAAAATGTCTAAATTATATACGATAGTTAGTTTAATGTCCCAAGAGAGAAAAAGAAAAGTTATGGCAAATTATTAAGGTATTGTAGCAACTGAATTTTTTAGGCTCAATGAAGGAATGAAGATGAATGTCGAGTAAAAAAAATGATCAAAATGCCCTTGGAGGCTAAGAAAGGAAAGGTGAGAGGGAGTTGGTGAAAGGTCTTGAAAATTGACATATGACTTGCAAAAAGCACAGAAATTAATCTAGGAGGAATCTGGTGATGACTCATATACCGCTGTGAAGATATGAATGTCTAGTTTTCATAGAAATTTGATCACAAATCAAAGTTGAATTCAAAAAGCTATGCACGATCGAACAAGCAAAGGTCAGAATGGACTACGGTGCAAAATAACAAAACAAGGGGGCTGAGGTAAATAGCCACCTGGCTGTCAGCTAACATCCGCTCGATTATTTGATGGCCGGCCGATGGTCTACTAACAGTTGTTTGGCTATTACCCTTGCATTTTCGAAATATTTCTTAAAAAACCTTCTCTTTTGATTTTTTTGCTTCCATTTTCAACTTCAACCTTCAACTATATAAACCCCCTCCTTTTCACTTTGCAAGACACCAATTATCAAATAATCATCTCTTCTCTCTTGAAGACACGGTCGAGAATTCGAGATGTCTTTTCTAGTTTAAAGCTTTTCAGGCATTCTATTACTCTAAACCCAGAAAAAGTACGTCTTGAGAGCAATTCTCTCTTCTCCCTCTTATGATTCTTCTTTATTTTCTTGCTTAAAATTAAGCATGTTTAGGTTGTTTTAAGCTTAGAATAAGCATGATTAACTTTTATGCTTAGAAGCATGTTAGGGTTATTATGAATTGTTCTAACCCTCGTTTGTTTTGTGAGATATATAAGTGCATCGAAGTAAGTCTGCTATTCCTTCTTTACTAGTTGAATCATATTTAGGAATTTAGAATTTATTTTCTTTATGAATACTTAGACTCATACTTAGGAGCACATGATTAGAATAATGCTAAGAAAGACTTATATTTGCTGTAATGTATGCTAGGAAATAGCGTGGAATAGGTCAGAATTACCATTTTACCCTTGGTGCTATGATTGATGTTGCTTGCTTGAATTAGGCTAAAAATGCCATGGTTCCATCTAAATTGATATGAATTATGCTCGAACAGCAATTGTCATCATAGAATTATCAAATCTAGGTCGAAGTGCCACATACTAGATTATGGCCATGTATTGAATTTTATTTAATTCTTTTGACTGTATTATAAGAAGAAGTGCAATTGTATGATGCTATGAAGTAATGGTGGACTCACATTGATGATGAGGGACCATTACTTAGAATGAATGCTCAAATGACCAAATGTATGAATATACTTTTAAAGACTTGATAAGTATTAAATAGACTCACATATGGTGATGAGGAATTCACTATTTATTGAGTCTCGAGTTGATTGTTTATATTTGAATATGTAATTTATTACACATGAATGCATGGAATTTGAAGTATAATTGTTTTATTGTTGAAGAACAAACGATGTAATCCTCTTCCTCTTCTCCCATGTTGGAAGACAATGTAATCTATTCTTCTCCTTCTTTATATGGATGTTAATAACTGCCATTGATTGAATAATCACCTCACATGTCTAATAAAGATAAAAATGAAAATGTATGCATAAAATCAACCATTTAAGTGGACTAGGTAACAACACGAGCTATTATTATTTGGTATTTCCCAAGTAGAGGCTGGATTTATAGCCCGACGGGTTATATAACTCGTACCTAATTTCCTAAACCTATCTTTGAAGGGATAAGGATAGTTTAGGTCCTGAAGCGAGGGATCAGATTACCCCAATTCATTCCTAATTGAAGAATTAGATGGCGACTCCATTCTCCATACGTGCCCATGGCTCATTTGTATTCTCTTAAGTCTCAAAAGAGGCTTTGACACATTGTCCCCGTTCACAGTGGTGACTCCACTGGGTATAAAAGAACTTGATTTTGATAGGGATACCAAATTCTAATACCTCGTGTTGGTATAATGAGTCGTTGCATCACTACACTTTTGCACAATGAGTATGAATTGCCTAAATCAGTCGTGTGGTATTGGCATGAGAAGTCTTTGTCTCTATTCGACCCCTAGATTACTCATGTTGGTGTCACCACCTTTAAGAACATGCCATTGAATTGGTATAAAAAGAGATCGGCCTAAAGGGGTATCTCTCGCTCGAAAGAGCCTTGATCATTGGAGCCTTGAGACTCAAGCACATATAGATAGCTCTAAAATTTTTCAATAGGATGAATATCCGATACCCATGTTGAATTGCACGTCTATGGATGTAAGATCCCCATAATTAGAATAATATTGACTCAAACCTCATGGAACGATGAACGAATGCCATATGTCAAGTCTACGATAAGAATAAAATAGGGGCATGTATCACAAGTTAAGGTTATCATGACGTTTAGAAGCCATGTTATGAAAATCGTGGGGAATCCAAACATCAACTTGAATGTTAGAATTAGGAGAGAGAATCTTGCATTCCCACATCCCATGATGATGACTTGGGAATGAGACCGAAAAACGTAGGAAAAGAGACTCGACCTCACGTGTGTGGGAGAAATAAGGTTGAAAGGCTGATATGTCTATGCCCTTTATGAGCATGCATCATATCATACATACATGCATGCATGACATTAACATCTTTGTTTTGCAGCCATCATAGCTTGGGTTAGACGAGGTGGTCGTTTGATAAGACAAGAAGAACCAGTTTGATAAAATAGTTGCACTCAACAACAACAATGCTGAAGTGGCCTCATTAAGAGCTGATATGACCGCACTCCAACAACTAATGGCCTAACTCACTGAAGCACTTCAAAATAGGCCCAACTGCATGAGTTAGCTTCCATCTAAGGGTAATGGTAATGGTGATGGTGAGACTAGCCAATGCAAAGACAAAGTGAAGAGCCTAATCGACTAAGAGGAACCTAAATTGGTCAAGCAATTGGCAAGGGACATCGAGAAGGTCCAACCCCTCTTGCAGAAGAAGGGGTTAAAAGGGGTTGAAGACCTAGATGACATCTTGCTCATTGGGGACAAAGACTTATCTCTAAAGTTTCGCATGCCAGATTTGCCTATGTTTAATAGAGAGGGCAACCTAAAGATGCATTTGAGGCAGTATGTAACTATCATGGCTACTATGCCTTTGTCAAAGGAACACATACTGAAGTATTTCATACTATCCTTAAAAGATGATACGGTAGCATTGTACCATGACCTCCCTAAAAGAGTTTGAGAAGATTGGGAGGAGCTTTTCCAATAATTTGTGGAACAGTATTGCCATAATACCCAACTAAGGGTAACCTTAACGAACTTAGAGACAACAAGGGAAAAGCCCAATGAAACTTTTTCAAAATATCTAGTTCGTTGGAGGGCCAAGGCTGCCAAGATGACCACCAGGCCCGCGGAGAAAGACTAGGTTCGCATGGTAATCAATGAAGCCCATAGTTTTATCAACAATAGACTGGCAAGTTTTTCTATTAAGATATTCAAAGACTTGTATGATTCAGGCACCTAAATAGAAGAGTTGGAATCCAGGCAAAAGAGAAATAATTACCCTCGACGAAGTCAAGGCCAGTATCACCAACCTAGTAGGTCTAACATGAAGCATGCGGAGGTGAAGGTGGTCATCCCATAAAAGAAGTTCAGTTGTGTGGGAAAGCCACTTTCCAAGATCTTTGCAAGGTTGAAAGTCGAAGGGATCATACAGCCATTATCACCAAGAAAGCTTCGAAATCCACTACCAAGGAATTGGAGGCATTATGAGAGGTATGAATTCCACCAAATAACTGGTCACAAAATCAACGATTGTACTCGCCTCTGCCATGAGATCCAAGACTTGATCGATGAGGGCTAGATTCTCGACCCAGAAACCTATGAGCCCAATACTAGAAGTAACCCATTGCCCAATTACAATAGGTTACCTCCTCTATCAACCAACATGATTGGGTCAAGATTGGCTGAGAAGCAAGTCATGAATGACACATCTAAAAATAGGATTATCTCCCAAGTATAGAGTGTTGGAGTAATAAACCGGTGAGACCAAGGTCGTTCCACGAGGAAGGGGATTTAGCGCTATAAACTAAAAGCTAAGCAAATATGATATGAATGATTTAAATGAATAAAAAGATAATATTAACAAATAAAAGTTGAGAAGGTAGGTAGTATACCGACCATTCAAATGTAAAACAAAAACAAAAGGTGGTAAAACCACCCATGAAAATAGGAGGTAAAACCTACCATAACAAATAAAAGAACAAGTTCACAAACAATAAATGATAATAATTAAAATACACAAGTGAGAGGAATTAACACAATAATAATGAAAGTTCAGGTTAGGGGATCCGTCCTTGATATATCAAATACGGATACATAACTCAATTATAACTCAATTGGAATCCACACATCAAGGAGGTTCTAATCGAAAGGTATGTCATTTAAGCCCATTTTAGTTATATGAATTATATTTGTTTCATTATCAATATTTATACCACTTCCTGTAAATGGGTTCAAGCATCCAATGTGTTAATCACCATATGTCTACAACAAATTAAGGTTCCTAACTAGAATCGTGTCGATAAGGAAGAAACATACAACTTCTAGAAAGGATCCAAGCATTTGATGTGCCAAGGATTGTCTACAATGGATCAAGACCTCCACTTTACGAGTGGTGTCAAGATTGATTAAGAAAATAAATATAAATCATATAAAATAAACGACACAAGATTATGATTATTAAGCACATGTCGAGGGTTAGAAAATCCTTATTCTCATATCAATGATTCCACCCTTTCACCTTAGCAAGAAGGAATTTAGTAAGACATTATAAAAGAAAGAAAACAAATTGCAAGAAAAAGAATATTTATTAATAACATAAAAACACAAGAGAGAAAAACACAATAACAAGAATCCCAGCCAAGGCCAAGATGCTCTAATGGGTCACAAGGCACCTCTATTTATAGATACATTCATGGACAAACTTGTCAAATTACAAAGGGACAATTGTCAAATATCTTGTTCACAATTGGGATCATCATGTACACCAACTTTGACCATCAATTTCAGCATCCAATTATTTAGAATTTTGATCACATGTCTTCATGAAAGCTGTAGATATTTCTCTCAACTTTCTAGAACATCTTGATTCATACAATTTAGATACTTATATCAAGAGATATGATCAAAATATTGAGGCATAGTCAGGCTGGGCTAAAACTACAGATGGGTTCACTTCAAGCCCCTTTTTGGTCCACTAAGAGCCCAAATTTGATGATACTTTTGAAATACAATCTTGTAGATAATTTAATCAGCTTTCCAAGAAATTAAGATTTGCACCATTTTGGTCTATAAATAGAAAGCTATGCCTATTTTACCAAACCTATAATAAAAATTAAAATTAAGATAAAGCTAATTCAAAAGATACAAAGACCACAAATATGCTTAAGTTGAGAAATTTAATGACACTATTAATACAATATGATGCATTAAGCTCTTATTAAACATACATATTTAAGTGTTCATCAATGAACTCTGTCAAGGAAAATAGATCAAGCAGAGCTGAGAGAGCCAAGAGAAGGGTGAAATCCAAGCTTGAGGAATCAGTTAGAAAGGAGTCCACAAAGAAGAAATCTAAGGCTGAAGAGCCCAAGGGCAAAAAATCCAAAGAGGAGAAGCCTAGGGAGATGGTTGAGAGACTGGAAAACTAGCCCATTCCTTTGGCAGCCAAGATTCACAGTAAAAAGGGTGAATGGACTAATATTGCAATAAAAGGAGTCAAGCAAAGCCTAGAACCCAAACTTGTGTGCTTCAGTGACCAAGAAGAGGAAAAGTCACAAAAAGAAGAAGTTAAAGTGACACCCACCAAGAAGAAGTCCACATCATCAAGTTCCTTTGCCGAGAAATGGATGGCTAGGAAAGGGGCTAGGAAGGGTCCGCATCGGGAAGGCTTAAAGTGAAAAAGGGTAGTGAAACTAGGAAAGGGAAGCAAGATGAAAGTATTGTAAGGAGAGAGAGTTTGCCTAGGAAGTGTAAAAAAGTGAGAGTTATGAGAATTTGTGATGACATTCCTAAAGTCAAGACCCTTCCAAACTTTTGAGCTAACTTTAGTAGTAATAAAGACAAAGATGTGAGAGTTGACAGATAAACACATGAGGGAGAAACATTCAGGGGTAAGAAAGGGAATGTTTAAGGAGTAACAAGAAGTGGTAGATTTTACCATGAGAAGGAGAAGAACATACCAACCGAGAAGACATTTGAGAAGGGCAAAGAAGTTGTCAAAGAAGAAACCAAAGAAGAAGAAGATCAAGTGATTAAGCAAATGAAAAAGACTCAAGCGAATGCCAGTATTTGGGATTTGCTGATTTCACCCTAAAAGCATAGAGAAGCCATGGCAAAGGCTTTGACAGAGGTGCAAATATCCATGGTTGCTACTACAGTGAAATGTTGACTGCTTTGACTGAAGGGGATCCCAAAGGGGTAAAAGAGAGGGGTGTGATCACCTTTACTGATAAAGATCTACCTATCGAAGGAAGGAATCATAACAAGCCGTTGTTCATCACCGCAAAAATTGGTGGGAAGACATCTCCTTGTATCATGGTAGATGATGGGTCTACCATTAACATTGTGCCTATAAAGATATTACACAAGTATGGGATTAGTAAGGATGAACTTGAGCCTTGTGAGATGGTGATCAAAGCTTACGATGACCCAAAGAGGAGTGCTATTGGGATCTTCAAGGCATTAATAAAGACTAGGCCAATTGAAGTTATGATAGAGTTCACAGCCCTTGACATTCCAGTCACGTTTGCTGCCTTTTTAGGATGAGCATGGTTCCATCTACTTGATGGAGTTCCTTCCACCTTACATCATAAGATTCGATTTAACATAAATAGGGAGATTATGACTGCTCATCTAGCCTCGACCATTTCAGCATCTGTTTTAAGTGTAAAGGTTAGAGAAATACCTTATATGGGAGGCTTTCATGTAGCCATATTGACAAAGTCAGCCCGATTGTAGCAGGTATAATAAAGAAATAAGAATACTTGCCAGGAACTAGGCGTGGGAGGAATGGATGTGGGTTACCCTCATTCCTAGATTTTAAAGGCCGAACTTCAATAAGATGTTTAGGCTATGAGTCCAAAAGAGAAGAAGAAGACTTTGAGCCCAAGAAGGGGAGATTTATCAAGTTTGTCAAGGCCCAATAGACAAGTATATGGGAGCTGTTAAACCATGGGGTTTTTAAAGCTTGGATTTGAGATTTTCAAAGACATCCTTCAGGTAGGAATTTTGAAGAGGAATGACTTGGTTGATGAAATGGGAAAGATGACCATCAAGGAGAAAAAACCTCAAGATCAAGCATTGCCAATAGATCCGTACATCGACATTGCTACCTTGATCGAAGAAGGAATTTGAGATGTATTTCATGAGGATGTATTTGTACCTAACCTCTTTGAAGAAGAGGACATTGTTTATGTTTATAAATTTGATGCAATAAAGAACCAATTTGCTTACTTGTGTGATGTCTTTCCTAATGGCGTTGTGCGTCATAATTTGCATTTCAGTAGCATATTAGACATCCATGCCATTCAAACTCATGACATTAATCTTGGCACAATCTAAAAACCCAAAGACATTTGCATTACACTTGATACAACTCCTGAAGAGAGAGAGAGAGATTTGAAAATTTGTTAAAGAAATATGAAGAAGTCTTTGCCTAGTCCTATGATGACATGCCTGAATTTGAGAGAAGCATTGCTGAGCATACAATTCTAACTTATCTATACATAAATCCAGTTAAGCAGAAACTGAGGAGGATAAGATTAAAGTGAGCTTAGAAAATCAAAGAGGAAGTCTCCAAGCAAATTGAAGCCAAGTTTTTTGAAGTGGTGAAATATCCAGAATGGTTAGAAAAAATTATGCCAATGTTGAAGAAGGATGGAAGGGTTCGAATGTGTGTAGATTACTGAGACTTAAATAACGTCTCACTAAAGGATGATTTTTCTTTCCCTCACATTGATGTGTTGGTAGATAGTACTGCCGCCAATGTGATGTTTTCCTTTGTAGATGGGCTTTCTAGATACAAGTAGATCATGATGGCCAATAAAGATAAGATTAAAACATCCTTCATTATAGAATGGGGAACCTATTGTTACAAGGTGATGCCCTTTGGATTGAAAGGTGATGCCCTTTGGATTGAAGAATATAGGGGCAACATACCAACGAATGGCGATGATACTGTTTCATGACATGATTTATAAAGAGATAGAAGTCTATATGGATGACATGGTGGTGAAATTTGAGACTCCAAAGGGTCACTTTGAGGCCTTAGACAGATTCCTAGATAGGGTGAAGAAATACAAACTGTGGCTAAATATGAACAAATGTGTCTTCAGAGTCAACTCAGGGAAGTTACTAGGGTTTGTAGTTGGCAAGATATGGATAGAATTAGATCTATACAAGGTCAAGGCCATTATGGAGATGCTGTCACCCAAGATCAAAAAAGAAGTTCGAGGTTTCTGGGGAAGATCCAATATATCATTCGATTTATTACTAAATTAATGACTGTTTGTGCACTAATCTTTAGGTATTTAAAAAAGGATCAACCTGTTGAATCGAATGATCAATGCCAAAAGGCATTTGAGAAGATTAAGAAGTATTTGCAGAATCCACCAGTTTTGAGACTACCAAAACCTAGTAAAAATTTAATTCTTTATTTGGCTCTCAAGAAGGAGACCATTGGTGCTAGACCAGCACAAGAAGGCGAGAATGAAGTAGAGCATGATATCTATTATCTTAGCAAGAAGTTGCTACCATAGGAGATGAAGTATAGTTATGTGGAGAAAACATGCTTGGCCATGGTTTGGCTCTCAAAGAAGTTGAGGCATTATTTTTAGTCTTATAAAATTAAGTCTGTCTCTAAGGAGGATTTGATGAAGTACCTTTACAAGGCACCAGCATTGGTGGGGAAGTTAGCAAAATGGTTGGTGTAGTTGTCAATATTCAATATTGAATATGTCACTAAAAAGATGATGAAAGGAAGAGCAGCAGTAGAGTTTTTGGCACTGAATCTTATCGATGATGACGAACCATGGGAGTTGGAATTCCCAGGTGAACATTTAGGTAATCTCAATAATGGAATAGAGGATGTTCTTTGACAATGTCGTAAATCGCAATGGTGCTAGAATAGGAGTTATTTTGGTGTCACCGACTGAATAAGTCATTCCATTCGCTAAGAAATTAGAGTTCAAGGTCACCAACAATATGGCCGAATATGAAACCTGTGCCTTTGGTTTGGAAGTTTTGATTTGCTATAGGCATTGATGAAATAGAAATGTTTGGGGATTCAGAACTGGTCATCTCTCAAGCCAATGAAGATTAGGATCTACGGGAAGGAAAGTTGAAACAGTACCCTGAACACATAAGAAGGTTAATTAGGAGGTTCAAATAGTGCACCTTCACCCATCTTCCTAAGAGTGAGAATCAGATGGACGATGCATTAGCTTTATTAGTATCAGTTTGGGTAAGCACACAAGAATTGTTGGTGAGACCAATAGTGATATCACAAGCATGGGTCCTTGTTATATAGAACCTTAAGTAACAGAAGTTGAAGTGGATGAGAAGACATGGTTTTATGACCTAAAGAAATATTTGAAAGAAAGGATTTTGCCTAATGAAGCCAGTGAAAGAGATAGGGTCGTGCTACGAAGGTTAGCCCAACAAATTACTTGTCATCAAGCGGTGATGTATAAGAGAATGCCAGATGGGATGCAATTGCGATGTATCAATGAGAGAGAAGCAAGAAGGCTTATGGAAGAAATCCAAGATGGGGCATGTGGGCCACACATAAATGGGCTAGTACTCACAAAGAAAATAATGAGGTAAGGCTTTTATTAGCTAACCATAGAGACAGATTGTGTCTAACTTATGAAGAGGTGTCATCAATGTCATATTAATGAAAATTTAATTCGCCAACCACCCTTGGAGCTACAAGGGATGACAGTACTCTGGCCTTTTGCTGCATGGGGCATTGACATTATAGGTGAGATAAGGTCGTCAGCCTCTAATAGGCATCGATATGTGGTGGCGGCGATTGACTACTTCACCAAATGGATAAAAGCTGAGTCTTATAATAAGTTAAGGGCAAAGAAGATGGAGAAGTTTATCGAGAAGAACATCATTTATAGATTTGGAATACCATACCATGTTGTAACTGACAATGGGGTCCATTTTTAAGCAGAAACTAAGGCCTTGCTCGAGAGGTATGGAATTGAACACCATAAGTCATCTCCATATAAGCCATAAGCAAATGGAGCAGTAGAAGCGATCAATAAAAATATCAAGAAGATGTTGGCCAAAGTGGTGTAGACATATAAAGATTGGACAGAGAAGTTATTGTTTGTGTTACGAGATTATTGAATAACACCTAGAAGTGCGATAAGCATGACTCCCTCCTCGTTGGTATATGGTTTAGAAGCGATCCTACCAATCGAGATAGAAATGAAATCAGCAAGGGTTCTGATTGAAGTAGAAGTTTCTAAAGGGGAGTGGATTAGTAGATGTGAATTATTGGCCCTGATCGATAAGAAAAGAATGAAGGCTAGATACCACCTGTAACTATACCAGAAAGGGGTTGCTCAAGCCTTTAACAAAAGAATAAAGGTAAGGAAGTTCAAAGAAAGGGAATTGATCCTTAAGCAAGTGAGGCTAGTTATGTTTGATCCGAGAGGGAAGTTCAAGCCTAACTGGGAGGGCCTATTCATTGTGACAAAATTCATGTCCGACGAAGCCATCATCCTATCAAACATGGAAAGGAATGAATTAACTAAACCCATTAACATGGACAAGCTAAAGAAGTATTATATATAAAAAAATAATAATAAAAAAAGAGAGAGAGGAAGAATAATTAATAAAAAATCAGAAATGGCTGATTAATGATAGGAGTTGTCTCATTGTGCACATATTGTTCGAATAACAAAAGATTGTACTTTTATTAATTAAATGAAATTGTTTGGGAACAAATATGCTTTTGAAATGTCTTATTATTTTGCATAATAACAAAATGAAAACATCTAACATCTAAGCTAACAAAGAAACTAACAATGTCGCATCTGTCTCTTCGATAGACTACAAATGGGCTCACCATATCGCTCATGACACCATCTGGCTCAAATATCAAGATCAAAAATGGAAGCCTAAAAGGCCACCTAATCCTTGTACTGGTCATTTGACTCAAAATAGAGGTCATGAAATAGATTCCTCTTGATGGTGCGATGTGGCCATGAATCATTCACACGCTTTAGAAAACAAGCAAACAGTCTCCCAGGACCAAAAGCAGTCAGTGCATCCACGATTCTTTGCTTGAGACCATATTATCAATGCAATCTAACAGGATCATAGAATGAACTATGGATGAAACCTGCTAAAGACACGCATGTGATATAGGTCATGACTATCACATGCTCTAGTCTCCACCATGGACAGTACCAGTGAATCTGAGCATTAGGAATAACTCGAAGCCAGTCAATCCAAGAAGAACGTCTTTCAACTCTCCGCCTTATATGAAGTCAAGGGCTATAACGAAAAAATATCTCCTTCAAGCGATGCTAGAATAGTAAATTTGAGAAAAAGAAACAAAGAAAAAATAAGAAAAAGAAGCCTACTAAGTTGAGAACCTAAAAAGGCAGCTTAGGTAAAAATTAAGGCAAGCCCGCTAAGCTGAAAACTCGAAAGGGCAGTTTAGGCAAAAGTTAGGGCATGTAAAGAAAAATAAAAAACTCACTAAGTTTAAAAAATTCAGAAAGGGTGGCTTAGACAAAAGTTAGGACAAGCTCGTTAAGTTGAAAACTCGAAAATGGTGACTTAGACAAAAATTAGAGCACAAAAAAAAAGAAAAATGAAAAAAAAATGATGAATGAAATGAAAAAAAAAAATGACTGAACTCGCTAGGTCAAAAACTCAAAAAGACGAAAGGAGAATCTGAAGAAGCAGGAGACTACCACCGAACCTCTGACTCGGATCAATCTTAACTCAAACTAAATTGATCAACGTCCCAACTAGAATCAAAGGTACTGCTATGAAACCAGGCCTAATCTAAGGAATGATGGTCACAAGATGTGGATCTTCAAGACCTTCTGGTGAGACCAGTAGATAGGGGTGTTCGTCGGTTTGGATCCAATGGATTTAGCTAATAACCAATCCAATCCAATAGTGATCGGTTTAGAGATTTTTCAATCCAATCCGATCCAATTAAAAATTGAAATCCAATCCAATTTGATTTTAAAAAAACATCATCCGATCTGATTCAATCCGATCCAATCCGAACTTTAAAAAATTTAAATAAGAAAATAGAGAAAATCCAATATAATTCAATAATAAACACAAGTTATTATATAAAAATAATGATAACATGAAGTTACCAAGTGAATTAAAATCTTGGTAAATTGTAATATAATAAATATACATTTATTTATAAATTGATTAATGTTCCTAACTAAAAACAACAACAAAAATTTAAATCATTCCAATACAAATATTATAATTTAAATAAATTTATAGGACTCCATGCAATAAACCACCTTGCATAAAATGGAAATTGGAAAATTTTATTGCTACATAATTGTATTAACTCAATGTCATCTATGCATATTAAAGAATGCCTAGCAAACATGAATAAATAATTAATAAGTAACTAATAGTTTTTATATTGAGATAAATATAATTGACATGAAAAATAATTCATGAAATTAAAAAATAATGATAACTAAGTTATATTTATACTTTCCACGTATATATAGCACAGATGCATTACATCAATAATCATCAAATATTGATTTTAATTTTTAGATATTACATAGTTAATTTTATTACCTATTATTTGGATTGGATCGGTTTATGATGGATTTTTATAATAGGATCCGTTATCCGATCCAATTAATTCGGATCTCAAAAATTTCAATCCAATCCAATCCGTCAATTGATCAAATCCAATTAAAATTGGATCGGTTTGGATTGGATCCATCGGTTTGGGCGGATTGGATAGGATTTTGAACACCCCTACCAGTAGAAACTGTGCAAGAAGGCAGAATTGAAGAAGGTAAAGCCAACCGGATGAGGTCCTGTCCATCATCACCAACAAAGGCATGATGCAAGATAGTGTTACTCTTCCACTTCTAGTGTGAATACCCATGGTAAAAATAGGAAAGTTGAAGAAATGGGCTAGATCTAACAACAACGGTGTCTGAATAGTGGGCAGAATGATGCTCTTAGAACTGGACGAGTGATAACCGAGTATGATGGAAAATTACTCATACAAAGGGCAAGGCGCCTGCCTACTAAATCGGAAGACATGATCGTGAGAATCCCAGAAGGTCATGTAGTCCTTGAGAAAAGGGACACAAGTTTTACATGTTGAAGAAATTTTAGAAGATAAAGACCGATGGACTCAAGTTGTCTCTAATCATCATCTTTTAGAGGCTTTAGAAAAGGTTAGAGGATCATGAGAGAAGCTTCAGATATGTTGAATGACATGTAGAGGTGTCGAGAAACATGAAAAAAAACCTCGAAACGAAGCCCTAGAGAGAAAGAGGCACTTAAATAATGCATGAAACGAAGCAAAAAAGGGAAAAAAAAAAAGGAAAATCACCAGTGGAATTACTGGCCTACTATCGACTGTCGATCGACCGTCCTTTAACAACTGCCCCAACTATCTGCCAGTTGGTCAGCTATGTGACAACCGTGAAAGGTTGTTAGGGCTGAATAAGCCCATGAGCCTTCCTCTTGTGTGACTCTTCAACTTCATGAAAGGTGTACCAATGATTGGTTTCAAGCACAAAATCTCTAGATTTTTTAGTTCTATTTAGAATTGAATAAATGATTATGTAGAAATGAATTTGAACAAATTTGAAAGTAAATTTATCAAAAAAGCATAGTACATGAAGCTGAAATGGAAGATTTTTACCAAATTTTCAAAAGTTGTTTACATTTCGATTATAAAACATAAAAGTTCATACATAGAGATAAAATGAACGAAGCCGATGGTAACAGTCTTTACTCATCGCCAACATCAAAAGAGAAATCAATAACCTGAGCTTGAAGATACTCAACCACTTGCTGCAGACGAGCAACCCCCTGATGACTCGTCTAACCAAGTTAAAAAATCATTTAATTAGAAAAACTATTAAGATAGAAATCATGCATACATGAAGTATAGAAGGGTATTTTACCTAATATTGATGTGACATCTATAAAACATACCTATGAGAAGTTATCTATATACCAAAAACCAGTTCAATGGAAGATCTTAGCACCTACATCATATTGCAGCTTCATTAATGATTAATTGAAGAATGATAGGAAACTTGAAAAGCGTATAGTCAAAAGACTTACCAAAGTAGTGTCTTGAGGAATAAAAAGAACATGCATGTTTAGATCCTCAGTAATCACATGGCTGCTGATCTGTCCATTATCATCCTATGTGTAGATGAGATTACCAAGGTAAGCCTAGAGGTCACCAATCATATGACCAGCTAGAACAAATGGAACAACTGAAGGAGCTGGAGGTGAATGGGGCTACTGAGCGATAGTGGAAAAAGAAGTCGATGTGCCAGCACCTGCCGAGAAGGCTCTTAATCTCTTTCCACGATGAGCAGAAGAACTATTAGTGCGACTATACACCATAGGAGAATGAGGAGTATCATTAGCAGATCGGCCAGGCCTAGTATCTAACAGGGTGGTATGAACCCAATCGATATAAGAATTCGTCATCTGTGGGAACTCGATCGTGTTCAAGTGAAACCCGATCATGTAATCTGACAAATCTGGATCCATGGCCAAATCAGTCGAATCTATCATCAGAACCGGTGGAGGAGGAGAAATCATAGGAGGTGAAGGCCCTTCGTATCAATCCCATACGCGATCACCCAAATACTATATCATGTTGTTCATATAAGGAAAGAGGATACGGTATAAGTTAAATAGGGAAGCGATCCTCATAGCCGTAGACCAATTCTCCTTGGGTCCCTACCATTCAGAGTGAATCTGTGAAGAATAGAGAAGCATCATAAGATTATGATATAAATGAAAATATTGACTGTAGTGTCTTTTACCTTGTCCTAAGTCATCATATGGATGTAATCATGGAAGAAGTCCAACTCATGAGACCTCTCAATCTCTGCACGACGTGTAGCCCACCTTTTCATCTATAGGAAGGAAGAATCCTACAAGTAAGAAGAGAAGATGGTAGAACTCCTAACTCGTACGTTCACATCTGTCATGAATAGTACAAAATCAAAAAAGAAAATCGTACAGACAAAACACAAATGTATAGAAAAGAAAGATGTTACCTCGAGAAGCAAAGTGAACCCAATAATCCTAACAATGTCTCGACAAGCATGATCCAAATCGAAGGATAGCTAGCCGAGAGTAGCACGACCCTAGTTGAAATCTCTCACTCAGTCGAGATCTTGAAAACCTAGAAGTAAAGTCAAGAAGGTGGTGTTCGACATATTGGTGAAGAGCGTCATACCGAGTAGATATACGATGAAGCTACGTGCATACTAATCCATCTCGACTGGAGTCAGGTTGAATCTCCACTTCCAATACTCATACAAAGAGCGTATCGAATTGTAATGTTATTTTTTACCTTTATCTCACAACCAAGCAACTGCCATATCAAGTTCAGCTGATCTCTTGAGTCTGCAATGGAAGCATCAATAGAAATTGGCTCACCGCCACATGGAAGGCTAGTCAGAGTGGCAATATCTAAGGGTGTGATAATCATTTCACCAACCGAAAGATGGAATGTGTGGGTCATATCCATCCACCTCTCGCACAAGGCAGCTAATACCCTACGATCTGTATATTAAGAGTGTGAGGAAGATAGGTGATAAACTCATGGAAACTGGTAGTAGCAATTCTATTCCTAAGGGCTTTATTCTCTATCTCTAAAAACCAACTATAGGCTCCGAAAAATGACCACATATCTTGTTCTTATGATAATCCTAAGGCAAGAAATCGAAGTCTCTACATAAATGCATGCATAGAAAGTTTTGAGAAAATGTAAAAACAAAGAACAAAGAAAATACATATTAGGTTGATTATGTGAGAAGCCATATCATAGACAATGGGCACTTCTTGGTCCTTTGAAAGGGTCGACCCTTCAATGTTGGTTTCCATATTAGATCGTTTTCATTCAAGTCAAGGTGGACTGGATGATCTACCATTAGAGAGAGGATGTCAAGAAGGTATGGGAGAAAACTAAAAGCGAATCGAACAAAAAATGAAGAATTGATGCGCGAATGACGTGATAGGAAGATGAAAGGACTTTATATACGTCCTTGACCATCGGGCAGCAGTTAAACAATCGATTGGCTATTGACTAACCATCAGGCGACTATTTGACAACCAGCTGACTGTCCCTTAGGTGAGGGGCAGAAAAGGAAAAGAAGAAGATAGAAAAAAAAAAGAAAAAAGGGAAAGAAGAAGGAAAGAAGAAGAAAAAAAAGAAAAAGAGAAAAAGAGAAAAGAAAGAGAAAGAGAAAGAAAAGGAAGAAAAGAAAGAAAAAGATAAAGAAGAGAGAGAAAAAGAAGAAAAGAGAAAAGAGAGGAAAACGGAAGAAAAACTTTTACGCCAGCTTTAAAACCTCAACAAAATCTTTGAAGCATTTTGTTAGTAAGCAGCCGACCATGTCAATAGTTTAGTAACTCACAAAGAAAGAATAGCATCAATCGAATGAAATCCTCGACCGGTCCATACGAGGAAAGAATCCCTCGAGAGACTAGAGAGTAGAGTTATTGAAGACCACTATACAAGGTAAAATTTTAATTAATTTTGAAATTACCAAAAGATGTTTGATATCTTGTAGAAACTTGCAATAACATTTGAAAATCCCTAGTAAGTTGAAGAATCAACAACATAATAAGAATTCCCCAGTGAGAATGTAAAAGAAGTTGAGAACAAAAAATGCTAGAGCATGATGAATTTTCCCAGTGGATTATAAGGAATCAGGAATATAAGCAATAGTACTTGGGCTTGAAATCCATTGAATACAAAATCTAGAGCAGATTAAAGAAGCTTAAAGAATACTTAGAAGATGGGCATGAAACCCAATGAATGCAAATTATAAAGAAATCAGAGAAAATACGAAGGATACTTAGCCGAGGCACGAAGAATGAGAAGGTCTAAAGACTATGAAGCAATGCATAAGACAACGTTTTCCCAGTGGGCATGCATTAAAAGGAAACCCTAACAAGTGGGTGCACTTAAGAGTGTTTTACGCCCTTAGAATAGGTATAAGCCCTAAGAAGAGGCTTATTCAAGAGTATTGAAAACCCTAAGAAGTAGGTACACTAAAGGGTATTAGAAACCCTAAGAAGTAGGTGCACTGAAGAGTGTTTTATTGTAGCATTATAAGGATGCTTTCTAACCCTTGAATGAGCACATCCGCCCTTAGATGGACACATTCGCCCTTCAACAGGCACATCCACCCTTAGATGGGTGCACTAGCTCTCAAATGGGCACATCTACCCTTAAAATAAATGCCTCAGCACTTAAATGGGTGCACCTTTTTATGGGAATAAAAGAAGAGAGAAAGATGATGATAAAGTCTAATAGAACAAGAACAAAGGCAAAGATGTCAATAGGGAAGAAAGAAAGACGAAGCAAGAGTACTTTGTTGACTTTTATGTCTCAGAAATCTTCCAAAAGTACAGGTAAGCTGTAGACAATAAATTTTTAAGGATCGATGAAGGAAAGAAGATGAATGTCGAGCTAAGAAAATGATCAAAATGCCTTTAGAGGCTAAGAAAGGAAAGGTGAGAGGGAGTTGGTGAAAGGCCTCAAAAACTAATGTATAATTTCAAAAAAGCATAAAAATTAATCCAAGAGGAATCTAGCGATGAGTCATATATTGCTGTAAAGAAACGGATGTCTAATTTTCATAAAAATTTACGGATTATAAATTGGAGTTGAATGCAAAAAGTTAAGTGTGATCGAACAAGCAAAGGTTAGAACGGACTACAATGCAAAATAACAAAATAAGAAGGCTGAGGTTAAACAACCGCCCGACTATTTGATGGTCGGCCAATGGTTTGCTAACAGCCACTTGGCTTTTACCCTTGTGTTTTTGGAATATTTCTTAAAAAACCTTTCTTTTTGGTTTTTTGCTTCCATTTTCAACTTCAACCTTCAACTATATAAACCCCCTCCTTTTCACTTTGCAAGACACTAATTATCGAATAATCATCTCTTCTTTCTTGAAGACATACTCGAGAATTCAAGAAGTCTTTTCTAATCTAAAGTTTTTAAAACGTTCTATTACTCTTAATCCAGAAATGGTATGTCTTGAGAGCAGTTCTCTCTTCTCCCTCTTACGATTCCTCTTTAATTTATTGCTCAAAATTAAGCATGTTTAGGTTGTTTTAAGCTTAGAAAAAGCATGATTAACTTTTATGCTTAGCAGCATGTTAGGGTTACTATAAATTGTTCTAACCCTTGTTTGTTTTGCGAGATGGATAAGCGTGTCAAGGTAAGTCCGCTATTCTTTCTTTACCAGGTCATGTTTAGGAATTTATTTTCTTTACGAATGCTTAGAATCATGCTTAGGAGAACATGATTAGAATCATGCTAAGAAAGACTTATATTTGCCTTGATGTATTAATAGGTGTCTATTTATATATCATTTTCATATCAATTCCGTCTATGTTTCTTTGCTATATTCGTTGGTATTTTTATATTTTTATGTGGTTTTTGATGTTTGTAGGAGTTTTGGAGGAACATGCACAAAATTGGAGTAAAACCCTTCATTTTCACCTCTGCTAATCAACCAATTTCTCGGAGTTGATTGTATCGATATACAATTAACCGAATAACATGCTATATACCATTGAAAAGCTCTCGAAGTCTATTTTTTGGAGAAATTTACGGTTCACGAATTTATGTAGTGTACCGAAAGTTGTGATAAAAATGGTATGAGAAGTGTATATTTGTAATTCCATATATCACTGTAGCATGTTATTAAATACACACTGTAGCAAGTTACTGTAGACAGAGTATATAAACACATTTTAGGGTTTTATTTGATAACTTGAAGAGGGGAGAACGTGGTGGAGGCTGCAGCTCTGGAATTCTTTCATCTCTTGGAGTTCTTGAAGGAGAAAGGAAGCTTGGAAAGAGGAAGAACTACAATCCAAAGAGAATTACATCAAATTTGCTAAGTTTTTCCCTTCCCTTTCATTTTCTGGAATGTCTCCATGTTGTATTGTATTTACCACGTTCTTAAACATGTGTAACTGAATCTGAATTGGTTGAGGGTGATTTCAAAGCCCTTGATATGGATTTTGTGAGTTGATTGTGTAAGAAAATTGTTATCCAATTCTCTAATTGAAGTTGCTTGTATTTTCCCATATCTAATGCTTATGATTGCTTGCTGATTGTATTTGGAATGGCCAACTGAATATAATCTGTTGTTGTCTATTGCTAGATTAGAAATCTTGATCCGTAATTGTCATGAATTTCCAATCATTAGTAGCAAAATTGTGATCAGAGATTGCAATTGGAAAATACAACCTAGGTTAAATAATCCGAACTTGTGTGATTATTGCTTAGATCAACCTATCTTTCTCATCGTAATGCTTCATTGAATTAAACTCAGAGAGCTTGTTCTAGGTTGTTTAATGGATAGAGATTAAATAAAGAGCTTGTTTTATTTAACAACAAAGTAAGGAAAGATTGGGATAACAGAGCTTGTTGTTATCTACGGTTGATAACTTCAATTACTGTAATTGGATGACAATTCTACGATTAATTCGCAAATCCATATCTTGTGGTAGAGAAGGATCCCTTAATCAGGTTTCTCTCATTGATTTTTCAATCTGTTTTAATTTGTATTGTGTTATTCTTTACTTGCATTCTTATTTCATTTAGTAAATCATTCAACAAAAATCCCCCCTGTTTAGTTTATTGTTGCTGGAAAATAACAAATTCAATTAGAATCAATCCTCGTGGGAACGATATCTTACTCATCACTTTATTACTTGTGCGACTAGTATACTTGCTAGTTTCAAACGCATCAAGCTTTTGGCGCCGTTGCTAGGGATTGATTTTCTAATCGATTTGTTGTTTTGTTTTTATTGTTAATTCCAATTTTTGTTTGTTTTTCTTTTTTGATTGTTTGTGTTTAGGCAACATGGCAGTAAACTTCCAACAATTCAGTAGCCGATTTGAGCCACAATTACATTGGAGAGTAAATGAGGTAAGCACTCAGAACATTGAACAACAACTTTCTGAGCTAACCTCTCTTGTGGAAAACATGGCTGTAGGAGATATGCAAAAATCTTATGAATGTGGGATATATTCTACGATGGAGCATCCAATCGACATGTATCCAACTTTACAAGAAGAATATATGGAACAAGCCAATGCCATGGGTGGATTTCCAGGACAAACGAGGCAATGGTATGATCCCTTCTCTAATACTTACAATGCTGGATGGGAAGATCACCCTAATTTCAGTTACTGGAATCATCAACCAATCGCCCCAAATGCCATACCAAATCGGCCACAAGGTTTCAATCAACCTAGAGTGCAGCAACCATTTCAAATGCAACCACCACCAATGCCACATCCAGCACCACAACCAGCTTCGAAAACTCAGGTATGTCTCTCCAGGATATTGTTAATGCACTTGCCACTAACACAATGCAATTCCAGCAGGAAACTGGGGCAAGTATCCAAAACCTGGCAAATCAAATGGGACAATTGGCTACTAGCATGAGCAAATTCGAGGGCCAAGACTCAGAAAAATTATCTTCTCAAACGGTGATCAATCCAAGAGAGAATGCTTGTGTGATAACTTTGCAAAATGGAGAGCAATTAGATGTCCTGCCAAAGAAATCACAAACTGATGAAGAAGATGACACCACTTCCACCATGAACAAGACGTCATCCTCTAAGGTAAGTCTTAAAACTGCTATTCCTTCTTATGTTACTCCTTCACCTTTTCCTAGCAAATTGGAAAAATTGAAGAAGGAGGAACAAGAACAAGAAATCCTGGAAACTTCTCACAAAATCGAAGTAAATATACCACTTCTGGATGCTATCGACCAAGTACCTCATTATATAAAATGTCTCAAGAAGTTATGCACCAGCAAGAGAAAGTTAAAAGGAAATGAGAAAGTAAGTGTGGGGGAAAATGTTTCAGCTGTTCTACAAAGAAAAATTCCTTCGAAATGCAAAGTCCAGGTACGGTCACCATTCCCTGCACCATTGGTAAAATCAAGTTTGAAAGAGCTATGTTAGATTTAGGAGCATCTATTAATGTCATACCATATTCTATTTATGCTTCTTTAAATCTTGGACCTTTTGCGAAAACTGGTATTACCATTCAACTTGCTAATCATTTTAATGCATACCCAAAAGAGTTGTAGAAGATGTGCTTGTGTAGGTGAATCAATTGGTTTTCCTAGCAGACTTCTATGTCCTTAAAATAAAGGATGAAACATCTCCTAATCCAACACCGATTCTTTTAGGGAGACCATTCTCAAAAACTGCTAGAACCAAGATTGATGTTCATGATGGCACTCTCACCATAGAGTTTGATGGCAAGGTTATCCGTTTCAATATTTTTGAGGCAATGAGGTACCCTAGTAACTTACATTCTGTTTTTGCAGTTGACGTTATTGATTCTTTACCACAACAATGTTTTGAGTTAACTCGCAAGAATGGATTGGATGTAGCTATTAGTGAGCACATAGGGACAGAAATTTCTAAGGAATCAAGAATTTTTATACAAGTGTCCAAAGAAATGGAAGAAGCTATGGCATGCTTAGATGAGACTATAGCTATAACCACAAACAGGTATGATGTTTCGTACATTGAATTGCCTTTATCTAATGAGAAACTTCTTCCTTCTGTGATGAAAGCCAATACCTTGGAGCTTAAGCTACTTCCAGATTATTTGAAGCATGTGTTCTTGGGTGACAAAGATCCTTTGCCAATTACAATAGAAATGGGCCTTGCACCACTAAAAGAAGAGAAACGCATCCGAGTACTTAGAGATCACAAAATAGCTATTGGGTGGATGATTGCTGACATCCAAGACCCAGCCATATGCATGGACCGTATCTTGTTAGAAGAATGATCCAAGCCCATTAGTGAAACACAGCAGAGATTGGACCCTCCTATGATGGAACCAACGTCGGGCTGAAGACGTTAAACCAAGTGCTTATTGGGAGGCAACCCAATGTTTTTGCAAAATAAATAAATAAAAAAGAAAAATAAAATAAGGTAACAATGATCGATTTTTGTGTCTCGAGGAGATTCCTTTCGTAGGCCATCAAATTGATCATGTTTTATCTTTCTTTGCCATCTATCTTATTTATTTTATCTTTTTTTATTTGTTTTTTACTTTTGTTTGCTATTGTGTTGTTATCTCTTTTATGTGTCTTTAGTTTCATTTCTGCTCTTTTCTTTTTCTTCCTTTTGTTTAATTTGATTATTCCGTACTTCGAATTTATTTGTGCAATAGCTTGAGGAAACATCCAAACGGGAGCTGAAGTTATTGCTCGAAGGTTTGAAACGTGCATATCTTGGAGAAAAACAAACTCAATCGCATTATCGGTAATAGCTCTCCTTTTCTCCTCTTCAATGGATGCTGATATCTTTATGTCAAACCTTCGTAAATATTTCCCTTCACTTCCTCAAAATGCTGTGTTTAAAATTTATAAAGTACGGATGACTAGACTTTGGGCATTGATGCTCGTAAATGTGCCTGCTGATATCCGATGGCTTATCGAAGCCAAGGTGAGATTGTCCGGTGAGCCGGACATTAATCTCGCAAAATACATGCCTGGTCTAGGAAAGAGCTACTACGCCAAGAGGCGAAGAGCGAAAAGGTTACAAGTATGTTATAATGTGCTAGATGGAATTGTAACCTGACTTGTCGTTCATTAGGTTTTGCGTCCAGGAATAGAGAAGATAAACTTTCATTTATTAAGAATGGTTTGAGTAATGAGTCGCTGGATAATGTTTTGTTAACTCTCGAGTCACATTCTTGTGGACTTGTTTAGCGTGAATTGCTTAATCTATGGACACAATTTCGTGATGAATTGCAGTGTTACAGTCTAGGGAATCTGACTAAAAACGACCCTGTTTGCCAGTTTATAAGAAAATTGGATGGGAAGCAAATCCCCTACTCATAGAAGGCGTTTCAGCCGTTACTGGACGTAAAACCAGATGAAGATGTGAGTCACAATCACAACTACTTGTATATTTGAATGTGTGTTGTTCTTGTCAAATTTTTTTTTCTTGTTTCGTTTGATCTGATTATCAATGTTGTTTTTGTATTGTTGTTGTTTGTTGATTTTGTTTGTTTTAATTTCAAGTTTTCTTTTTGACAAACCATATGACTACCCTATGGCATAAGTACACGTGGGAGATAAGTGTGGAGGTTTTGTCAAACTCCGCCGAAAGTGTATCTCCATTTTTAATGCTTCACGTGGGAGACAAGTGTGGAGGTTTCACCAACCTCCGCTGAAAGTATGTCTCCAGTTTTCATGTTTCACGTGGGAGACAAGTGTGTAGGTTTTGTCAAACCTCACCGAAAGCATATCTAATTTTTTTCAAATCTTAGGGCGATAAATCTGCATCGAGCAACCCCCACCGAAATTATGTCCCCATGTGTCAAATTTGAGAGTTTTACGTGTGTGTATATCCATTCTCCATATTTTCAAATGTCATTATTATAACTTGTCTTACACTTGAAAAGCATATTACCTAACGTGCATCATTGTCTTACACAAGGTTAGAGCACTTGTAGAAATGGATAAAACACCAATGCGACGATTCCAAAATATATGCGTATTTTGTGGATCGCAATTTGGTAAAGATGGAGGGTTTACAACAGCAGCTCTTGATCTTGGTAGGACATTAGCTGCGAGGGGTATTCATTTGATTTATGGAGGGGGTAGTCTTGGGTTAATGGGGTGTGTGTCGATAGCTGCATCCTTAGGAGGAAGCAAAGTTCTCGGCATTATCCCTAAACCATTAGCTGTACGAGATATCGTAGGCAACACCATGGTGGAAGAGTTACAGGTTTCTAGTATGCATGAGCGTATTGCACATATGGTCATTAAATCTGATGCATTTATAGCTTTGCCCGGTGGTTATGGTACATTAGAGGAGATATTTCAAATCACCTCTTGGGCACAGCTTAAACATCCATCGGAAACCCATTAGTTTGTTAAATGTCAATAATTTTTTTGATGGTTTGTTGTCTTTTCATGATCAAGCAGTAGAAAAAAAATTCATCTCACAGTCGGTGAGGCAAATCCTGGTTACAGCTTCAACTGCAGGGGAGTTAATTGACAAATTACAAGCATTCGTCTATTCGCCTAATCCAATAATAGCTCGAATAGATTGGTTTGCGGAAGGCAATAAGAGGTGTAAACTGGATTTAACGCTAAGTCTGTAATCTTTATCTACTGATTTGCTTCACTTTAGTTTCCTCTCTTTTTATTGTGTTTATTTGAGATTTTTCATGTTATTTCTTTTGAGCCTTTTCAGGTTATTTCTTTCGTCCCAGGTAATATTTTCTAATCTCGGTTTTTAGAGTGGTGGCTTAAAAAGTTCAAGTTCTCTTGAACGCATTCTGGATCTCTTCAATCCATAATGGCTGAATAAGGAGGCTAACTTCTAAACTTTGTAGACCCATTCTAACTAACTTGTTTTTGTTTGCTGACTTGTTGAACTTTGTTATTTTATGAGTGAGTTTAGTTTTACGTAATTTAGAGTTGTTATGTGTTTTATCTTTATCAGTTTTGATTTAAAAAAAAAAACAATTGTGGAAAAACCTGAGAATGGCAGAATATGGGGTTTCTTTAACCCTTGAAACGCATTCTCTCTAAATAAATCTGTAGTTTGTTTATTTCATGTTGTTTGAAGTGTCTTGTTTCTTGTTTTTGTTCTTTCATAATAAAGGTATATAGGCTGGAAACCTTAAGTCTGCGGGCTACTGGTCCTAAGGATTGTTGAAATATACAATCTTGACTGAGGTGTAACAACGTCACGTACCTCTTTTCTTGCATTTTGTGAGTCGATGATAAGATAATGATTGAATTAAGAATAACTCTTGGAAAATGATAAATGATGCATGGATCCGTGTGCTTGAAATGTATATTGGTTTTTGCTTTACCTTTGATTCCTTGCACAACATTGAGCACCGAGCCATTATCACTTAGTTATTTGTTTACTTAGAGAAGGTTTATGCAATTTAAGTGTTTCTTCAGATTTCAATGAATTCTAGAACCTGTTTGATGGTCACTCGAGGCAAAATCCAAGATTGTGCAACATTGGAGAAATGATTTAGGCCATCTTTGGACCGTTTGAGCCTTAATAGCCAACCTTGATTGAAATTGATCCCTAGTCACCCTTTTGAGCCTCTGTAAACTTTTTTTTCTTGTTAACACACTAAAAGATTTCCTAACCTCAAATGAATTTTTTTTTTGTTGCCAAATAGTTTGTCCCTTACCTATGAGCATGTATATCATTCATGATTACATTTTGAGCTATGTTCTATTTTTGGGAAGTTAAAGGAGGTTGGATTGTGCCATGAGCAATGCAAGTGAGTTTTATTGTGTTAGTAAAAAAAAAGAAAGAAAAAAAACAATCTGTACTTATCTTCCACGTACTTACACATTAAGGACAATGTGTTGTTTAAGTGTGGGGGAGGAGAATTGCAGCAGTTAAAAAAAAAAGAAAAGAAAGAGAAAAGAAAGAAAAAAAAAGAAAAAAAGATCTATACCCTTGAGTGTTATTAAAAAGAATGAAACAACAAAGTGTAGGGGTGTAATTTCTTTTGTGTAAAAAAAACAATAATAAAAAGAGAGATTGAGTGTTCTGAATAAATTTGGGGGAATCACTTGGTGAATTCGAACGAATTTTTTTTATGTTATGTGGTTGAGCTCTACATAATCTTGAATGATTTATGTGTTTGTGGGTGATTTGAGCCAAATTATTATCCTTTATCATACCTACACCCAAGCCAAACGTTACAAGCTTAATAAAGTCCTACTTGATCCTTGGTATTGTGCTTGTCTATATTAGTGGAGAGTGACTTGAAAAGTAGGCCTATAGAGTTCATTTATACACATATCTTCACTATTAAATAAGATTCATTTTTATGCATAAACTCATCCGAGTTACAAGTGATTATGTGAAAGTGGCTCTACACACACACACACACAAGGAATTAAAGTAGAGCGAAACTAATCTTTGAAATGAAATTTTTGATCAAATGTATAATTTTGAAGTTTTCCTTGGGTTATAATTAAGTACAATCTTTGAGGCCTATTTGCAAGTTGAAGCATTTGTGTTGTTTTAATTTTTCTTTGATTCTGTTTCGATCTAATATCGTTGTAGTTGCTCGAGGACTAGCAAAGTCTAAGTGTGGGGGAATTTGATAGGTGTCTATTTATATATCATTTTCATAACAATTCCGTTTATGTTTCTTTGCTATATTCCTTGGTATTTTTATGTTTTTGTGTGGTTTTTTATGTTTGTAGGAGTTTTGGAGGAACTTGCACAAAATTGGAGTAAAACCCTTTATTTTCACCTCTGCTAATCAACCAATTTCTCGGAGTTGATTGTATCGATATACAATTAACCGGATAACATGCTATATACCATTGGAAAGCTCTCGAAGTTTATTTTTTGGAGAAATTTACGGTTTACGAATTTATGTAGTGTACCGAAAGTTCTGATAAAAATGGTATGAGAAGTGTATATTTGTAATTCCACATATCACTGTAGCATGTTATTAAATACGGGGCACTGTAGCAAGTTACTGTAGCAGAGTATATAAACACATTTTAGGATTTTATTTTGATAACTTGAAGAGGAGAGAATGTGGTAGAGGCTACAGCTCTTGATTTCTTTCATTTCTTGGAGTTCTTGAAGGATAAAGAAAGCTTGGAAAGAGGAAGAACAACAATCCTAAGAGATTTTCATCAAATTTGCTAAGTTTTTCCCTTCCCTTTCATTTTCTGGAATGTCTCCATGTTGTATTGTATTTACCATGTTTTTGAACATGTGTAAGTGAATCTGAATTGGTTGAGGGTGATTTCAAAGCCCTTAATATGGTTTTTGTGAGTTAATTGTGTAAGAAATTGTTATCCAATTCTCTAATTGAAGTTGCATGCATTTTTCCATATCTAATGCTTATGATTGCTTGCTGATTGTATTTGGGCTGGCCAACTGAATATAATCTGGTTGTTATCTATTGCTAGACTAGAAATCTTGATCCGTAATTGTCTTGAATTTCTAATCATTAGTAGCAAAATTGTGATCAGAGATTGCAATTGGAAAATACAACCTAGGTTAAATAATCCAAACTAGTGTGATTATTGCTTAGATCAACCTATCTTTCTCATCGTAATGCTTCTATTGAATTAAACTTAGAGAGCTTGTTCTAGGTTGTTTAATGGATAGAGAGTAAATAAAGAGCTTGTTTTATTTAACAACAAAGTAAGGAAAGATTGGGATAACAGAGCTTGTTGTTATCTACAGTTGATAATTTCAATGGTGTAATTGGATGACAATTCTATGATTAATTTGCAAATCCATATCTTGTGGCAGAGAAGGATCCCTTAACCAGGTTTCTCTCATTGATTTTTCACTCAAATTAACTTTCTGTTTTGTTATTCTTCATTTGCATTCTTAGTTCATTTAGTTAATCATTCAACAAAACCCCCTTTATTTAGTTTATTGTTGCTGGAAAATAACAAATTCAATTAGAATCAATCCTCGTGGGAACGATATCTTACTCATCACTTTATTACTTGTGCGACTAGTATACTTGCTAGTTTCAAACGCATCATGTATGCTAGAAAATAGCATATAATAGGTAAGAATTACCATTTTGCCCTTGGATGCTATGATTGATGTTGCTTGCTTGAATTAGACTAGAATATGCCATGATTCCATACAAATTGATATGAATTATGCTAATTGCCATGATACTAGATTATGGCCATGTATTGAATTTTATTTGCTTCTTTTTACTATATTATATTAAGTGTAATTTTTTGATGCTATGAAGTAATGGTAGACTCATATTGATGGTCAGGGACTATTACTTATAATGAATACTCAAATGAATGAATGTATGAATATACTTGTAGAGACTTGGTAGTATTGAATAGATTCACATATGGTGGTAAGGAATTCAGTATTTATTGAGTTTTGAGTTGATTGTTGATTTTCAAATATGTAATTTTGTACGAATGAATGTATGGAATTTGAAGTAGAATTATTTTATTGTTGAAGAACAAATGATGTAATCCTCTTCCCCTTCACCCATATTTGAAGGCAATGTAATCTATTCTCCTACCTCTTTCTATGGATGTTTATAATTACCATTGATTGAATAATCACCTCACATGTCTAATAAAGATAAAAATGAAAATATATGCATAAAATCAACCACTTAAGCAGACTAAATAACAACACGAGCTATTCTTATTTGGTATTTTCCAAGTAGGGACCGAATTTTTATCTGGGTGGGTACCTAACTTCCTGAACCTATCTCTGAAGGGACGAGGATAGTTTAGGTCCTAAAGCGAGGGATCGAATTGCCTTTTTTCATTCCCAATTGAAGAATTGGGTGGTGACTCCATTCTCCATATGTGCCCATGGCTCGTTTGTGTTCCCTTAAGTCTCGAAAGATGCTTTGACATAGTGTCGTGATCACAAATGCTCTAGTGGGATGAAAGCCCTGTTCATAGGTATGTACCAAATAATTTTTAATTAAACAATTACTGATGTTTTCTTTTTACAACAGTTTATGTTTGTTTCATGTAGATGACATATGAGATTGATGAAGAGAGAAAAAAGTATGCGTTGTCTTCATGTGCTAACAAGTGGAGAACATTTAAGACAATCTGACATCAAAGTTTATTTACCCGTTCAAGGATAAACCTGATATACATCATACAAGAAGATTACGATAGATTTGTTGAAGATTGATTATCCCCATAATTTTTTGTAGTTTTATATACTTAGATTTCAATACTTTCTTGGTTTTGCAAATAAACAGATGGTGATTGCAATTTAATTTATTTTCATTGAATTTCATTTTGTAGGAATGATGCATTCGAAACTAGCAAGTATACTAGTCGCACAAGTAATAAAGTGATGAGTAAGATATCGTTCCCACGAGGATTGATTCTAATTAAATTTGTTATTCGAAAGCGAAAACAGAATAAATGGGGGGTTTTGTTGACTGATTAACTAAATAAAATAGCAAATAATGAATAACAAAACAGATAGTTAATTTGAGTGAAAAATCAATGAGAGAAACCTGGTTAAGGGATCCTTCTCTGCCATAAGATATGGATTTGCGAATTAATCATAGAATTGTCATCCAATTACACCATTGAAATTATCAACCGTAGATAACAACAAGCTCTGTTATCCCAATCTTTCCTTACTTGTTGTTAAATAAAACAGGCTCTTTATTTAATCTCTATCCATTAAACAACCTAGAACAAGCTCTCTAAATTTAATTCAATGGATGCATTACGATAAGAAAGATAGGTTGATCTAAGCAATAAACACACAAGCTCGGATTATTTAACTTAGGTTGTATTCTCCAATTGCAATCTCTGATCACAATTTTGCTACTAATGATTAGAAATTCAAGACAATTACGGATCAAGATTTCTAGTCTAGCAATAGACAACAACCAGATTATATTCAGTTGGCCATTCGAAATACAATCCAGCAAGCAATCATAAGCATTAGATATAGGAAAATACAAGCAAATTTCAATTAGAGAATTGGATACAACTTCTTGCACAATCAACTTACAAAAACCATATCAGGGCTTTGAAATCACCTCAACCATTCAAATTCAGTGTTACACATGTTCAAGAATGTCATAAACACAATACAATACATAAAAATTCCAGAAGATGAAAGGGAAATGATAAACTTAGCAAATCTGATGAAATCTCTTAGGATTTGTAGTTCTTCCTCTTTCCAAGCCTTCAATCTCCTTCAAGAACTCTAAGAGATGAGAGAAATCCCAAGATGCAGCCTCCTCCACGTTCTCCCCTCTTCAAGTTATGAAATAAAACCCTAAAATGTGTTTAAATACTCTGCTACAGTAACTTGCTACAGTGTCCCGTATTATACATGCTACAGTTATTTGTGGAATTACATTTCTACACTTCTCACACTATTTTGATTATAACTTTCGATACACTTAATGGATTTATGAACCGTAAATTTCTCTAGAAAATAGACTTCGAGAGCTTTCCAATGGTATATAACATGTTATCCGATTCATTGTATATCAATACAATTAAATCCGAGAAGATGGTTGACTAGCAGAGGTGAAAATGAAGGGTTTTACTCCATTTTTGTGCAAGTTGCTCCAAAACTCCTACAAACATCAAACCACACAAAAACATAAAAATACCAAGGATTATAGCAAAGAAACATAGATGAATTGATATGAAAATGATACATAAATAAACACCTATCAAATTCCCCCACACTTAAACTTTGCTAGTCCTCGAGCAACTACAACGATATGAAACAAAACTAAATCGAAACATATTCAAAGAAAAAAATTAAAACACACATGTTTTAGCTTGCAAATAGGCCTCAAAGATTGTACTTAACTATAACCTAAGAAAAACTTCAAAATAATGCACTTGATCAAGAATTTCATCTCGATGATTAGTTTCGCTTCACTTCAATTCCTCAAGTGTGTGTGTGTAGAGCCATTCTCACCTAACACTTGTAACCCGGATGAGTTTATGCATAAAAATGAATCATATTTAATATTGAAGATGTGTGTATAAATGAACTCCATAGGCCTGCTTTTCAAGTCACTCTCCACTAATGTAGACATGCACAACACCAAGGATCAAGTAGGACTTTATTAAGTTTGTAACGTTTGGCTTGGGTGAAGGTATGATAAAGGATAATAATTTGGCTCAAATCACCCACAAACACATAAATCATTCAAGACTATGTAGAGCTCAACCCTATAACACAACTTCTTTTCAATTCACCGGGTTACTCCCCCAAACTTATTTAGAACACTCAATCTTTTTTTTTGGTAGAAAACAAAAGAAAACTACACCCCCACACTTTGTTGTTTCATTCTTTTTAATAACACTTAAGGGTATAGATCTCTTATTCTTCTTCTTTTGTTCTTTTTTCTTTTTTTTTTCTTCTTCTTTTTTTCTTTTTTTCTTTTTTTTTATTACACTTCCCATCCCCCACACTTAAACAACACATTGTCCTCAATGTGTAAGTACGTGGACGATAAGTACAGATTGGCTTTTTTTTCTTTTTTCTTTTTTTTTCAAACATAATAGAACTCACTTGCATTGCTCATGACACATCCCAACCTCCTCTAACTTCCCAAAACCAGAACATAGCTCAGAATTTAATTGTGACTGATCTACATGCTCATAGGTAAGGGATAAACTGTTTGGAACAAATTCATTTGAGGTTAGGAAATCTTTTAGTGAGTTAACAAAGAAAAAGGCTTACAGAGGCTCAAAGGGTAACTAGGGATCAATTTCAGTCAAGGTTGGCTATTAAGGCTCAAACGGTCCAAAGATGGCCTAAATCATTTCCCCAATGTTGCACAGTCTAGGATTTCGCCTCGATTGACCATCAAACAAGTTCTAGAATTCATTGAAATCTGAAGAAACATTTAAATTACATAAACTTTCTCTAAGTGAACAAATAACTCAGTGATAATAGCTCAGTGCTCAATGTTGCGCAAGGAATCAAAAAGCAAAGCGAAAACCAATAAACATTTCAAGCACACAGATCCATGCATCATTTATCATTTTCCAAGAGTTATTCTTAATTCAATCATTATCTTATCATCGACCCATAAAATGCAAGAAAAGAGGTACGTGGCGTTGTTACACCTGAGTCAAGATTGTATATTTCAACAATCCTTAGGACCCGTAGCCTGCAGACTTAAGGTTTCCAGCCTATATACCTTTATTATGAAGAACAAAACAAGAAACAAGACACTTCAAATAACATAAAATAAACAAAGTACAGATTTATTTAGAGAAAATGCGTTTCAAGAGTTAAGGAAACCCCATATTCTGCCATTCTCAGGTTTTTTCCACAATGTTTTTTTTTCGAATCGAAACTGATATAGACAAAAACACACAACAACTCTAAATTACACAAAATTAAACTTACTCATAAAATAACAAAGTCCAACAAGCCAACAAACAAAAACAAGTTAGTTAAAATGGGTCTAAAAAGTTTAGAAGTTAGCCTCCTTATTCAGCCATTATGGATTAAAGAGATCCAGAATGCGTTTTAAGAGAACTTGAACTTTTTAAGCCACCACTCTAAAAACCGAGATTAGAAAATATTACCTGGGACGAAAGAAATAACTTGAAAAAACTCAAAAGAAATGACATGAAAAATCTCAAATAAACACACTAAAAAGAAAGCAAACAAAAACGAAGCAAACCAGCAAATAGAGATTACAGATGGAGTGTTAAATCCAGTTGACGCCTTTTATTGCCTTC
This sequence comes from Boswellia sacra, assembly GCA_013180625.2. Lineage (NCBI taxonomy): Eukaryota > Viridiplantae > Streptophyta > Magnoliopsida > Sapindales > Burseraceae > Boswellia > Boswellia sacra. The sequence goes on from SNVD02007489.1 coordinate 287,700, forward strand.
TCCAAACCAATTTATCGGAGCCATTGTTGGATCAGGCGAATAGACAAATTCT